>OZ007590.1:295821346-296216346 GCA_963931845.1 Maratus michaelseni | reverse complement strand
TTTGGATATGGCAACTGCCAGCCTTTAATATAAAAGTTGCTTATTAAAAGATGTGTTCCTCCCCCCCCCCCTCCAAAAAAAAAAAAAAGGAGTCATGTCTCCCCGTCTAATTGCAGGGCTGGATCCGTCTTTGGTTGTTGCGTCGGGACACATTTTACTGATTTTTGCATGGATCGAGCCTTAAAGTTAGTGAAAATTTACGCATTTCAAACAAACATCACAAATGCTCGCTCACACATCCACATACATAATAAATGTTCTTAAAAATGTGGCAAACACTTCTGCACTAAAAACTTAGTAATTTCCGAATTACAGTGAATGAAACTATACGAAAAGAATATATGAAAAATATATTATTATTAATATCTGAAAAAGAATGTTTGAACTATTACTTTTTCATATGAAGTGAATGTTTAAAAGAGGAAATAAAATTTCTAATTCTATTGTTTCATTACATTATTTAAAGCTGTTTTAAAAAAAAGAAATACGAAAACTCATGCATCAAGATATAGGTTATAGAAAACTTTCCAATACTTCCAATATACTTTAACAAATCTTTACCGTTTAATAAGATGAAAGATGATGTCTACGTAAATAAATTGGAATAAGCATAACATATTTAAAAACCAAATTTCAGGAATTACCAACAACATTAAAAAAATATTCGAATTCTTTCGTGCATTCCTGTATATGATAAATAGATTTGTATATGCAATGCACGAGCAGGGAAGACCGAGCTATGCTCGGTAAAAATTAGCTTTGAGTTTAAATATCATGAACCATGACCAAAATGATCCACTAATCAAATTTTCCCGAACATGTGACCAAGCCAATTGTTTTCTCGTGCGCGAAAATTCTGGATATAAAAAATTCAGTCAAATGGTCTGAGCCGTTATATTTAGATGCAATTAGCTTGACCCTGACCCATGGTGACCTACTAATCGAAAATTCTCGAACATGTGACCTAGCCCAATGGTTTTCTGGTGCCCCAAAACGGTAAGATACAAAATTTCGTCAAAAACGTTAGAGCCATTTTTAAAATAAAGTTTGCATATATATATATATAAAACCACACACAAGATTTCCTCGTATTAGAATATATATAATAGAATGATAAAATTTTGTTTAGTTTGTAAACACATAGCGCAGTTTAAAATCCCCCTTTTGAAATTTCCGTCAATAAACGAAAATGTGATCGAGATATTTTGTGTATGATCTGTAGAATTTATACACACCAAGTAATACACAAAAACTTAGTTAAATTTAAAATAGCGCACCGCAACTGAAAACACACTTCCAGCAATTATTGTTAACAGACAGAACTTTAACAGAATTCTTTTGTGTGTCTCTGTAAATGAACAATGAATGATATGCACACAGCAATCTATAGTAAGAAAGTCCCATGTAATGCAACTCTCAGTGATATACATCAATTTCAATATATTTGAAATCGTATAACATCATTTAAATAATACGCAAAGAATTTTCCTCTATAGACCGTAATATAACAGAACTCTTTTGAGTGTCCCTTTAAAGTAACTATAAGCGCGACACACTTCATTTTCAATGCCGAACATGCCATAGTGAACATCAATAACATATATCAATTGCGGGACAATCTGAGTATATTTACGTGAGTTAGAGCACGGACAGACAGATAGACAAACCGAATTCATAAACACTTTTCAACTATGTAGGAAAGTGTTAAAAATAAAGAACAGAGACTCGCTCAACAGCGTGAATCTTTGCTGACATTATTACTCAATCACTTTGGAATCGAATATCGTTTTTTTTTTTACATTTTTATTTTAATATAATTTGAATTATAAAAGAATGGCTACTCGAATACAACTTTTTCCTGTTGTGTATAAAATCAATACAAAACACCATCTTTGCCATCGTTTTCCGAATAATGTTTTGCCTTCATAGGGAAAAAAAAAATAACACCTGAATATCTGTAAATAATTTCGTGCATTTAAAAAGATATATAATTGATTTTAAGAATGTGTTAGAAAATAAAGTTTAGACTTGAGCCCAGCGGAGCTATCTGAGAAAGTGTGATTGGAAACCTATCTCCTGTTTGCTAATCACATTTCTCGCGGTGGGGTATCACTCTCCCTTACTATCCGCCTGAGGCAAAATGTGTCTTGTTTTATGTTGTGGGATGACCTTTCTGTTTGTCAATCGGAAGCTTAGTAAATATCATTGGACTTTAAAAGTGTCAATCTTAGTCACAGGATACGCCTTACAGATGGCAACGGTTTTTCTTTTTTCGGCTATTTCGATCTTTCAACTGAGTGAAGTAGCCTCTTAACCTTCCTACCCTGTTGAAATTTTACTCAACCTTGATAAAAATATTTCACACCAGAATTTTTATTTTAAACTATTTTAACATATTTATTTACCTTAGTTCTCTGTGGCTTTTATTTAACTTACTTTGTGAAGGAATTTCTGATTCGATCTGAATGAAATAAATTACAGAGACGGGTCGATTAGACCCATTCAGGGTAGGAAGATTAAGATCGTCTTCTAAGTTAGCTCAGTTTTTAATACTGAATTATAATAGAAACTTTATATATATATATATATATATATATATATATATATATATATATATATATATATATATATATATATATATATATATAAAGTTACATTCAGACTAATTTAAGAGTCTGAAGATTCGTTAGCAAATAGTCAGAGTAGGCAATTGACTATGGAACCCTCAACTTTCAAAGGCCCCGTGGTTTGAAAAACTCAAACATATATTTGGATTCTTTCAAGGATACTATCAATATTCTAGCAATAAAAGATTCTTAAATTTCAAATTGAAACGAATTAATATAATTCGTATTAATTTATAACCTTAAAATAACGAATTTCTCTTTTAAGATCATCCCCTAGCGAGGAAATATTTTATCATCTAACATCATAGAAAATACAAGAAATTTTTAAGTGGGTAAATTAGTGCATTATTAGTATGTTTATTTGTTACTTAAGTGAACACCATTCTAATAAACAGAAATAAAACACCTATTTATTGTTTAGAAATTTTAAAACATGAAATCCCTCAATATACAGCGCATAATTGAAATGTATTGATAAGCTATAGCTTATTAAATGTTCATGAAAATCACAAATATTTTCGAATAAAAATTTTAAAAATATGTATATATAACTCATTAAAATTTTACTGGAGCTACCCAATTTCATAAACCTCATTTTACTTTCCCCCTTTTCCAACAACTAAGAGAAGAAACTCATCCAAGGAAAATTAAAGAAAGTCTACTTTCTTAATCGCTAGATGGCAGCACTACTATTTTCAGAGGGGATTCTTTTTTATATCTGAGCTTTTCCTACTGGAAAAGAAAAGCACCTATCAATATAAAAGATTTAATTAAAAATAATATCATAATAATAATGTCAGAATTCTAGGCTTTGTTTGTTCTTTTTTTTCAGTATTGTGAACAATAGATAGGCAACATTGAAAAGAAAAAAGGTATTTTTTAAATAATAATTGTTTCTGATTGCTGTAATTAACCCTTAAATGCACAGTGATGCAAATTTGCATCACTTTATATTTAACTTTTAATAAATAAATAAATCAAGTTATTCGCAACCACTATATTTATATAGAAATATTAATCCTGTAAAAGTCACATAAATATCCTACTAAATACAGTTAAAAACCTATCTTAAAATTTCTGGTGTCTAATACTTAATATAAGTTTTAAAAAACATAATTCTAAAAGAAAAATTCATGCATTTAAGGGTTTGAATATTATTTAATCTGTTATTATGTTACTCAATCAGTCGTATAATGTGTTATATAAATATAGGAATTGTGAAATCGTGGGTCAATATTAATTCTTTAGGGGATTTTATGAAAAAGTATTTATTATGAAAAATCCATAATACATATCCACGTTTTTATTTAAGGCCCCACCAGTGGCTGAGAGGTTGTGCTCTCGAAGCTGGTAGACGGGAGGTGCTGGGTTCGATCCCAATCGCGCCCGTCGGCCTAATCGTTCGGAGTTTTCGTAGTTTTCTTCGAGCCGTGGATTTATCCATGCGTAAATACGGATTAGGTTCCTTAGAAAGACCCCCACGAAGGGCACTCCCCCCGGGCCTATATCCCTAGTGTAGATAATTGGCCGTCAATAATCAACCCAACCCAACGTTTTTATTTAAACCTTCAATGCATGGGGTAGTTGATCAGCTATTTACTCATTTCTTTTTCGTTTACATATCAAATAGAACTTTTATTGTATTCAATAAATGCATTTAGTATACATTTATATGCATTTATATTTCATCACCTAACTCAAAAGAACTGTTGCAGACTGCAACACAATACTGATGTGGTCGATTTTTATAGCAGTATTTACATCAATGGTAAAATGTGTGTCTGTTAAATTAACTCATTTTTTTTAAAGTCTGTGTAAGGGTTAATATTATAGAGGTAAAACAAAATATTTGACGTTCATGTTACATTTTATTTTATTTTAATGTTTTTTTTTTTTTATGTTATAATAACTATTTTATTCTTCTGTCTACTTCATAAGTGGGAAAAAATAATTATAACTGAAAACTTTCTGAATTTTCTTATTTTTCAGAAAACCTTCATAAAATTAACAATGCTATTTCAGAATTTTATAAATTTTAATGATATTAGTCTTATTTTCTACGGCCGATTACCTACGCGAGGAATATAGGCCGACGGGGAGGAATGCCCTCTGTGGGTGTCTTTCTATATGAACCTAAATCGTATTTACACAAGATTTGAAGAAATCCACGGAAAACTCCGAACGATTAGTCCCACGGGCGCGATTGGGTTCGTACCCAGCACCTCCCGTCTACTAGCTTTGAAAGAAGAACCTCTCAGCCGCTGGTGTGGTTCAATAATATTGGATAATTAATAAAGCAGATATGGGATAATTTTATATTATTAACAACATTTAAGTCGAGAATAATAAATAAATAAATAAATAAAGTGTCATTTTGTATAAATCTGTAATCAAAACGTATTTATCTGCAATGAAAGGCAGGATAAGGTATTAAAAAAATAGTTGACTGATTTCATATTAATTTGTATAAAATTAACACACAGTCTTATAATTTATTAACAGTATTTTTTTCATTTTTTTTAATTATCTTTAATTACATTACTTAAGTATGATATAATGTTCATAATAATTTTGTGTTTTACAATACAGACTAGGATGTGACGAATATTTCGCAACAATTCGGTATTCGGTCGATATTCGGTTGGCCGAATACTGCGAGATATCTCGCCAAATAATATTACTAGATATCTTGCAGAATAAATTCAAGATAATATATATATATATATATATATATATATATATATATATATATATATATATATATATATATATATATTACAATTTTTTTTCTCTAATCCAAATTGGCCACTTTCTGACACATTCATGAAGTCATTTTCATTCTTTATTACACAAAATGTACAGTTATTCGGATACTAAATAATCATATATAATAGCATTTCTCTATTTCCTATAAAAGTTAATTGGAGATTGAAACTGACTTTAGAGACACAGCTGTCAAAAACATGTCTTCATTAGGGAATGATAGATTAAAACTCAAGATTTACACCTAGAATTACATCGTGAGTAATACTGTTATAGAAAAAAGAAAAACATTGTTCGATTCTAAAACATACTTGAATATTTATTCATGTCTTCAAATTTCATGCACGATTGAAAAGGGCTTTATGAATGTGTCAAAATTATTCATTTGCAATCATCAGAATTTTTTAAGGAACATTTAGAAATGTATTTAATACAAAATTTTGCAATATTATATTTCAGTATGTTACTAAAATATCGTCGAGTATAATATCGAGTATATTACTAAAAATATCGCTGAACTCTTTTTTATTTTGTTTATTTAGATTTTATTTTTAAGTTGTTTATCTACATAAGAGTGCACATATGATGATTGATGATAAAAGCATTTTTAAACATTGTGCATTTAAACAAGCATTGCAACCTTAATTAATGAACTGCAAAATCTATTTGACCATTTTATGTTTAAATTCACGAGTCAATTTAAATTAAAAAAAATATTTTTTTTTTCATCTGACCTTCATAATGATTTCTTAATTTATAAAATTAAAAATTCGAATAAAATTGAAAACATGAGTAAAACGAGGTGTTTTATGATTCAAGAAAATACAATTAAAGTTAAAAAGTTTGTTTGAGAATGTTAAAAGTATCATTTGGAAAGTAAAAGTGAAGTACATTCTTTGTATTTTAATGTAAATAACTTAATGTTACCATCTTGACTTACAGAAAATCAATATGATGATATAACCTAAAGAAAAAAGGATAAAATACAGTTTCTTAATTTTTTGCGCTAAAATAAATTTTGTAAATTAAAAAATCAATTTAAAAAGTACATTTAACAGTGATAATGACTAATGAGTTCCTGTGGAATTCGTCCGCTATTCGGAGATGTCTGCATTTTAGAAGAGGTAAAAGTATGTAAATATATGTGTGTTGGGATTGAAAAATATGAGTGTTCAATAAATAGAGGTGTCCAATTTTTCCAAATTGGAAAAATTGAAACTTAATTTATAAAATAGTATATTCAAAATGTTATTATGGTTGCATTCTGATATTTTTTTTCTTTGTATTTATTCATGTTCAGTGTCTCCCATGTAAGTGTTAACATAGAAAATATGATCTGTAAGCAGTTTAGAAAGAACTTGAGTTCTTTAAAGGATCATTTACCATTTTTTCACCTTAAAACATAGGACCTTTTAAAAAATTCGGAATTTTTTTCAATCTCCATCCTGAATCTTCCAAAAATGTGATGATTTTATAATAACAAAACATGTCAGCTGAAATCGCCAATGAATCTCTTATCTAGCTGTAATACACAATAGTGGCCAAAATTGGGAAAACCTTTTGGGGAAAATGTTTTTTTTTTTTTTTTTTTTTTTTTTTTTTAAAGTTTGAAGTTTGATGGTTTATAACACCCAATATTTCTTAGTTATACCGTAAAAGCTATATATACCACTGGAAAGATAATTTAATGAAAAATATCATGCAATCCAGTTTGTTCAATTCTAATTAATTTATCAAACGTTATAGCCAAGTAATCAGAAAAAGGCAGTAAAATCTGGTTAGGTTCAGATCTGTAGACATCCTTAGGTTCTGTAGCCAATGCATATGAATGTTTAGAGTATCCAGACGGATTCCATTTTATTTGGTAATGTGTCAACAAAGCTAGGGTAGGATTTAAAAAAAAAAAAAAAAAAAAAAAGTATGCCATATTTTGATACATATAAGAGGACTTTTATCACTATTTTTTATGATTGCTATCAAGTTTTCTAAAGTTCTTTGCCACCTTTCAATTTTTGAGCTAGTAAAGCATAATAAAATTAACAAAACATCATAAAGAGTTTATTAGTTACCCAAAAATCAATGTGTAACAATATTTTTAAGTGCTATGGTTAGAAAGCTATGGTTATGAAGAAATTTGAAGTAAATGAATAAGGGGATGTCTAAGTCAAGCAAAACGTGAATAGTAAAGGAAAAAGTTCAGGAGAGCAATTGGCGGTATAGAAGAGTAAGGTCACAGAAAACATCATCTCGGTGAAGGCAACATGAAATGTGGAGTTGAATCAAAGTACAGTTCTGTAGAGAATGCAGTATTTTGGTCTAAATGCGAGAATTTCATGAAAAAAAAAATTATACATCAAATAAAAGTTGAAAATATTAAACTGAGATAAAAGGCATGTTTAATAGACAGAAAAATAATAGGGTCATGTTATTTGGAATGTTAATTTTTTTTTTACTGAATTCTAGCATTTAGACAAAAATACTGCACTCTGCAAAAAACTGTACTTTGTTTCAGCTCCCCATACAGTGCATCATTTCATGTTGCACATATCGAGATGATTGTTTTCTGTGACCTAAACACAGGGACCTTACTCTTCTACAGTCAATTTACTCTCCTGCATATTTTTCTGCCTTTTAGGATTTTAAGACTTTTAGGATTTAAAAATTGTTTTGTTAAATATAAATGCCTACAGATAAACTTTGCAAAGAAAATGTACATTTTCTGATAAAAATTGTTTTCAAATAACTATTTCAAAGTATTAAAAAATCCCCCTGTTTTATAAATTTCATTAAAGAAATATACATACATATATATATTACTTTCTTATTAAGAATCTAAAACTTAAACTAAAACCAAAACGTAGTGTTAATTTAGGCGTAGGCTGGAAAGCTATATGAAAACTAAATACACAAGAAATGAAAATTCTAATTGTACGAAAAGAAATTTGTAATATTGTAAATTATTATCAATTTTTAAGCAATAGAAGATATAAAAATGATAATATTTATAATGTCACAACTCACTACCACAACAATTTTTTTCTTTTAAATGGCGTCATTTATATACAAAGCAATACTGTGCAGAGGGAATTTAAATTTGCTTTCAAACTGCAGTGATATAGATTAAAACTCATAAGATTTTTTTCTGTTATTTTTTTAATTATCTCTACTGGTAATTGAACAAATGCAACTGAAAAATCATTTCAACAGAGAAATGATATATTACAAACAATGGTGTTAAATTAAACAAAAAAAAACTACTGTGAAAATTCTGAGAATGAAAGGCTAACTTTTAAAAGCAGTATTTTTTTTTTCTTTTTCGTAATATATTCATGTAAAGTGAAAAAAAAAAATTCTTTAATATGCAGAAATTTAAAAAAAAAATGTTTATTATTTTATATTTTATGAGAAAATGTAACTTATTTTTGAGAAACATTTGTAAGAAATAAATTTTTCCAGAAAAAAAAACTGGTTTTTTTTCGCCACTTCAAAATTTCCGGAAATTTTACATCTTTAGATGTGCATTATAGGTCTGCACGGGCCCGGCAAAATAAAGAATTTTTTTAACGGACCGAGCAGGGTTTGAGAGAAAATAGTAAACGGGCCGAAGCGGCCGATTAAAAAAAAAAAAAAAAGGGCCAACCAGGCTGATAAAACAATGAAGTTCTAAAAGATTCAAACTAAGCTGATAAAATATGGACAATTTTTAATGGACGTGGCTGGGACAAGAATGAGTATAAATGTGTTGCGCGAGCCTATGCTAGCTTGACAACATCAATACAAAAAATATAACATGTCCAACGTAGAAATCGGCATCGGACAGTTACATCGCGTCTAAACCCCGTATTAATTTTTCACCAGACTCGGGCAGGCCGGGATCAGGCTTACGCTTTATTTTACATACAAGGCTGGTCGGAACAGGACTTAATTCTTCCCAGTACGTGTCGAGCAAGCAATTTGTTTTGTAAAAATAGTAATTGCAATAATGAACTTATGTTAACGGAATCTTTGGAAATATACTTTAATAAATTATAGTACAGTGAAACATTTTCAAAAATCAATTTTTTTTTAATTATTAGCAACAAAAGTTATGATGTAATAACCATCTTTTTATTTTATTCTAAACTCATTAATTTCTTTAATGTCTTTATTTGAATATGACAGTCTACTAAGAATCTAAATATCATTAACATTGCTATACATTATTCTAAATGGGCTTCTGAACATAAGTAATCTAAAATATACAGTAAAATTTTCCCATAAATATGTATGCAGTATTAAAAGAATATTTATTGCATGTTAAGAAACATCAGAATTTTTGTAGAAATTGAGTCGGGCAGGGCCTGTTTTTACTGATTTTTCAACGGGCCGGGCCCTTTTAGTTTTTACAACAGGCCAATATAGCTTTCATGCCCGTGCGGACCTCTAATGCATTACTGAGGTGATGCACTAAATAACATGTTCTCTGTATATTATGAAGTCCACAACATATTCATCCTTTATTTATAGGATCACCACACACGAGTTCCGTTACATTATGATCTACGAGAAAAAATCATTTGCAGAGTATTTTAATGTTGTTACACTATTCCAAACATTAATGAAATTGATATATACATTGCTGAGGTGCACTACCAGATGCTTACTCTTGAATATGGAGTGCATAGCATTTATTAGCTCATTTACAGGGATACGCGAAAGCACTTGATTAAAGTAACAGTCCAATGAGTTATAATTGGTGGAACTGTGTTTTCAGTTATGGTGTGCGATTTCAAGTTTTGGTAATTTTTTGTATATTATGGGGTGTGTATAAATTCTATAGATCATATTCAGGGTTGCACAAAAGAATCCGTAAGATTTTCTGTCTAATGGGCTTGAGTTGCTTAAAGGCAGAGATTGTAACTGAGTTATGCATTTTTCAGCTGAACTATGTTTAGTATACTAAAATATGTTTGTAGCATATAAATACATTTTATACAGGGCTATGCAAAAAACTGGATAAATTGCCGTCTATGGGTGGTAATTGCTGAAAGTGTGTGATTTTAGTTGTGTAACGCGTTTTTCAGCTGAATTAAGTTTTAATTTAGTATATGGTGTGCATAAAAATCTGTAGACAATATACAATGCTGCACAAAAAAAAAAAAAAAAAAAAAAAAAAAAAAAAAAAAAATCAAGTAGATTTTCTATTAGTGGTAATTAGCGAAAGTGGATTTTCAAACATATCATGCGCTTTATCTGAAATAAAATTTAGCATATATGCCGTGTATGTACAAATCTATAGATCATATATACAAAGCTGCAAGAAAAAAAAAATAATTTCTTACCTACTATGGACCGCAATTGCTGAAATTAGGATATTTCAAATCTGTTATGCTTTTTCTTAATCGTTTATTTAGGCATTTTCTTTCACCTTATCAAAATGGTGAAGTTTCGTTACAGTACTCTGGATGCATTGGAAAGTGTTTCATAATCTATGCATAACACATGACTTTTTATTTATTTATGTATTTATTTATTTTTAATCAAACCAAATTAGTCAAGTTGATTATAAAACAACACAATTGTAAAATCGTTCTATGTCTAATTTACAATTTGTTTAAAAATGTGCTTATATATTTTTTTATCTTCCGATAAATATTTTTGCACAACGCATACTTATAATCAATAACAGTTATAGCCATTTCAAATCTCAATTTTCTGACGTTTTATTCACCATTGCAACTGTTACAATGCATTCCATAGAATATAAATATTAGTTCAAAAACATGTGCATTCCTTAGAGAACAATTTCAGAAGCGCAGTTTTCTTTTGCATACCGAATGAAAATCGAATATATATATATATATATATATATTAACAATAAAAAAAATTATTATAATTGCTTTTTCCCGTTACTTTCACATACAGGTGAAACGCATCACCACAAGTGTATCGTTTTCCGTTTTTTTTTTTTTTTTTTTTTTTTTTTTTTAAATATGTAATCACAAGCGACGTGACAGGGCCACCAATTACACATCCAATGCTACCAAAATGACATCCGTGGCCCACCTGAGATGATTCACGGCTTTGTGACATCAGCGCGACATACACCAGCTGCTTGGAGGAGTTTAGTGACACAAAACAGCGATCTAGCGATTGTGTTCCTTCAAGATGAATTTCGAACAATACAATTGTAATTAAGATTAGGCGAAGATGTAATGGATGAACATCATCTTATATATATATTAAAAAAAGAAATAATCTATTTTATTCAAGTTATATGCGTATTTTATAAAGTAACTATAGATCATAAGTTCCATCTATACTTTTACATAAAATAAGTAGGAATATACGTATTGAAAAATAAAGTAAAGCGCATTTACGACAGTTGAAGATTTTCTGCTATAAACAGAGATAAAATAAGTAGGATTATACGTCTTGAAAAATAAAGTAAAACGCATTTACGACTGTTGAATATTTTTCATAAAATAAGTAGGATTATACATATTGAAAAATAAAGTAAAACGCATTTACGACTGTTGAAGATTTTTCTGCTATAAACAGAGATAAAATAAGTAGGATTATACGTCTTGAAAATTAAAGTAAAACGCATTTACGACTGTTGAAGATTTTTTCTGCTATAAACAGATATAAAATAAGTAGGATTATACGTATTGAAAAATAAAGTAAAGCGCATTTACGACTGTTGAAGATTTTTCTGCTATAAACAGAGATAAAATAAGTAGGATTATACGTATTGAAAAATAAAGCAAAGCGCATTTACGACTGTTGAAGATTTTTCTGCTATAAACAGAGATAAAATAGGTAGGATTATATATGTATTCAAAGGTTCTCTTGTCAACTAACTGCTAAAAAGGAAAACATATATGTTTTCCCTTTTTAGCAGTTTTGACAAGAGAACCTTTGAATAGGCCCTTGTCTCTATGTAGATTAACAGAAGAACATAATGAATATTAAAACTTCAAGAACAAATTGTCACTTTTAGCTTTAAAAACACATATTTTCTAACTTTTTTAAACATAAAATGGAGATTGAAAATTGCGTTTTTTCATCTTATACTTAATTTTAAATAATTTGCAATAAAAATTAGTTAAAGTGCATCATACAATACCAAAACATTTTACTTATTATTTTTGACAACATTTCTTTTCACATTATCTTATCATATTAAAATTATGTTTTCTATATTGGAATATTACTCCTTATCTCCCAACATTTCTATATCATTAGCACAATTATTATTAAACTGCATTTAAAAGGAAAATTTTACGTTTAAATATTTCAAATAACTATCAGATATTATTTTTAACGTAAAATACGTTTAGTTATTTATTTATTTATTTGATTTAAGAATAATATACCCTCTTACAATCTTTTTACGAACAAAATAAGGAATGCGTATATTAATTGTTAAATTAAAATGTGTTACTGTTAATTAGACATGCGTAATAACATATGGAAGTAATTATCAGTAACTTTAGTTTTACCGAGAAAAGGTTTCACTTTATTCTTGTAAAAATGTAAAACACAAACATTGATAACTTAGTTTATGTAATTTCCCCCTAATTGGAAAAAAAACTGTTATTCGGTCTTTCGTCCATTCTAATGGGATATAAAACGAGAATATTTGTGCGAATATATTTTTTATATATCTCTGGGGAAATTAAAATTATTGCAATCTTTAAAAAATATTTGAGAATGTTGCGTAAAAAAGACAGATCTTTCAATAATGCCGAAGTTTACAAGAAAAGATTTACCACATCAGAAGCAAAGTTGCACTGGATTTTATTTAATAATTCATTTATTCCTCGTTTTGCATTGTATAATTTTATTTAGCATAATGCAAATTCATAAAGAAAATTTATTTTATCCCGAAACAACTTACTTTACGTAAAATATTTTTTTAAACTCTTTTGTGCCATATAATTGCATTTGATATTTCATAACATGTGTGATGTTTTAAAATGAATTTAAAATAATACATTAGATGAAATTTTGAAACAGAGGTTTAGCGGAAAAAATTATAAACTGATAATCTTAGTTTGAAATTACGTTGATTGTACTCGGCCGAGTTTAAATTCAAAGCGCCGAATAAAGGTTAAGCGAAGTTTAACATTTAGAGAGAAATGGCGCGAAAGTAATAAACTTTGCTCATTTTCAACTAAAACTTGTGTCTTAAATCTTACTTTTTATGTCTTAGTATAGAAATATATGCATGAAAACACAGTAATACAATTTAACAGAGAATCGCATGCACATTTTATTGATGTTGTGAGAAATCCACAATATCTCACTCGAAACCCCTGTATGCAGCCAAAAAAAAAGCATAGGAGAACCCTATGCAAAATAGATTTTTCTTAGATTTCAGCAGAGTTCACAAATCTGCCGGTAAACATCAAGCATTTCAATTCATTCATTTGCACAAATCTTCCATTTTGAAGTTTTAGAGGCAGCGTGGCGCATCTTTCATCATGCCAATAGACCCCACAGGTAGTACATGAACAAAGGTGAAATATGCAATTGAGAGGACACCATGAGAAATCCTCATTCTCCAATAATAGCAGACTTTCTCAGTGACCTCATTATTCAGAGTTTCTACTGGCTGGAGAAACCTCTATTGTTTTCAGGTGAAAATCAGAAGATATATGAGAATGCAGAAATGATTTTAGGAACAGAGTGTTTGGAATTAAGATTCAGTCAACCTGAATCTGGATAACGGAGTCGTGACTCCGGTTAAACACTTCGGGCGATTATATTAGATCCCCGTTGGAAAAGCCTTTCTGTGGCTAATGTTTTGAGGTTGATGTATTTCAGACTTGTCTACTGAGTGAGAAACAGTTATTGTTTCGTTAGGGCGGCGAGAAAACTCATTCCCGTCCATTTACAAGCTCATCTTGACTTCGAGAAACTTTTTGCGAAGGGACACAGCCTGCAAGTAGTTTTCCTCTCCCACGCCCATTTTTGAGTGGACTTTGAGACTTTTTCGTGCTGTGAGCATAGACTTTGATAAGAGCTGGACTTTCTCTCAATTGATGTTTGATTACAAGCTTAACGAACCCTCTTTTTTATTTACTGCTGTTGTGAAACATCCATTTATTGAAGAAATATATTTTTTGTTGTTGTTGACGTACAGAAAATAATAAATACATTTGTTCCTAATGAATGAGAAGGCATGAATAATTCCCAGCACCGGATAATATATATTTAAATTTTCAATTAAATTGCTGGGAATTTATTCGTCTCATTTACGACACTGATAGTGTGCTCATGTTGACATTCCATCTTGCGCTGCGGAGTTGCAGCCTTGCCAACGTATATTAGTGAAAGAAGTGCCAGACTAGATGTCGTCCGGATGGCTTAATTGGTAAAGCACTTGGTGCACTATACCGAGGTATGTGGGTTCGATCCCCGTTCTCTGCATATTTTTCACTCAAGTTGGTTGTACGCTATTAAGCAATGTGAAAATAAAATTCACATCCTTTGTAGTGCTATTTAAAGATTTAAGACGTAGTTTCAGTCCTTCTGAAAATTCAGTGGCTGAGAGGTTGTGCTCTCGAAGCTGGTAGACGGGAGGTGCTGGGTTCGATCCCAATCGCGCCCGTCGGCCTAATCGTTCGGAGTTTTCGTGGTTTTCTTCGAGCCGTGGATTTATCCATGCGTAAATACGGATTAGGTTCCCTTAGAAAGACCCCCACGAAGGGCACTCCCCCCGGGCCTATATCCCTAGTGTAGATAATTGGCCGTCAATAATCAACCCAACCCAACCCTTCTGAAAATTTAATTGGAAATTTGTTCTAATGTTACTTAAATTTATCATTTCACTTTAAACAATAATTAAAGCTTTTTGTTGACAAAATGACGTCGCTTTGATTTTCATAATGTAGCAAGATCCTGACATTCGATAATATAACCACGACTGCAATGTAACTTGAAATTATCTTCAAAGGGAATAAGTATTACTGGAGATTAGGAGATAAAACAAAAATGAAGTTGGAAATAAATCGGTCAAGTGCGAGTATAACTCGCGCTCAAAGGATTACGTACATTGAATTTATTAATTACTATTTATTAATTAATAAACTCCTACTACCCCTAATTTTTTCATAATTTAGTTTCAGTAGATTCGGAAATAGAGGAGAGGGGCATATTTTCCAGTACTTTCGACGATATCGCTAAAAGTATAATACCTAAAATTATATATATATACATACATACATACATATATATATGTATATATATATATATATATATATATATATATATATATATATATATATATATATATATATTTTCCTTTGAGTTCGATGTTACGAGATCTTCCGAACGATACCCTGCACGATATATAAAAAGAAAATTTATTTTTTGAGTAATTTAAAAAAAATTGTCGGTAATTAGTCGAGTTATTACTCGACTAATTACAGACAATTTAAAAAATATATATATTATCAAATATTCTTGGATGATTCTGCCTAGATTGATACCTGGAGAGCCCGTTAACTCCCCCGCTGACCGCCCGAAAAATAAAGTTTGTATGTAACGGAAATATGCGTTTTTCTCAAAAACTATGTTGCCTTATAGGAAAATCTCTACAGTTTTCCTGCAAGATTTAAATAAATTTCTACTATCCCTAAATTTTTCATATTTTTAGTTTCAGTATAGATTCGGAAATAGAGGGGGCGGGGGGGACATATTTTTGCAGTGCATTTCCGACGATATCTCTGAAAATATAATACCTAAAATTAAAACAAATATATTTTTGAGTTTGGTATTATGAGATCTTTCACACGATAAACAAAACTTTTTTTTTTCAAGTAACTTAATTAGCCCCCTAAATTTTTCCTTAACATATTTGTGAATGGCTAATAATCTGATGGGTCAAAAGGCTTTATAACTTTCCCAAGTTTGAACTTTCCACGTCCCATATAGGGCTCTGACAGACAGACATACACAGGAGTGATCTTACAATGGTTCCATTTTTTTTTTTTTTTTTTTTTTACTTTTTAAGTACGGAACCCTAAAAAGTACATATACCGCACTTTGACAATGCTTTTACAGTGAAACACAACTTATATATCTTTTAGGAACGGTCTTTTAAAAAATTAACCGAAAATGCAACTGAAAATTAACTCCGACTCAGTGATTCATAATAAGAGATCGAAGGCAATTGTAAAATAGTTATAATCGGGGCTTTACAAATTTGATAAAATCTGGTAACCAGTAAAAAATGTTTATTGGGGATATTCCCTATGATATTCCCATATGATAGTGATTTTTGAACGAATTTTCTTTTGTGTCATCGAAAGTATGACGTTATGGATAGAATTGAACCAAACTCCATTACATTATGTTTTTGACTAATGGACGTCAGGCATTAGGTCCCTGTTGAAAATGAAAATGTTCCCCCGGAAGGGCAAGTTGTTGTAGTGATTTCTTTTGCAATTTTCGCTACTTTTGGCAGTTTAAGTGAACAAGCTATAAATATTTTTAGACGAATTTTTATATTTAGATATAATATCATAAGTCAAAGTTTAGATAAAATTTTGGAAAAATTCTGCCAGAAGGTGGCATTGTAGTAGTGAATTTTGTGCGATATTCGGGACGAGTGTGGTTGTTGAAAAAAAAAATCGGATTAAATCACCTAAGTGTCCAATCTAAGTTTAATTTGCATATTTGTAATAAGTAAAAATTTCTACGTTTATATATATATATATATATTACCCGTTGATTAGACTTCATTACGAAATTTTTTCCCTCCCCCTCCCCCACAGTTTAAAAAAAATATTGACAAAAAACTTGAAGTATAATAAAAATAATAAATAACAGATATGTTATCTACTAATTTTATGCGGGTTTTTTTTTTTTTTTTTTTTTTTAAGATATATTGTGTAACAATTTAACAACTTTTCAGTGCACCCCCCACCTTTTCCCTGCGTTGTCCGGAGTTAAAATTTCTGAAAAAATAATATTTAATCCCATAGTTTTCCAATCTAAGTTTAAATGGTACATTTGTAATTTTTTTTTTAACCAAAATTGTGACTCGAGTTACTCCATGCCATGCTGGTGTTACAAATCCTCTTTAATAAAAAGCTACGCGTTGTTGACGACTGGATTTTTCGCTAATCGTTGCCACAGATCAATCTCGGAAAATGAAATATTTGAAGTTACTGAAAAAATTGATAGCTGGAAAAGTATTCGTAAGAACATTGTTATACAAACTGGGTTAGAAAGCTAAAAATTTGTATTTTTCTTGATATAAATTTCAAATCTATAATGATTATGCCGTTTTTCAAATATTTAATTTAAAAATTTACCAAATTTCACAATGGAGTACCATAGCGAAACCTTTACGTAAAAAGATAATGATAACGGCTATGTGTCCTGACGTGTATATACTGGCTGTAGCACGAGTTACAAATTATATAGGAGCCTTATTATTATGTTAAAATATAAAAGTGAATTATGATGTCACGAGTGCATGATTTTTATTTAATTCTCGACAAATACTTAGAGACGCAATTTCTTTTTAATTGTGAATAATATAGGTTAATTCACATCTCCTATAAAATGTGATAAAGAGTTGGTTAATTACATATGTTTTTAATTATCGAGGGTAAAATGTTTCCCTTAATTAATGCATTTATTTTTCTTTTGATGTTGTGAACGACGTCACGGGTATGGAAATAAACATCAAAGTAAAAAATAAAAATAATGTACGTAATTTTTTTAAAAGTACGTGAAAAATTAAATGATTGCGTTTCAAATAACTTCATAGACCGTGCGTTTATAGAATATTTTTGTTTGTTTTTATAATGGCTCAGATTAAGCTGAAACATATGTCAACAGTCTAATAAAAGCTATTTTACTGTTTATAATATTTTTATTTTACACCTTTTAGCTGTTAAATGAAGTACATATATACTCATTAATATTCAAATATATAGTTTTTTCGTTTGAACAGTAATTCCAGGACTTTCTTTTGAAAAGTCAGGTCAACCTGAATCCGACCCGAAAGAATCAAAATTCAACCCGATACCGACACGAACCCGAAACGTTTAAAGTCAACACGACCCGAACCGCGGGTCGGTCGGATCGTGTTTGGGTAAAATCGGGAGTGTGCAAGTTCATAAGTATCAAGATAAAAAAAAATATATAATAATTAAAGCGATTTGAAAATAAGTTCAATCGCAATGGAAAAAAAATGAAAAAAGATATTGAAAGTATATACATACAATGACAATGAAATATTGCGGGAATTTCAGATTTAATTAGATTCATATATTGTTGTATAAAAAATACTAAAAACATATTTTTTTTTCTTTTAATTGTTGTACAAGTTATCAAAAAAAAAAAAAAAAAAAAAAAAAAAAGATAGATATTTTAGCATTTTAATGACAAATACTCAACACCATTTCTTTGCTCTTTAATTTTTCATCTTTGTACGCTACATAAAACATACATGTTAAGGTATGATGGAGGGAAATGTAAATAAAAACAACGGCATGTTTCAAGGTCGATAGTATATGAACCTGTATCGACTAGGGGACGCCGAGAAGAAAGTGGAAGAGGATAGAGTGCAGTCACGCCTCACCTCTCACCCTGCCCCCCCCCCCAATTATGAAATTTTATTTAAACTTTTCGTTATTTAAAAGAAAAAAAATAATAAACTAAAATTTTTTTCAGATGACTTTAAACATTAAAATAAAAGTCCTGTTAAAAAAATTCTATTAAAAAAGAAAACTTTAAAATAAAAGTTATTTCATTAATTATAATAATTCGCTAACTTAGCACAAAAATTTCGTAAGTTCAAAAATTTCCCCCTCCAAAATTAATTCTGCAGGTGTCTGATACTCGGTATCAAAGAATATTGCATTAATAATAATTCAAAGTAAGAAATTATTTACTGTAAAAAACGATAAATATAAAATGCATTTAAAAAAGAAATCTTCATGAAAACTATATATATGTGAGAAATATTTACATAATAAAAAGTAAGATATGTGTTGACGTCTTTGAATTGAAACCAACTTAACTTTTATTACGGTAATCGGAGTATTTAAAATATTTTTTATAGTCCCCCCCCCCTTTTTTTTTAATGTACTGTTTTCTTATTGAGTAAACTTTGCTCCGTTGGACTTCCTTTTGGTTGCCACCCCCCCCCCCCCCCAAAAAAAAAAAATAAAAAAAATAAAAAAAATAAAAAATAAAATAAAATAAATAACAGTCAATTGAAAAAAAAATAATAACAAACGGAAATAATAATAATCGCCAATGTTACATCTATTTACAGAAATCGCACTTATTTAACAATGAAAGATAAATGATACATGTATATGACCTAAATAAAATTGAATTCGGGTACATTCGGCAAAAGATAAAAGTTGGAAATTATCATTCCTTTAAAAGATGGCGAACTATTAAAATGTAAATGTACGCAATGTTTTACAATACTCATTTATTCACTGTTTTGATAAATTATGAAATTTTCAAAGTATTCTACTTGTTATCTAATTGTAGTAAATATTTTACTTATAGTTATTAAAAATTTCTATTATGACAATTGAAAAAAGATACTATTTTATGTTTAGTTATTTTTTAAACTCCTCTGTTTTCATATGTAATTTTTAAATGGAATATTGGTCACAATCTCTAAAAGAAACAAAGCAATAATAAAATAATTTAATTAAATATCTGTACTGTGGCAATTGAAAAGAAATATTTTATCTTTTAAACTCATCTATTTTTCACTTGAAAAATTTGAATGCAAAATTCGCACATTTTTTTAACAGAAATAAATTCGCAATGCAATAATTTTCTTAAATATTTTTATTACGATAACTAAAAAGCGATATTTTATTTACAGTTATCCTTTAAACTGTCTATTTGTTATGTGAAAATTTTAAATGCTAAATTCGCACTTTTTTTTTTTTTTTTTTTTTTTTTTTTTTTTAAACAGAAATAAATTCACAATGAAATAATTTTCTAAAATATTTTTATTACGATAACTAAAAAGCGATATTTTATTTACAGTTATCCTTTAAACTCGCCTATTTTTAATGTGAAATTTTTAAATGCTAAATTCGCACATTTTCTAAAAGAATCAAATTAAAAATAAAATAATTTACTTAAATATATTTATTGTGACAACTGAAAAGAAATATTTATTTATAGTTTTCCTTTAAACTCATAATTTTTTATATGAAATTTTTCAATTAAAAATTCGCACTCTCTCAAAAAGAAACAAATTAACAATGAAATAAATATTTTTGTTGCTACAACTGAAAGGAAATATTTTTTTTTTACCGTTATCCTTTAAACTCATAAATTTTTATGTGTAATTTTTAAATTCAAAATTCGCACAATTTTCTAAAAGAAACAAATTAGCAATAAAATTATTTAAATATAATGGAAAAATAAAGCTTTATAGAACAAAAGACGTTGGTAGAATAATTTACGTAATAAAAAATATTAATTTTCATAATGTATAATGATTAATTATCGGTACTCACATGACCAGGGTATATGAAACTTTCTTATAATCGTTTGTGAAAAATTCGTCTCTAATCGAGCGCACTCAAATAAAGCAATGTAGATAGACACTTGAAACAACTAGAAAAACTGTATGCTGGCGCCCTCTATCGTCAGATCAAGAGACAGGAAGAGATCATGTGCAAGCCAAGAGAACACGGCGACTAGCACTGTGCGACTTTGATCACTTTGTTGCTTGTTAAGCAACGTTCGACTCTGCTCATCCAATGCCCGCCCATCGTGCTTACCCAAATGTAATTCTCAGACACTGCATTGGCTGAACAGCAAGCATTTCATAGCCAATGAGGGCAAGTAAAGGCGGAGTCTAGCTATCCAAACAAAGGAAAGAGGTGAACTTGTGATTATGTTATTTCAGTGCCAGCCCCCCGCATGATCTGAATCCCGCCTTCGATTTCGCGTGATCGATTGCCTGTAACAAAGATCGCACCAATTCTGAGAATTCTATTGGCTGTTGCACAAAAGCGACAAGACAAAAGACCGACGGAGTCAGTCGTTGCAGACAATTTCTGCGTTCTTTTACCTTGAGCTGAGAGGTTGAACTCCAATTATTTATTTATTTTTTTATTTTACTTATTTTACTTATTTTCTTACACTCAGTTACGGTGCAGCTGCTGTTCCACTGAGTCAGACAGATCATCTGGAATAATCATAGAAGGATATGAATTATTCTTTACTGTCAAAAATCACCAATGTGATATGCGATTTGGAATATTAGAAAAGACTGGTGTTGTGCAGGAGTGAAACTCGATGTGTTGAAAGTCGTGTGTTTGACTCATTTTCTGTGAGTTTTGAGTGGAAATTAATTCACATTATGAAAAGCGAGCGTGAATTGAGTTAGACTCCAAATATCCGCGAGTTTGAGCCAAATTTACAGCTCAAACTCATTCATTTTAGGTAGATTTCGTAAGAAATACTACCTATTACATTCTCACCTAAGTTGGAAATTTTGAAAAATTTTTGCAGATCTACGCCGATCATGACTCCCAGAACCCAAAACCACCCCCAGTTCAACAGTTTATATATATATATATATATATATATATATATATATATATATATATATTATATATATATATATATCTATGTCACTTTTTTCTGACCACGATAACTGGAAAAATTCTGCATAAATCTCTTCTAAACTGATACATAAAATCAAGGGTCATAAAATCTCGGTCAAGTTCGTTAATGGGCAAAATCGAACCAAGGGGGGGGGGAAATGGGGGGGGGGGCTTTTTGTGAAAACAGATAAATCCTCATAATTTCTTTATTATTATACGTATCGGATCCGTTTAAAGTTATTATTACTTCTAGGAAAAGGGCCGAAAATGTATGTATGACAGATTTTTGATATAATTAAAAATGGCCCCGAGGGGGGGAAAAAAGGGGGGTTTTAGAAGAAAAAAAATCATAGCTTCGTCAATTCACAAGATATCAAATCCGCGTAAATTTATTATTAATCCTCTTAGTATTATCTAAATTTTTATATTGACATGTTTTTTATAGGACCAACCGTTATAGCAAAAAAAAATTAAAACCAAAACAAACCCCTGCCGGCTCCGCCTGCAAACAAGTTATTTTTCGAAGTAGGCGGTTCCAACTCCCGCATCTTTTCGAAACTGATACATAAAATCAAGGGTCATAAAATCTCGGTCAATTTCGTTAATGGGCAAAATCGAACCAGGGGGGGGAAATGGGGGGGCTTTTTGTGAAAACAGATAAATCCTCATAATTTCTTTATTATTATACGTATCGAATCCGTTTAAAGTTATTATTACTTCTAGGAAAAGGGCCGAAAATGTATGCATGACAGATTTTTGATATAATTAAAAATGGCCCCAAGGGGGGGGGAAAGGGGGGGTTTAGAAGAAAAAAAATCATAGCTTCGTCAATTCACAAGATATCAAATCCGCGTAAATTTGTTATTAATCCTCTTAGTATTATCTAAAACTTTTATATTGACATGTTTTTTATAGGACCAACCGTTATAGCAAAAAAAAAATTAAAACCAAAACAAACCCCTGCCGGCTCCGCCTGCAAACAAGTTATTTTTCGAAGTAGGCGGTTCCAACTCCCACATCTTTTCGAAACTGATACATAAAATCAAGGGTCATAAAATCTCGGTCAAGTTCGTTAATGGGCAAAATCGAACTAAGGGGGGGAAATGGGAGGGGGGGCTTTTTGTGAAAACAGAAAAATCCTCATAATTTCTTTATTATTATACGTATTGAATCCGTTTAAAGTTATTATTACTTCTAGGAAAAGGGCCGAAAATGTATGTATGACAGATTTTTGATATAATTAAAAATGGCCCCAAGGGGGGGGGGAAAGGGGGGTTTTAGGAAAAAAAAAATCATAGCTTCGTCAATTCACAAGATATCAAATCCGAGTAAAATTATTATTAATCCTCTTAGTATTATCTAAAACTTTTATATTGACAAGTTTTTTATAGGACCAACCGTTATAGCAAAAAAAAAAAATTAAAAACAAAACAAATCCCTGCCGGCTCCGCCTGCAAACAAGTTATTTTTCGAAGTAGGCGGTTCTAACTCCCGCATCTTTTCGAAACTGATACATAAAATCAAGGGTCATAAAATCTCGGTCAAGTTCGTTAATGGGCAAAATCGAACCAAGGGGGGGGGGAATTGGGGGGTTTTTTGTGAAAACAGAAAAATCCTCATAATTTCTTTATTATTATACGTATCGAATCCGTTTGAAGTTATTATTACTTCTAGGAACAGTGCCAAAAACTTATGTATGACAGATTTTTGATATAATTAAAAATTGTCTTAAGGGGGGGAGGGAAGGGGGGTTTTAGAAGAAAAAAATTCATAACTTCGTCAATTCCCAATATTTCAAATCCGCTTAAATATATTATAAATCCTCTTAATATTATCTAAAACTTTTATATTGACATGTTTTTTATAGGATCAACTCTTATAGCAAAAAAAAAAAAAAAAAAAAAATCCTTACTGGCTCCGCCTGCAAACAAGTTTCGTTTCGAAGTAGGCGGTTCCAACTGCAGCATCATCGCAAAAAGGTCATTTCTTCCGCAATTCCCGACAAACAGGCACCCCACGTTCTGCGTCTTCGAAATCTACCTGTGCCTGTAGGCCGAGCCGTCAGGGATTTTTTAAATTGTGTTATTTAAATTAAAATAGTGTTTGCACAAAAATATTTTCTTTTTTAATGTTTTATCGTAAACTATTTAAACATTTTATTTTGTTTTTTCACAGTTTTCTGAAATTTTTGCTTACTGTTAAAAAACACACATCAAATACATTGTAAGCATTCAATTCAACAACATAAAATTTTAATTTTGTATATTAAGACTTTAATTTTGTATATTAAGAGTTTAATTTTGTATACTAAGAGTTTAATTTTGTATATTAGGAATTCTTTAATTAAAATAACCTTACATGTTGTTAGTTAAAAAAATAATATAGAAAATGTTACATATTTTCTTATAATTTCTTAAAACTATAGTATTTAACAAGCTTGTTGTGGGCGATTTATAATTTCATTAATCTCAAGATATGAAAGACATGATATCACTTAAACTGAAATATTAAAAAGATATGCTTCTTTAATGTTCTTAACTAACGTACTAAGTCGTATTTTGCAGAGAAAATTATTCTATAAATTTAACACTAAACTAGTAACTCAAGTACTTTAAGAATTTGCGATTCATTATATTTCATATTAATTACATTAATTACGATATTTCAATTACACCGGAATATGAAGAGTTCTTGATTTCAGTTTGTCTGATGGCCGTCAGTCTGTCCGTGCTCTAACTCACGTAAATGAATTGGGATTGCCATGTAATTTATAATATGTTATTGAGACTTACTATGGCATGTTCGCTATTGAAAATGAAGCGAGCGTTCATAGTTCGTTATTTACAGGGACATCTAAAAGAATTCCCTTACGCTTACATTATGATCTATGAGGCGCGGGGGGAGGGGGGGGGCGTTTTAATGATGTTACACTATTTCAAACATGTTGAAAGTGATATACATTACCCAGATGCACTACAAGATGGCGTGCATAGAATTAATCTTTCATTTACACCGACACACAAAAGAATTCGGTTACAGTTACTGTCTATGAACGATAATTGCTGGAAGTGCATTTTCAGTTAAGTTTTTCTCTTAAATGTAACTAAGTTTTTGCATATTACTTGGTGTGTATAAATTCTAGATAGGTTATATACAGGGCTGCAGAAACGGGTTCGAATACATTTCTGTTTATTGACGAAAATTGAGGCAGTTTCAACAGTGTTATATATGCGTTTCCTAATTGAACTAAATGTTAGCACACTATGTAATATACAAATCTATGTATCATATAAAGAGCTGCACAAAAGAAATCGGATACATTTCCGACTTTAGATGGTAATTGCTGAAATTGGGTTTTCAAATGTGTTATGTGTTTTCCAAATTGTTTACTTAGATATCACCTTTCCCCTTATTTAAATGTAAAGTTTTGTTATAGCACTCTGAATGTGCTGGAAAGTGTTTCATAATCTATGTTTGACACATGATTTTTCTTTCTTCTTTTAAAAATGAGTTTGGATTGAGCGATTCGTTTTCTAAATTTTGAATTAGAGTTCAAAATTATAAATTTTTCAGAAGGTAAATTTCAGAATTTCACTTTGAATGTGCTGGAAAATGTTTCATAATCCATATGATTTTTCTTTCTTCTTTTAAAAATGAGTTTGGATTGAGCGATTCGTTTTCTAAATTTTGAATTAGAGTTCAAATTTATTAATTTTTCAGAAGGTAAATTTCAGAAATTCACTCTGAATGTGCTGGAAAGTGTTTCATAATCTATGTTTAACACATGATTTTCCTTTCTTCTTTTAAAAATGAGTTTGGATTGAGCGATTCGTTTTCTAAATTTTGAATTAGAGTTCAAAATAATTAATTTTTCAGAAAGTAAATTTCAGTTTGAATTAGTCCCCCCCCCCCCCTTTTTTTTTTTTTTTTGGTGAGTTATCACAGCATACTAGCAAAAAACGAATTACATTTAATATTAATCTTTTTAAGCTAATTATACTAAATATTAGAAAGGGGTTTATTTAATTCTGTTAACTGTGCGCTAGGGAGGCGTCTTAGAAATAGTCCCTCAAATTAAGAACTGGATAAGTAAAGGTAAAAGATAGGTAAGTGAAAATTGGCTTACCTTCATTTTTCTTCGGATCAGTCAGTCATTGTATGATCTATTTTTATTAGAATTAATCCACTGGAAATAGAACTTCTGAAAAATGTTATGATTAATAGTTCTGCACTTATTTTCCATAGATTGGCTGATGTTTCTTCTTGTATTTGCCGTGATAAAGAGAGTGAAATACTAGATTTGTATTATTAAAATGATGGTTACGCTTCATATTAAATCAATATTAGATTTGTATTATTAAAATGATGGTTATGCTTCATATTGAATCAAAACATTTAATTTTAAATTTGCTGAATATAAAAGGAAATACATTAATATTATTTGATTATGGAGCTTAATTTTAACATTTGAAGAGCATATATTTTTGCTATTAACGCGAGTATACATAGAAAGATAATGAATATATTTAATGTTCAAGAGTTTGTCTTTTGGAGAAAGTCCAGTGACGTCTTTGGAAAACATGATTACATCTATTTCACACATCCGATGAAAGGAAGTGGAAAAAGCACTTATTCATCATTTCGCTATTGCAGTGAAAAAAGTACTTTCGGGTCAAGGTTAATTATGCTCAACCTTTGATTACTTCCTTTTTGACAAGTAGGTATACGTACGATAAGATTATATTGCATGGTTATTTCCTAATACTCATCCTTAATCTTGGAGGATTGACCATTTCTGAAATTTAGATTGTTTCTATGCCTTTGCAAGTCAGGTTCGGGTGAGGGCTTGGTCAGGATGTCGGCTATCATATCTTTGGTGGGACAGTACTACATCTTGATGATGCCAGTATCTTTTAGGTGTTTTATGCAATGATATTTCACGTCTATGTGCTTTGTCGTTCTCGTGTACTTATCTGATTCTAATATCTTTATTGAGGATTTATTATCTTCATGCATTGCGAATGGAAGTTGTTTTAAATCTAATTCTTCTGAAGTTTAAGTATCCATCGCAATTCTTGGGACGCTTTGGCGGTGGATACGTATTCAGCTTCCGTGCTAGACAAAGCTATGCATGACTGTCTTTTCGTGGTCCATTATATATTGTTTTTATCTTCTACTCTGAACGTCTCTTGCCCAGGCTGAGTCGGTGTATGTTTCTAATGTAGGTGCATGTGTTGTGAAAATTGTTAGATTCAGATTCTTGGTACAATTTAAATAGTTGATAATTCTCTTTACTGCCTTCCAATCTCGGTTTAATGGATTCCCATTTTTTCTGCTTAAAGTATTGACGGCTGTGGGAATTTCTGGTCTTGTGATCGTGGTGTGAGAAATTCACTATATCTCACTCAAAACCCTGCTAGCGAAGCCTAAAAACCAGATATAGGAAATTTCCATGTGTTTGGCATTTTATCTCAAAATAAAACTAAGTCCACTAAAACGCCGGGTAATTACAAAAGTTTCGCTCAATCGACATTAATCTTGCTATTTGAAGGTTTGGAAACAACGAGTTGAATAGGCACTGCGGGGAAGAATTTCTGTGATCAAGCCGAGCTTGCCGCTAGCGTGGAAAAGGGTTGACTTTAGACTCCAAGGAGATATCACGGTGAAGTCCTCTCTTCACCTATCATGAAACACTGTGACTGTGACGACATCTGAAAATCTTTTTAGTGGCTATTGAGAAACCTATTGTTCAAAAAGAGTCTTGGACGATGAGGAGTGAAAATAAGGCAGTTAGCCGAGAGCGAAGTTCCGAGTAAGGTTTGATTACTCGTAAGGGGGACCGCAGTTTTCCTCTTAACCTAAAAGGACGGACACATCTTTGTCCGGGAAAGTATTTTATACTTAGGTGATTGTTGTATCATCTAGACAGACATCCGTTCTCTGAAACACGGAGAAGTTGTTGTGTGGTACAACTTTGGAAAGGTGAAAGAGAATTATATTGAATATAGTTTGCTACAAATACGAACTCTAAATTCATCCTCACACCTTCAAAGGTGAATGACCTGCTTTCTTAATCTAGAACTTATCGCGTAAAAGCAGACAAAAGCTGAACGACCTTCCTGTTCCTATTTGCGAGGGGAATTTGTTGACAACGTAATCCTTTGAAGATCTCGAAACTATAGTTGTTTGTTGGACGTTTTCTTAGAACTGACTAATGCTCGAAAGTCGAAGGACCCCTATTTATTATTTGTTGTGCAGTTTTTAGTAATTCAAGAAACATGTAATTTTATTTTATTTAAGTGCTGAATTTTAATAAAATTCATTTCTACGTTTTACTGGAACGGTTCATCTTACAGGCTTTACTCTACCCCTTTAATATTTAACATCTTGGATCTATCTTGGCTCCTATTGCATGTCGGTAGCTATTGATATTCGGTAAAGGATTATCTTCATTATCTAGTCTTTTGGTAACCTGTTTCTATGGGTAAGTTGAAAAATTTCAACTAATTTTTAAATTTTAGTCTTTTGGGTGAGGTTGTATCCTTCAATTTTTATTCCCAAGTAATTATTTATTTTTCTTAAAACATTTAACTTATATTTTTGTCTAAGTTTTTCTACAATTTCTTTTATTTCTTTATTATTTCCTACGACTATTTAAGATATTGTCAACGTAAGCAATTATGTATGATTTGCTTTTTTGTGTGTTTCTGATAAATAGGCATGTATCGGCTACTGCACCCAGAAAAAAGTTTTGTTGAATCAACAAAAATTTGGTTGACCCAACAAAACTTTTCGTTTAAATATGGGTCAATGGAAATTTTGTTTGAATCAACAAATAAAATATTGTTGATTTTTTTTTTTTTTTTTTTTTTTTTTTGCAATTTTATATAAAAAAATTGTATAGTCAGCAAAATAATGTTTTGTTAATTCAAGTAAAATGGTACAATTTTACTTGAATTAACAAAATTCTTTTTGTTACATAAATATATGCTATGTGTTATTTTAACAATCTATTTCTTTTTTCAACAAAATATATTTTGTTTGTTTAAATAATAAAATATGTTACATTACGAACTTGTTTTGTTTAACTACAAAAACTTTTGTTAAATGAACTAATCTAAATATGCAATTTTAACTGTTTTTTAATTCATTTTCAGCAGTGAATTACGCCTGTAAACCTTGTATAATAACAAGTGAATTTTTATCCTGCTTTTTTTCAAGCCCAAACCGAGAGAGTGAAAATTGCCCAAGCCGGGAGTCGATCCCGAGTACTCAAAACAGCGCTCGGAGGCTCTACCACTGAGCTACAAGTAACGATATCTGCGCCTGGCATTTCTCACTCATATATGTCGGAACGGCTGCAGCTGCAGCACAAGATGGAAATGTCATCAGTTTCTGCGGCAAACATGAGACGACAATACAAAGCACAGCATACGGCAACACATAGTTAAATTTTAATTCATTTTCAGCAGTGAATTACGTCTGCAAAAAGCGGATAAAAATTCACTGGTTATTATTCAAAGATTACAAACGTAATTCACTGCTGAAAATGAGATAGAGCTATTGCAGAAATCGCGAAAAATGCAACATAACAGCGCCACCTGTTACGCGATTTACACCAAAATCTAATCAGCAACAATTTATATCAGGAAGTAACTGAATATAAAGTTTTATTAAATTCCGTGCATTAGTTCTTGAAATAGAGCGCCCACAAAATTTTTGTCACATACAGAGAGATAGAGTCACTGACAGTCATTTTCTAAAAACATTCAAATCGTGTTCAGGATCTTCTAAAATCCGTCGGAGACCGGAAGTCGGTAATTTTCATGAATCCAATACTTTCTTCTCGTAAAGATAGCAGAAAGTAATAAATAGGGCAGGGGGATTTTTAAAACTACCTTGGTCCGTTCCAATGAAAAAAAGTTTTCACTATCCAAAAATTATGTTAATCCTTTAATTATATAGCTAATATAAGTGAAATAAATCGAGTTAAGTTAGAGAGTTGTGGCTACTATACAACGATTTAAATTTTACAAACACAACAAAATTTTGCTGGAATTACAAAATTATTGTAAAATTAAAAAAAAAAACAGATTTTGTTAATTCAAGTAAAATTGATGACATTTTGTTAAAATTTTGTAGGAGTGTTAACAATATTTTTTTGTCCAAGCAACAAAACCAATTTTTTTACTTCAACTAAAAATTTTGCTAAAACAACCAAAATGTACTCACCAAAACATATTTTGTTGTTTTAATCAATTCCTTTTTCTGGGTGTGATTGTGTGAAATTAATTTTTTTTAAATTTTTGGCTGTTGTAACGTTATTTCGGTTATGTAAATTTTGATAAATTAAAAACAATTTAGAAAGTGAATAAATAAATAAAATGATAAGAATAAATTAAATTTATAAAATTTATCAAAAAATGCAACTCTGAAACAATGTCACTGGATGCGATCGTATACCTTTTATTAACAGGAGAATCAATTTATAAATAGAAAATAAAATAAATTTAATACTTTAAAAATGGGCCGGGAAAATTATAAAAATACCCAATACACCTTTGAACAAATAATTTATAATAGAATTCATAGAATTGCTAATAACAATACATAATAAATCAAACAGACTCACCCCAGTGTAGAAATGTTGTAGAATAAAGACTCACTAAATTATTACATCACATACTATATTACAAATAACCAGGGGCGTAAACCACCGTAGTCGCAGGGGAGTGTAGACTAATAAATTTTCGACTCCAAGAAGGAAAATTTCCGAGTACTATGAAAAACAAAATGCCGACTAATATATAATATATATACAGTAGAACCTCGATTATCCGACGTAATTTAGATCGAACCTACATAGGAATAATCGAGAATTTATCAATAATCATCTAGTTTAATATGTAACATCGTCATCGAACTGCTATTATAACTATTTAAACTGCTAAATAAATATCTAAATTCAAATTTTACATGAAAATTCTCCTCCCCCTTTTTAAATTCTGCAGCTGGAAAATTTCTGCTTGTGAAAAGATGAGAAAAGGGGTTTTGTTCCCTGCGCTTGCTTACAATCAGAGGGTGTAATAATATTCGAATGTTGTGGCATTCGGCAGTACGGCCTCCCAAATTTCAAAATTTCGAGTGTTTTTGTTTAGAACAGGGACGTGTACACAGGAAGTGTGTGTGTGTGGGGGGGGGGGGAGAAGAGTACACTTATACCGGGATCAGAGCTTGCGGTAGTTCCAGCTATTTTAAAGGAATTCTAAGAAAGAGGAATCAAAATATTTATCTGTACTGGTAGTTCGGAAATGACCGTTTGCATACACAAGGAATGTGAAAAAAAATCGCTGAAAAAAATGGTCAGGAAACCGACGTCGGTTTACGAAGAGTTCCGGTTAAACGAGGGTCGGATAACGGAGGTTCTACTGTATCTATGTATTTGTTTGTGTATATATATATATATATATATACAGGGTGTCTCAAAAGGTCGTTTACAAACTTAACATGCTGGTCTGTCATATCATGATAAACAAGATTTACATAGGAACTTGTGTTCGAAAATGCAAACTGCGACCGCTAGAGGGCGATGAGCACAGGTTTACGGGAGAGTGGGAAGCGTAATCATTTCAGGCGAGGATGTTGCAGGAGAAGGATGAATCGGTTTAGTAACGCAGAATTGACCGATATGCATTACGTATATGGCGCCGCGGGATGGAAATGCACGATCCGCGGTAAGGATGTACCTTGAGCGCTTCCCAAGCAGGCGTCAACCAAGTCATGTTTTGTCTGGACAATTGCACCGCAGATTGCGTGAAGCAGGATCTTTCCAAGTACGTAGCCACATCGGTCGAGAACGCACTACACGCACGCCTGTCGTAGAGGAAACCGTGCTACGGAAATTTGACAGGACCCTGCAAACAAGTCTCCGAGCAAGCGAACGCGTCTTGGGTGTACATCGTTCCAGCATTATGCGCATACTGCATGAGGACACCCCTACCACTTACAAAGAGTACAGGCATTGTGCATTGACGATTATCCCCAACGCGTTGCATTCGCACCCTGCTATTTGCAACAACGGTTCGCACAGCCGGATTTTCCATCGTGGATTTTGTTTTCGGATGAATCCTGTTTTACACAGGACGGTGTCCTGAACCTGCACAACATGCACATATGGGCGCATGAAAACCCGAGGTGTACAGATGCCCATGCACGTCAACAACGTTTCGCTGTAAACGTTTGGGCTGGTATTATCGGTGACATGTTAATTGGCCCTTACCTGCTACCTCAACGCCTCGACGGGAATAACTATCGCATTTTCTTAGAAAGAGTTTTGCCGGATATGATGGGTGAAGTTCCAGCCGCTACACGCCGAAACATCTGGTTGCAGCATGATGGAACGCCTGCTCATTTTAGCAACACTGTGCGAGATTACCTCGATAGGACATATCCTAATCGCTGGATTGGCAGAGGCAGACCAGTCGCATGGCCACCGCGATTCCTCGACCTGACTTCCGTGGATTTCTATCTGTGGGGACACATGAAGTCCATGATGTACGAGACGCCCGTAACATCGGACATGGATCTCGTCGCCAGGATCGTGGAAGTGGCGGCACGTGTCCGTGACACACCTGCCCATTTTGAACGGTCCGTGAATCCATGCGTCGACGTTGTGAAGCATGCATTGCCGCGAATGGACGGAATTTTGAACATCTTCTGTAAATTAAACCATGTTCTTTAATAAAAGTCATATAATACCTCTTTCGATATCCTTTCTGTTTTCCCCTCCGCACCTTCACTCATCGACCTCTGGCGGTCGCAGTTTGCATTTTCGAACACAAGTTCCTAAGTAAATCTTGTTCAAAATGATATGACAGACCAGCATGTTAAGTTTGTAAACGACCTTTTGAGACACCCTGTATATATATATATATGTATACACTCATGCCTAAAAGTTTAACATATATGATAAAAACGAAGAAAGGATATCGTAAATATCTTACGAAATTATTAAACTTTATAGAAGAAATTCACCAGATAATTATGACTTAGCGGTATCGAGATAGTCAAATAAGTTTTAAAGCGCTGATATTGATTCCTTTTGAATTATTAATACATGTCTCTAAAAACCAGTGGCGAAATACTATGATTAATATGTGTAAAAAATTGTTGTTTGGAGCTCCAGACTGCTTTGTTTGATAGCGATATATCTTGTTTCTAAATGTACCAAATTTTATGAAACTGGATTGAAGAGCTGCGGATTCCCCCCGTGTATGTCTACGTCATTAAAAAAAGCCAAAATTTAAAGATTGAAATTTTTCGAATGAACAAAACTCATATCCATTTCTTAGTAGATCAATAAAATTTAATCAAATTTTGTATGTTTAGTAACAAGATATATCGCTATGTAACAAAGCAGTTTGGAGTTCTAATCCGCATTTTTCTACATATATTAATCATGGACCTTGACCCCTAATTTTTATACAAATTTATTAATAATTCAAAAGGAATCAACATCAGACCTTTAAAACTTATTTGACTATCTCGATACGCGAAATCATAATTATTTTGTGAATTTCATCTATAAAATTTAATCATTTCGTAAGATATTTAAGATTTTCTTTCTTCGTTTTTATCATATATGCTAAAATGTTGGACATGAATGTATTGATGTCAAGACACACATACATGTGTGTCTTGATTCTAATTGGAGAAACTTACTTAACAAATATACCAATTACATGTTTAATATTAATCAAACTTGTTTATAAAAGTAATTTCAATATATCCTTTTAAACATTGTGATCATCAGGAAAAGCTTGGAAGAGACGTGGAAGTTCTATCTCTCTATTTTTTAGCAATCAGTTAAAATTTTTTAGCGTTTTTTTCTGAGTAAAATTGAAATCTGTTTGCTTGGGGAATATTTTAAAGACATGAATTTGTCAAAAATTCGGGATTTCGTAATTTAAGTTTATAATTCTTTCTAACGACATACTAAGCAGTGTAAAATTTGGTGTTATACCTGTTTTTCCGACTAAACAAAATGTAGAAATAATAATATATTATAAAAATCGAATACAATTGGTTAAGGAAAAAGAAAACGTATTATTTCTGATATAAGTAAACTCATATAGATTGTAAAATATCCAGATTATTTCGAGATAAAAAATTAAAGTATTTTGGGTGTTTTCAATTTTCATCCTGTATCATATAAATTTCTTGAAACACATATTTAAATCAATATAAAATTACGTAAAAAAGTTTAAAAAAATCACATCTTTTTAAAATAAAATAAGAAAAAAATACAAAATTAGTTAGTACAAAAAATAAAACCATAATTATTTTCTTATTAAAGGTAAAATTCGTGTAGAGTGGAAAATATCCAGATTTTGATACGAAAAAATACTAAATATCTGCAATTCAGTTTTGAATTTTAATGGGATATCACCTGAATTCCGTGATACACATCTCTAACTAAATTTAAAGTTATATACAAAATGGAAGTTTCTTCACTTCAGTCAGTATATCTTAAAATTTCCAGTCTAAACTAAAAGCTTTCCGATTATAAATAAATACAGCTGGATCTCGATATCTCGAAGTCAAAGGGCACAGAAAAAAAATTCGGAATATCAAGGTTTTCGATCAAAATATCAAGGTTTCAAATAATATTAACATTGCTGGAATATGTATATAAATATCTTACTCGACATATCAAGGTTTTCGAGTTTTCACAATATTTGACAAATCAAAGTTTTTCTGTTTACTTTTATCAGAAAAAGAAAATCCGTAATATTTCCAACTAAGAATAAATTTATGTAGGTTTTCTTCGTTCAAAATAGTTTTTCTTATGTTTCTAATTAAAAACTACAAAAAATAAAAATAAAAAATCCGACTAAAAATAAAATTCTATTGGTTTTCTTCAACCTAATTTGTTTTTCTTATTTAATTAAAAACTACAAAAACATTACTCCAATTCATAAGTTTTTATAGGTTAATACATTTTTTTTTTTTTTCAAATAAACATACTTTTTATAGGTTAATAACAGTTTTTTTCCGACTAAACGAACTTTTTTCCGATCAAACGGGAATTTTCCAACTGATTTTTTTCGTTTTTCCAATTGATACACTTTTATAAGTTAATACCATTTTTCCCGACTAAACGTACTTTTTTCGACTGATTTTTTCGTTTTTCCAATTAATAAGTTTTTATAGGTTAATACCATTTTTTCCGACTAAACGAACTTTTTCCCGATCAAACGGGAATTTTCCGACTGATTTTTTTCGTTTTTCCAATTGATACATTTTTATAGGTTAATGCTATTTTTCCCGACTAAACGTACTTTTTCCGACTGATTTTTTCGTTTTTCCAATTAATAAGTTTTTATAGGTTCATACCATTTTTTCCGACTAAACGTACTTTTTTCCGATCGAATGGGAAATTTTCCGCTTTTTCGTGGGGGGGGGGGGTGTGTTGCACCCCCCCGTACCCCCCCCCCCCAGGATTTACGGCCCTTCAAATAACATTAAGGGAAAAACTTAAGTACATCCCTTATGAATTTTAGTAGTGTCCAAAATTTAAATGAAATTAAGACAATTAATAGAATTTGAACCAATTACTTGCTATTTTGAACACTAAGTATCCACAAATAAAATTTTAAGTTCCGTAAATTATACAATGTCTACACCATGAAGGATTGTCGGTAGGGAAAAAATTGTGATTTGGAAACACCCTAAGATAAGCCGAAAATACTTCTGCGTGTAATAATATACTTCTGCGTGTGTAGAACATTAATTTAGGAAAAAGTCCAAAATAAATAGAAAAACTTAAAGAAAATGCTCCACGGTATTCTTTATAACATTTCATATAAATTTCTTATAAATTTCATTTAGAACCTTATAGGTATGCGCAGAGATTTATTTAAAACTATTCAAAATTAATCTTTTATAAGATTTCATCATGATTTTTCACATTCATAATATTTGTCTCATTAATATTAATTTCTTTTCAATCAAATCAAGATTTTATTTAATAATTAGGATTCTAAGAATTTTTTTTTTAATTTTCTAAAAAATCACATTATACAACATACAGTAATAAAGATAGCATGTCAAAAGTCAAAATAAGAGTTCAATTCCCATGCAGAGTATATAAATTGAACATTGAAATTAATTTGTAGCAACAAAAATAAATTAAGAAATTTTAAAGAAACTTGAAGTAAAAAAAAAAATTAAACATTTGATGGAGAAGAGTTAAGATTTTTCTTTAAAAAAAAAATTAGAGTGTACAACATGAAAAGATACTTTCTAAAGTGATATGTGTTTGCAAGGCACTCGCACACTTCAGGTGATTTGGAAAGAGCTCAAAAAATTGCAAAACATTTTAATATCAAAACACGTTATATGGGGAGTTGCTACATACCATTGCAATTTAAGTTTAAAAAATGTATGAGGAATAAGTTGATATTAAAAAAAAATATAAATATGGAGTGAAGAAATATATATATTTTTTAATTCGAGTCAGAGTTACTACACAAGAATTAGACATAATAAAGATAAAAGAAAATACACTACTTCTATCCTGCTCTAATTAATTTGCTTACGTGAACTTTAGTCGTTTTACTCGAACGGTCAGTTAAATGCATAATTAAGTAATTATCATTCCGAAATATTTGTATTACTTTAAAAAGTATTTTTTGGTTTGAAGGTAGTAGAAGGGATTAGATTTTTTTAAATATACAATATCACCAATTGCTAAATTTGACGGAGAACGACCTTTAAGAAATTTCTCCTTCAGAGAAAAATATCTTTTTTCATTTTCTTTTACTAAATATCTAGTCGCACAATATGGTCTTGTTTCTTCCGAAAATATACAGAAGGTTCCTGAACATAATGAGGTGGTCGAAAACTATCAATTGTCAAATTTAAATCTCTAGGAACAAATTAGCTGGGGTAAAATTGGTGACAGAATGTTTTGAGTTATTATAATGCAGAACAAAAAAAAATAAGGCTATCTGACCATTCAATTACATTATCAGCTAGTGATGTCACAGATTCGTTAAGAGATCTATGGAAGCGTTCTACAAGACCATTTTATCTCGGGTAATAAATCGAGGAATGTCTGTGCTTAATGTTAAGGGACTTTAGAAAATAATCAAACTCGTCAGATTTGAAATTGAGGGTGTTATCAGAAAATATGACTTTAGCAATACCAAACCTTGAAAAATAATCATTAAGTATTTTGATTATTGAATGAGAAGTAACATTAGCTAATAAAATAGTCACTAAAAAGCGTGAGTAGTGGTAAACGATTGTTAAAATAAAGAATTTTCCATCATGTGACCGAGGAAGTTTTCCTACTACATCTACTGCAAGCATCTCTCCAGGGGCTAATTCACATTTTGAAAAATAGGTGGGTTTAGTGTTTGCTTGCTGTTGTGTGTAAGGCATTTTTCACAGGAATTAAAGTTTTGAATCTGCTGCACCATTTCATGCCAAAAATATTTTTTTGCAACCATATCTACTGTCTTAGCCATGCCAAAGTGTGCCTGATGGGCGAGCGAAATGCAGCTGATGATTAAACTTTTGGGGACGAGGATTTCCTTTGATCTATTGAAAATTTTAGTTTTTTCTTAGCAAACATTAAAAGATTGTTATCTGGGTTGATTAAATAATTAGAGTTATTCCATTTTTTGTCAATTATTTTATTTCTGATATCTTTATGTTTTTGGATCGTTAAGTTGTCCTTTTAGAATATTTTCAGTTTTTAGTTAGTCGTTAGTGGGAATAAAAATATTTAGTGCATTAACAATTAAATTAGGATTATTGGGATAACAACTGTAGAAATAAAATCAACGGGGTTGACTCAGCCAGGGATATGTTCAACTTTGTAGTTGAAGCTTTGGAGAAACAATACCCATATGGTAATAATTTATGTTTGTTTTTCTAAATTTAAGTGATAAGTAGGAGCATTAGCATTCTGTTAAGATTTTAAATTGACTACCTTAGAGATATTCGTGGAAATGTTTCACTGAAGAATATATTGCATAAAATTCACGACTGATTGAGGGATATTTAGATTCAGCGGCGTTTAATTGTTTAGAGTAAAATACTAGAGGGTAAAATTTATTATCATGTTTTTGCAATAAAATTCCACAGACTGATGCGATTGTTAGTAAATATACTTTCTTACTATCAACAAAATTTTTGACAGTAGGATTGTTGAGTAGAATGTTTTGGATTTTGATAAAAGCTTCCTGACATTCATTACTCCAAAAAATGTAGTTTTCTTCTGTGTTAATTTCACAATTGGCTGGACAATTTTGGAAAAGTTATAAATGAGATGCCTAAAATAGTTAATCATACCTAGATAGCTTTGAACCTGTTTTACATTAGTGGGTACTAGAAATTTATTAATTTTGTTAACATTATCTGAAGAAGGAGAATGACCATTCCCATGTAGATTAAAGGCCTAAGTAAGTTATTGTTTGTTTACATATTTCAAATTTAGCAGGATCTAGGGTTAGGTTGAATTCTTTAAGTTTATCGAATACTTTTTGAAGCCAGATTAAAATTTCCTCAAGGAAATCAGCTGCGACAATGTTATCGTCCAGAAAATACGGAACATTTTTGTGTCTAAGTGGGTCCAAACAATTGTTAATTAAGGTATGAAAGGAACTAGTTGAATTGACAATTCCGAAAGATAGTCTTTTTGGCATAAAGTTTCCATATTCTGTAGCAAAAGCTAATTTTGACCTATCCTTCTCTTGTAATAAAATTTGAAAAAAATGCAGATTTAAGATTTAAAAAGGTATACAACTTTTTTCCGAAGATATTTTGCACGATGTCGTTAATTTTTGGAAGACAAATTTTGTAGGGCTCTGTGATTGCATTTAATAATCATCTATAACCATACGAAATTTAAGTTTATCTGGATTATCTGTTGGAAGAGATTTTTTTTAACAAAGATGACTGGAAAGCAATAATTAGAAGAAGAGTTTTCTATGACACCTACATTTAAAAGAGCAGAGATTTCATTACGGGCAAATTCTTTAGCTATTTTAGGTATAGGATAGGGTTTAGTTTGAAGAACAAAGTCATGAAGCAATTTGAATTCCGGAACTGCTTTATCTGTACAGCCAAGGGTATCATATGAAATAGAGAAGACTGCAGAATTATGCATATTAAGACTGAGAACACGCTTTTTAATCTTTATCAGGTAAGTGGTCAATTGAGAAATTTTCTACTTTAAGTTCTTTTCTCCTAAGTTCTAAAATATCCTGAGTTACCAATGAGTTAATTCGAAAAGTTTCAGAGTTACCATGTTTTGAAATTTGATCTTTAAAGATGGGTTTAATAGATCCAAGTTTTACATTTTTTCTGATGTTAATTTTTTCTTTAGAGCTATTGTGGAAGCATAATAAAATATAATTATTGACATAAGATTCGTGGAGACTGTAATCAAGATTAAAGGATAAATTAGTATTTAAAGGGCAAAATAAGTAGTTATGGGAATCGTGAATTTTATGTATAGCTTTAAGTCTTATAATTTTGCCTTGATTGGGTATGATTATAACTTTATTCAATGGACTGACAAAGTTCTTTTCAGTTTCAGGAATATAATTTTGAGGAATAGAATTAATACAGTTATAAAATGCAGAATTGGTAGCAGTATTATCATTAATATCAGAATCAGAAACATTAGCATCATTAGAGATATCTATTGAGTTTGAATTATTATCAGAAATTAGAGTATCAGAATTAATATTAGTATTTTGTCTAGAATCCGGATTTTTACTGTCAAAAAGAAAGCGAAGATGACCCATAATAAGTTGGGAGTTGGCAGAGTCCAATAAAAGTTTGTTACGATAGAGAAAGTCATAACCCAGGATAATTTGATAATTTGAGTGCCAGTTATTATGAGTGATAAAGAAAATATTTGAAAACCAAGTGTTTTTAATTTTAAATTTAAATTTAACTGAAGAAAAAAAGGGATTGAGGAATTATCTTAGTTTTGATTTGGACAGATCTAGATAAAAAGGTAAGTTTCTTATATTTTTAGAATATATCAATTACTTGGGGCTGAATTAACGATAAATTTGCTCCACTGTCCAAAAGAGCTTCAAAAGCATTTTTATCAAAAGTTAATTTAATTATTGGAAGTTCTGAATTATGATTACTACAACACATCAATGATTTATTTACATATGAAAAATTAGAATTTATACCCTCGTATCTTGCGGGAAAATTTCTATGAAGGGTTCTGTAAGCGTGAGGGGTAAAATTATGTTGGATAAAACCCATCAGAATCCTCTACAAGTTTGAATGATTTCTAGAACGACGATTGTAGGGCCTGTACTCACGTTTGAATCTCGGGATATAGTTGTGCTCATTCCTCCTATCCTGTCCAGAAACATTACGATGAGGGCTTGAAAAGTTAGAAAAATTTGCATTTCTTCCCAAAAATTAGAATATCTACCAGCAAAATTAGGATTCGGATTAAAAAATTGTTGCTCCCTCTGCATATTTCCCTGATTTGTAGCACCCAAATAATGCCAGCACTCTTTAGCACTATGCGATTTACCGCAAATTTGACAATTATTCTTGTCATCTAGTAACTTCTGCACGAGAGTTGGCAATTGAGTAGTTGTTGGTTATGGTCTGCCGAATGCTTTAAAAGCAATTGCATGACTGAATCCTGACTATTATTGTTAGTTGAAGGAACAGAACATAAATTGTAAACACTGAACAAATTTTGCTCAAATGCTTTCTCAATGTCTACCGCTTTCGCTACAACATCCTCAAAATTATCAATCCAAATTTGATGATTTCAATTCTGATATCAGAGCGAAGTGCTTCCAAAAATTTGGAGTACATTAAATTCAGTTTGAGCGCACCTAGTTGGGGATTATTATCTACATCAGGAGCCATTTTTCCTACAATCTTACGAATAACTTCAGCAAGTTCCTTGACAGATTGTTTTGGTTTTTGAACCATGCGTGCATATTCATACGAAGCATCTTGAAATGTTTCCTCCCTCCTAAATCGACAACAGCAATCTGACCACAGTGTCGAAATCCTGCTCCTCTCTGACTTGAGGCTCACCGGAAATAAATTCAAGCGCTTTATCCCTGCAGTGTAGCCGTAAAAGAACAATGCGATTATCATCTGGACAGTGCTGCAAATTGCAGACGTCAACTACATTTCTAATAAAAAAAATTACGTTTTCGTCGTCCATGAAAATAGGGAATAGAAAACATGCGAGCATTAAAATGTGCCTGATTGGTCATGGCTTAGTTAAAATTTTGAAAAGCAGAATATAAATTTAGAAAAATATATAAAATGAATAATAAATGAAAACATAATCTATTAAAATCTTTAATTATATATATATATATATATATATATATATATATATTGTAAAGACTTCATTAAATTGTGTGGGAATATTGAATGAAGCTTTCCATCCCAGACTATTTTCTCACGCCTGGGAAAGGTTTTTCCTACGACCAAGTCGCGACGCGGTGTCTAGGGCGCTCAAAGGAAAATTGACGTGCAGAATTTGGTTCAGTGGGAAGGTGATCGATATGATTTTTCTACAGAGACAATGAAACGAGGGTATACCCCTAGTTCGTGACAAGACACAAATTGGCAACGAGGCGCCAAGTGAAAATTCTTATTTCCAAATGAGAGTGGAGGAACGGAGTTTATATGGCCTTGAGAAACCGGAAAACGCCCAAAAACCCTCTTCCCCCCTTCCCTCCGGAGCAGCGAAGAGCAGGCTGGGGCAGGGAGTGGGATGTTAGAGATGAACTGGAAAAAGGTCGGATCTTAAGACCTGCAGAGTGGAGAATCATCTCCCGGGAGTGTTATTGAAATCATCGTGCTGGACACCATGTCCGGGGGTGAGACTTGCTGAACCCCAGAAAAGGGAGGAAAAATCAGAGACAGCCAGTCTCTATTGTGAGATAATTTCCGCTTAACGTTTGAGAGAAAGCTACTAAAGTGACACCCTGTCACCACTCTTAAAACTGCACTCTTTTCTAATCGCCAAGCTGAGACTCTTGTCGCCTCGAACTGATCCTACGAGTCAATTAAAAGGACAAACGAACCAACTATTTATAAGTGTAACAATAATTTAGTGTATTTTACGACAGAAATAAAATATCATTTCTGATTTAACGATTGAGTTTTGCGTTGTCGCTACCATTTAAATATTACAACGTGAAATTCGGAATTCTTTACAATATATATATATATATATATATATATATATATATAATTATAATATCTATGAATTTCAAAAACATATCAAGTTCTAATATCATTCTACTAAAATCTACTATGAGATAATTAATATATATATATATATATAAATTTCTAACAATCAAAATAATAAATATTTGTAAAGAATATTTATTTCAATATATAGATTTAATATGTTTGGTAACTGTGTTGCAAAAGTGAGTTACCTATATTGCACTCTATTTAATAAGAAAAAATTGCATAAAATATAGTAATGAAAACCAATTGGAGGCATATGAATTAAAATTTAATAACAGTTATTGCATCATAGAAAAGTTAAATAATTGTTAAATATTTTCATTCAATTTAAAATTTACTTTATAGTTTGATAGTATTTTATTTAGATGCAGAGAAAAAAAAAATATTTAGAATGTAGAGAAAAAAACTATTTAAAATAAAGTTAAGTTGCAAATATAAAAATTAATAGATCGTAATAGACGTTACTCCAATCAAAGATATCAAAATAATGTTTTAGATGCACAGAAAAAAATATTTGAATTGAAGTTTATTTCTATATTAAACGATACGTCTTTTTTGATCAAAAGCACCAAAATAATGTAACGTTATTCCGGATATGTAAATTTTGATAAATAAAAGACAATTTACAAAGTGAATAATTAAAGAAAATGAGATTTAAGAATAAATAAGATTTATCAAAAAATGCAACTTCGAAACAACGCCACTAGACGCGATCGTATAGCTTTTCTTAACATGGGAATCAATATATAAAAGATAAAATAAATTAATACTTTAAAAATGGGCCTAGAAAATTATAAAAATACTCACTATAGCTTTGAATAAATAATGTATAATAGAAATCATAAAATATATTGATTACCAAAATTAGAATTGCTAATAAAAATATATAATAAATTAAACAGATTCACCCCAGAGTAGAAATGTTGTAGAATGAAGACTCACTAAATTATTACATCACATATAATATATTTATTCAAATCATATATATGGGTTATGGTACTAAATATAGACTTCCTTCTAAATTTAATGTAAATTCTATTATAAAACAGTTTACATACGATATAGATATTTTTATTTATGAAATTTCAATCTCATATAAGTAAACCTATTGAATATTTTAATCAATGGACTACGTCTTTAAAACATAATTTATCGCATATGGTTAAAATTAACATAAAACATTTGTTCCAGCAAATTACTAAATTGATCACTTGTGGTATTTGGAGGCAGAAATATAAGCTTTATAGCTTTTAATTCAATATAGAGGTGTGCTGGACAGTTATCAATGATAAGCGCGACTTTACGCTTTTCTCTTAAAAATCGCTTATCCAATTTGATAAGCCAATCATTGAAAATAGTGGCCACCATTCATGTTTTTTTTGTTTGCCGTATATTCAACTGGTAATGTTCTTACATTTTTAAAACACCGCGGTTTTAAACTTTTACCAATGACAAATAAGGGTAGTTTTTCAGATCCATCCGAATTGCATCCAACCAATACTGTAATTCTTTCTTTAGAGATTTTTCCTCCTGAACACGACTGTCCTTTAAACAATAAAGTTTTATTGGGTACGCAGCGGTAAAATAAGCCAGTTTCGTCGACGTTGAAGACGTCTTTTGGGTCATATTCTTCAAGTATTGAAGGCAACGTAGATTGCAACCATTCTATGGTCATAGTTGGTGGTAAAATGTTATTAGCTCCACCACAAACATTTTTTAACACAATGCCGTTCCTTTTTTTGAAACGTTCCAACCAGCCTAGATTTGCCGAAAATTCAATACGCATTTGTTTTGCCAGTTCATCTGCTTTTTCCAGCAATAAAGGACCTGATATAGGAGCATTCTGAGATCTAGCGTGTTTGAACCATATAAGCAAAGCTGTCTCTAAATCTTCGTGCTTAGCAGTTCTCATGCGTTTTCTCTCTGGTTCAAACATACTGCGCTCAAACATTAGCGTAATGTTATCTCTGTTTTTTATTATCGTTGATAAAGTAGAATTAGCAATGCCAAACTCTTTGCAGATTTCTGTTTTCGTCCTGCGTTTTTCATCAACTGCATTAAGCAGCTTCATCTTCATTTTAAGCGAAATAGCGGTTTGTTTTCGTACTGATTTCTCAGCCATTGTGCTCATAAAACATAAGCTAATTTACAAAACACACAAAATTCAAGGTTTTAACACAAAATTCACGAATTTCAAAATAATAAATATTTGTAAAGAATATTATTTCAATATATAGATTTAATATGTTTGGTAACTGTGTTGCAAAAGTGAGTTACCTATATTGCACTCTATTTAATAAGAAAAAATTGCATAAAATATAGTAATGAAAACCAATTGGACGCATATGAATTAAAATTTAATAACAGTTATTGCATCATAGAAAAGTTAAATAATTGTTAAATATTTTCATTCAATTTAAAATTTACTTTATAGTTTGATAGTATTTTATTTAGATGCAGAGAAAAAAAAATATTTAGAATGTAGAGAAAAAAACTATTTAAAATAAAGTTAAGTTGCAAATATAAAAATTAATAGATCGTAATAGACGTTACTCCAATCAAAGATATCAAAATAATGTTTTAGATGCACAGAAAAAAATATTTGAATTGAAGTTCATTTCTATATTAAACGATACGTCTTTTTTGATCAAAAGCACTAAAATAATGTAACGTTATTTCGGATATATAAATTTTGATAAATAAAAGACAATTTACAAAGTGAATAATTAAAGAAAATGAGATTTAAGAATAAATAAGATTTATCAAAAAATGCAACTTCGAAACAACGCCACTAGACGCGATCGTATAGCTTTTCTTAACATGTGAATCAATATATAAAAGATAAAATAAATTAATACTTTAAAAATGGGCCGAGAAAATTATAAAAATACTCACTATAGCTTTGAATAAATAATGTATAATAGAAATCATAAAATATATTGATTACCAAAATTAGAATTGCTAATAAAAATATATAATAAATTAAACAGATTCACCCCAGAGTAGAAATGTTGTAGAATGAAGACTCACTAAATTATTACATCACATATAATATATTTATTCAAATCATATATATGGGTTATGGTACTAAATATAGACTTCCTTCTAAATTTAATGTAAATTCTATTATAAAACAGTTTACATACGATATAGATATTTTTATTTATGAAATTTCAATCTCATATAGTAAACCTATTGAATATTTTAATCAATGGAAAATACTAGTTATTGAAAAATTAACTACGTCTTTAAAACATAATTTATCGCATATGGTTAAAATTAACATAAAACATTTGTTCCAGCAAATTACTAAATTACAAAAAAACTATGTAATCACATACATTGACAAATCTCCTAATAATTATGCAATCATATGTAAATCTTATTATCATCGACTACTTACATCCTGTATTTCTACTAACAAATCTTTTCAAAAAACTAATAAAAATGTAATTGTAAACAATCGTAAAATTCACAGTTATTATAAATTATTAAATATATCTTCTACTAACTTTAATTATCCTTATTTAGTTCTTATATCCAAATTTCATAAAAATTCAATTAAATTTAGGACTGTAACTATTGGGTGCAATACATATAATAATATAGCCAATAAACATATATTAAAAATTCTCAATAAAATTTATATACTGACAACATCCACTGATAATACACATTGTATTAACAATAGCTACCAACTCGTCAATATTTTGAAAAATCTTAAATGTGTTAACAATATAATGACATATAACAAAGATCTATTTAATAATATAGATTTATTAGATCTACATAATATTATAAATGAATTATTTAATAAGTATCATCATACACTAAATTTACCAATTCATATAGATACTGCTTATTTTAAAACTTTAACAAATTTCATTATATATAATAATTTTATAATGCATGATAACACGTTATATTTACAGAAAGTCGGTATACCACAAGGGGGATGTACATCTAGTACCCAACAAACACAAGATCTGTGGCCACCGTCTATGAACATTAAGGCCAAAGAGACTTGGGGCCATTTGTACCCAGCCACCGTTGTATTTTAAATGACACACCACAACATCCGCTGACCACTGTTTCATTGATAACGGACGAGCGAAAGTAAAAGTAATTGATTATCAGTGTTCAGCAGCCATTGAAGATGTGTTTCTGGCAAGGGTATAAAAGCCTGGCATCAAATAAAAAGAAAAGGGCTAATGCCATGTATTTGATACATTAGTTATAAGATATAAAATATTTTTTCCTTCACTCTTTTCAACATAATTTTTGATATTTAAAATCTGTCATTAGATGAAAGTTTTAAATGTGATGCAAGATAATTTTTTTTTCTAACTTTTACGGATTTTTTATAAATTACAAGTAAAAGCGTCTTGAGTCTAAAATATGTATATGTACATAAATAATTTTTATAAGCACATTACAGTGAAATTGAATATATGTTAATTTCAATTCATATATTTTTTTAATTGCAAAGATAAATAGATACAAAAATTAATAACAAACATATTACTACTTTTGCTACTTTTGTATACACCCCAATTACAGCTCTGTTTACCTGTATTATAATATTTTAAATTTGTTTTTAACATGAAATACGATTTCGAAAAAGAACTTCCATGTAATGGTGATCAAATAATAATTGTTAAAAGAAAATAAATACAACAGAAAAAAATGGGTGTTTTTGTGAGAACTGAAAACTGTATCAAGTTGTTTAAAAAATCACACAGTATATCTTAATTTTCCATATGCCCTTTTAAACGATACGAAATTAATTGGAATAAACTGCACTGTTTAAGCATACTTACTATATAGATATGTAATAAAATTTTTAATGATAAATGTCAATTTATTGATATATTTATTTTCAGTTTCAACAGAATAATATTCACCCATAAAGAACAAGTGAAAAGTACATGCTGCCTTTGTATACACCCCCAATTACAGCTCCGTTTTCCCGTATTATAATATTTTAAATTTGTTTCTAACATGAAATACGATTGCGAAAAAGTACTTTCCATGTAATGGTGATCAAATAATAATTGTTAAAAGAAAATAAATACAAAAGAAAAAAATGGATGTTTTTTGTGAAAACTGAAAATTGTATCAAGTTGTTTAAAAAATCACACAGTATATCTTAATTTTTCTTTAAAAAAAATATTTTTTTTTTCAAGTGACTTAAAAAAAAAAAAAAAAGAATATCTATTATATCATATCGAATCATATATTCTGAAGAATATATGATTTAATAAAAAAAGTTATTTTTATTTATTGTACAAGGCATTGGCTCATAAAAGCCCCCTCCCCCCCCACCCCCTTCCCGAAACAAATTGTTTCAGTCACAAGTAAGCAAGTTTTTAGACCAGCAAGCGGCTCAAGGTCAAGCCGATTTCAGGGTTGCGATAAGATCGAGGGAGACTTTTCCTGGAATTTCCTGCCTCTTTTTTGCTCTGTCATTCAGGTGTATACGGTACGGAGTGTCATTTTGGGAAAGCAGATAGCAGTGAGCAGACGCTCCATTTCAATGTCGAATGTAGCATGAAAATATTCTGTCCATCTGTAAGTCTTATTTATGTTTATTCGTTACATGTTTATTAATTTCAATATAATCTGATTTTGCATCATTTAGAATGTTTATATTTTACGTTTTAATAATACACAAGAATGCTTTAAACATATTTTCATTTTCGGCAAAATAGTGTAAAATTCAATTCAGTAGTTTATTATTATTATTGCGTAAATTATTTTTAAGCATTATAAATATCTATCAATTTATTCTTTAAAATAGTTTGCCTAGCTTTAAATATAAGAAATATGGCTTTAAAAAGAAAATGATTTTGTTTTCTCCTTCTGGGTGAAGAAATTTACCAGTTTATACTCAAGAAAAATTCAGTGACAGTAACAATGGAATAGAGTTTCTTACATTTTTTTAGTTGTTAAAAGGCGTAAAATTAACAGTAAAATAAGTTTTATTAGATTGTTCACATGTTTCGGCTCCATCGGAGCCATTTTCAAAACAAATAAGAATATTCTACAATTGCACGTTCTTTGAAGTTATTATTTAAAACGCCATCATTTAATTTTTAACTTCAAAAATAGTGCAATTGTATAATATTCTTATTTGTTTTGATAATGGCTCCAATGAATCCGAAACATGTCAAGAGTCTAATAAAACTTATTTTACTCTTTATTTTATGCCTTTTAGCATTTAAAAAAGTATATTATTACACGATGTTATAATTTATTATATTTTTAATGGAAAAGAGTGTAATAAAATTTAAGAAAAATGTTGTTGACATTTAAAATTACTGAAAATAATTATCAGGGATTTTGTAAAGTTTGAAATAATGTATTTTTTCTAAAGTTTGACTATTAAACTGTGAGAGAAAAATCTAAATGTTATGATGCAAAAAGATGTAATATGTTTCAGATTATATTGATTTAATAATACTTAGAAGAATAAACATAAATTACTGGTAACAGACTGTAAAAACCAGTAAAAAAAAAAAAAAAAAAAAAAAAAAAAACATACATTAATTATCATTTGCCAAATATAAAATATATAACGGATCATGTTACTATAATACACATAAAGAAAAGATTATTTAAGCAACAATTCAAATTTTATTCTGGAAAAAAGAATGCTTTTTAGAAGTTTATTTAAACAATAAAGTGTTTTTGCGTGAAAAAAAAGTACTAAGAATTATTTAGGTACAAATTTCAAGAAAACTATAAGTTCAACTTACCTTGATTTTTTTTTTTCAAAAATTTTCCAAAACAGAATACTTGACGTAGTGAATTAATTAGTTTATTTCTTTTAATTATAATACTTTTAAAATTTATATGAAATGCAATAATTTAAAAATAGCATATGATATAAATTTTTAAAATATATAATAGAAAAAATAAACAAATACTTAATTCACTATGTCAAACATTGTATTTTTAAAATGTTTGAAAAAAATCAAGGTAAGTGAATTTATAATTTTGTTGAAAAGTGTACTTAAATGATTATTAGTACTTTTTTCACGCAAAAACAATTTATCATTTGAATAAACTTCTAAAAAGTATTTTATTTTCTAAAATAAATTTTGATTTATGCCTAAATAACCTTTATTGGGTGACAATGGCTGGGTTTTGGCTAGCTTACATTTATAAAAGACATAAAAGGCATTTTTATGGTCAGTTTTGGGCTGGATTTAATTCTTGAAAACCACAAATGGCGTTGCTACGGCAAGTTTGTGGCTAGCTTTTATTCATTATGATTTTTAATGGCCTAGCTATGGCAAGTTTCCATTAATAATTGCCATTTAAAGTATAATTGTGGCCAGTTTTAGGCTATCTATCATTTATGATTAACCGTTAGTGGCCTAATTATGGGGATCTTATTGTATTTCTGGCCAATTCTGTTGCGGCCACATTGTGGCCAGCGTGACAGTTTTTTTAAGTTGCCATTACGGCCAATGATAGCGGCCCTCCATCTGACAGTTTGGGCCAAAGCTAACGTAGCCATCAGTGGCCCGAAAGTTCTGTGTTCGTTGGGTATACTTTCAGACTTATACTTGTATCACTATGAACGTAATTTTATTAACAGTAATATACATTTATATCGTTATACTGATGACATAATTTTAATTGCCACTGATCACACTAATATTTCTATATTTCCAGTTGATTGTCCTACTAATTTAGAATTAACGGAAAACCTCTTTTCTAACAATACTATTAACTTTTTAGATCTTAAAATTACACTTAAAGAAAACAAAACAATAATTGATCTATATGATAAACGTAAAGAATTTAAATTTAAAATTAATTCATTTACTAATTTTAAATCATGTCTTCATAATTCTGTATATATCGTAATATGCTCCTTAATCATATTTATAAAATAAAAAGTTTATGTTCTTCTCAACTAATTAACAACAATATTGAAAAACTAATCTATGATGCATTACAGCATGGTTTTCCAAAAAAAAAATCACATATTCTTTAATATATCATTAGTACTTAAATGATCTTAGAAACCAAATTAACACATGCGTTAAAAAATGTATTTAAAAAAACATATAATCTTAGAAAATATTTAAAAAAAAAATTATTATAATAGGACGGATGGGTGGGTAGATGTTCGATTGAGGAGGTGTGTGGCGAAGTTGTATGGAAAAAACGCATGGTTAATTTATATTTAAAAAAAAGGGTGGGGGGCATTTTGATTTACACACACGTTTGCTATTACACATTTTATAATGGACTGTGATATGATACTTTTATATGCAAATTAATGTAGTTATATTTACTTATTCATTAATTAGTTTAAATGAATTTATATTCATTACTAGTAAGGATGTTTTTGATCTATTGTATTTACATTAATGCCTACGGTGGACAATATCATATTAACTTCTCATATAATGTATACTTTTCTAAATTGTTAATATAATACATGTATTAATTTTTATTAAATGTTCCACCCTAACCACTTATATCAAGTGTATGTAATTTTTAACTTTGTATGCAGACATTATATGTTACTAATTAATTTCAATATTTAATTAATATTAATTTTAAATCCTTAGTATCTTAATTCAATTATTTAGTATTTTAATTTTAATTTAATTTAATTTATGTGATGTTGCATTTTTGGCACAGCTATTTAATAGTGGCTATGTCATTTCAAGGTACATATATTTTTATGTTCCATTAATCATTAATTATTAATTTTTCCATCTTACATCTTATTTTTAACATAGAATTATTCATTAATACATCCATTACTTTAATGTAATTGGATATTCTATTTATTATTTAATTTCATTTATTTATTATATAACTAATTGATATCATCTTTAGATAGTATTTGGTTTAATTTTTAAATACTAATTTTCTTCCACTGCTATTATCATTCATCGTATATTCACTTTTTCCCTCATAGTTGGCAGCACCATGGTTTGTGTTGCTTTACAATAATATTCATATTATTCTAAATCCTATTTTGGCAACATGGTAAATCATTTTCTAAAACTAATTTTGGCAACATGTAAAGATTTTTTGCAATTTATTCCCTCTGTCTAGTTATGCTTATTTATCTGGTTCATGAAGTGCACCAATATCTTTTTCAATCCAAATGGATTTCGCACTTTATGACTCTATTTCAAGTTTTAATCAGTTTATTATGGGTAAGATTTCTTTCCTTTTTAATATTGTATTTATTTTTTATCTTTAAGATTTTTTCACAGGTTTTATTCATTGTTTATGAGCAGGTAGTCCCAAAATCATATTCTTTAGCAATGTTATGGCTAATATGATGATGAAACAACTCATTTTATTTGTGGTATTTAGGCATTTGGGACTATAATTCTGTCTAAATTCCACAAATTTCATTTCATTCATTCAATTTCATACATTCAATTTTTAATTTAATTTCTCCTTCTTTTAAATAAGTTTTTGGTATCTATATTCAGTGTGTTGGGGAGTACTTTCATTGTCAACTAATTATAACATACTTAATCATAATTTCATAGTTTAAGTTGGTGTTATGGTAATGTTTCATTTATGGTTATATATATATATATATCTATATACTTATAAAAGAGTAGCTTGATTTTCTCATAATTAACGCCGAGCCTCAACCGTTTGTCCTAGAACAATGAAATTTGGCAGACATGTTCTTTACACAATGTAGGCGGGTATTAAGAAAGAATTTTTGAAAATTCATAGCATAAGGGGGTCAAATTGGGGGGGGGTCGAAAGTTTTAGATAATTTCGTCTTTTCGACATATCTCAGCAGGAGTTTTAAATTGGAGCTTGAAATTTAAGATAACAATTCTACTAAAGAATAGTTAAACATGTATTTCAGGTGATTTTAGAAATTCAACCACTAAGTGGGTTAAATGGGGGGAGGGGGTGTCAAAAATTTTCGATGATTTCACATTTTCACCATATCTCATCAACAGATTTAGGTAAGAGCGTGAAGTTCAAAATAACAAATCTACTAATAAAATAATAAAACACGTATTTCAGAGTTTTTAGAAATTCAACCACTAATGGGTGTAAATGGGGGGTCTAAAGTTTTAGGTGTTTGCCTTTTTGCCATATCTCAACAACAATTTTAGTTAAAAGCGCGAAATTCAAGATAAAAAATGTACTAAAAGCTAGTTAAACACTTATTTCAGCGATTTTAAAAATTCAACTTCTAAGGGGGTTATATGGGGGTCGAAAGTTTTTAGTCATTTCGCGTTTTCGCCATATCTCAGCAGCAGTTTTAGATAGGAACGCGAAATTCAGGATAACAAATCTACTAAAAAAATAATTAAACATATATTTCAGCGATTTTAGAAATTCATCCATTAAGGGGGTTAAATGGGGGATCGAAAGTTTTAGGTCATTTTGCCTGTTCGCTATATCTCAGCAGCATTTTTAGTTAGGAGCTCGCAATTCGGGATAACAAACCTACAAAAAATATAGATAAACATATATGTCATCAATTATAGAAATTCAGCAACTAAGGGGGGTTAAATAGGATGTCAAATATTTTAGGTTACTTTGCCATATCTCAGTAGAAATTATAGGTAGAATCATGAAACCCAGGATAACAAATCTACAAAAAATATAGTTAAACACGTATTTCAGCGATTTTAGAAATTCAGACACTATGGGGGGATAAATGGGGGTCAATGTTTTGCGCCATTTTGACATATATCAGTAATAGTTATAGTTAGGAGCGTGAATTTCGGGATAACAAATCTACTAAAGAATAGTTAAACATCTATTTTAGGCGATTTTGGAAATTCAACTACTAAGTGGGTTAAATGCGATAATTTTCGATGATTTCACCTTTTCACCATATCGCATCAGTAGTTTTGGATAAGAGCGTGAAATTCAGGATAACAAATCTGCTATAAAAATAATTAAACATATATTTCAGCGATTTTAGAAATTCACCCATTAAGGGGGTTAAATGGGGGTCGAAAATTTAAGGTCATTTCGAATGTTTGCCATATCTCAGCAGCATTTTTAGCTATGAGCTTGAAATCACAGATTCAGGATAACAAATCTACTAAAAAAAGTTAAACATATATTTCCGCGATTTTAAAAATTCAGCCCCTAAAGAGGGTTAAATGGGGGTCGAATTTCGTATGTTATTTTGCGATATCTCAGTAAGGAGCGTTAACTTTAGGACAACAAATGTACTAGAAAATAGTTAAATATGTATTTCAGCAATTTTAGATAGTAATCCATCAAGAGATTGACACTGTGTGTCGAAAGTTTTAGGTAATTGTGCCATATCTCAGCATCAGTTTTAAATAAGAATGTGAAACTCCGATTTACAAATCTACAAAAAAAAGTAGTTAATCATTTATTCTATATTCATTTATTCCATAGTGTTTTATTATCTTTCTAGTAGATTTGTTATCTTGAACTTCACGCTCTTACCTAAAACTGCTAATGAAAGATGGTGAAAATGTGAAATCACCGAAAATTTTTGACCCCCCCCATTTAACCCACTTAGTGGTTGAATTTCTAAAATCGCCTGAAATACATGTTTAACTATTCTTTAGTAGAATTGTTATCCCAAATTCCAAGCTCCTATTTAAAACTCCTGCTGAGATATGTCGAAAAGACGAAATTATCTAAAACTTTCGACCCCCCTGTTTGACCCCCTTATGCTGTGAATTTTCAAAAATCCTTTCTTAGTACGCGCCTACATTGTGTAACGAACATGTCTTTCAAATTTCATTGTTCTAGGGCAAACGGTTGAGGCTCGGCGTTGATTATGAGAAAATCAAGCTACTCTTTTATAAGTATAGATTTGGAGAAAGATGGCTCTTTGAAGGAGTCAAAGTTTGTGTGGAAAACCCACTTTCACAACTGATTAAACATTATGCCAGAGAATTTTCCGTTTATCTTCTGTAGGGTATCAATTGACGCATATAAAGTTCTAACTTAACGTTTTCCATTTCTGTCCAAAAAACAACATCGCAAACCGTTTGAAAGAGACTTCTGGCCGATGAATTACGCATTCTAAGCATTCTCATCTAAACGAGAAAATTTTTCAAGGGAAATTTGAGAGAATGTTTTCTTCAAAATTTGCGAACTGATAAACTTCTTTCGGACAGAAGATGACGGGTGTTTAATTTGGGCATTAAATGATCGGGCGACACAAGTTTCATCCTTTATCACAATCCGAAAGAGACTCTCGTCTCCATCTCGATGGTAACGCATGAGATGCTACAGGCTGACTGCCATGCATTGTTCCATGTGGTTTAGAGTCAGTTGTCAGGCACCCATGGTGCTGACATTTTCCGGTGTTGAAGAGTGTCGTGGAGGATCTTGTAAGCTGGCACATGAGTGATTTCAAATTATTCAGCGGCTTCGTCGATGATGATACACCTGTTTACTTTAATCATATTATCCAACAACCCGACGCTTTCGTCTGTAATAGATGTACGCTTCGCTGTGCCCAGCACTTGCTCGCACCCTTCACTGAATTTGCGGCACCATATCCACACCATTTGCATCGACATCACATTTGTCATATAGACTTCCACAAGGTGGTTAAGGATTTCTGCTACCGATGCTCCACATGCCCATTCATAGCGGAAAACCGTCTTCCCCTTTGATCACGAATTCAAAACGCACCTTTTTTCACTATCTGCCAGCGAGGCTCCTGTCCTGTTCTCTATATGTATAGCGCGATTTAAAGAATCTAGATTGTACAATACAGTGAAATACGTTTAACACGAAACTGAGCGGACCGAAATTTTTTTTCGTGTTAAAAGAATTTCGTGTTAATAGATTCATAAACAAGTAATATAAAAAAAAAAATTAAAGTCAATTCCTACTTTTTAATCATAAATATATAAAATAAACCCGTACAGCATTAATGTCCCACGTTATCTTTATTGAACATTATTTTATAATCATCGTTGCGGTATTTTATTTTTTGTTGGCATCACTCATTTGAGATAAATATTTCATTTATGAAAACAATGGGAGAATTTTTTTTTCTCCCATATAAAAATTATAATTAATTAATTTAATTTAATTAATGAATTAATATTTGAAAAAACTGTATTAACATCAATTGTCATCCAGTACAAGTTTAAAAAAATTTATTTGAACTTGAATGGATGAATAGAAAATATTTTATTAACCATTGAAAATTCCAACAAGATATATATAGAGAGGGTGTGAGCTAATAGTAGGAATTTAAAAAAGGACAAAACTTACCAATATTTTCGATGTCGCGAAATTTATTTCGATTTTCAGTTAAACTATACTAGTAGGTTACATCCATTAGAATAAAAAAAAAAGCAAAAATATTATTGTTTTTGGGGGAAAAAATCAGATATCTTTTTTTGAAGTGTCTTTTTCAGAACCATATTGTCCACAAATTGTTCGAGATCATCCATTGTTTTATTCATCTCTCCATTCGAATGCGCATCTAAATAACTGCGCATACTTTTAATCATTTTCTGAATTTCTGAAGTAGAGTGGACAGGAACTGCATCATTGATTCCGTTGTCAGATTCATCGTCGGAATCTACAAAGGTGGAATCATTTGGATTATGAACGATCTCCCAAATGTCTGTGTCTGTCAGAATCGGTGCTGTAGACACATCATCATCGACTGCAACATATTCATTTAATGATATTGTAGGACAGTATAGTAATGTTGAGACTTTTCCAAACATTTCATTAAATGTCGGCTCAGTCTCAATATCGGCTGATTCTTGAGGTGCCAAAGAATTTAACACTTTGGAGACTCCCGCATGGCGAAAACAATTTTCAATTGTCGTAGGCTTCACTAAATTCCATGCTGAGCGCAACATATGTAATGCATCCAATAAATTAATGGAGAAATCTTCTTTTGCTTCGATCGTCACTAAATATTTGCGAAGCAATTGCTTTCGATAATTTAATTTCAAATTTTGTATAATGCCTTGATCACATGGTTGTAAAACACTTGTGGTATTTGGAGGCAGAAATATAAGCTTTATAGCTTTTAATTCAATATAGAGGTGTGCTGGACAGTTATCAATGATAAGCGCGACTTTACACTTTTCTCCTAAAAATCGCTTATCCAATTTGATAAGCCAATCATTGAAAATAGTGGCCACCATCCATGCTTTTTTGTTTGCCGTATATTCAACTGGTAATGTTCTTACATTTTTAAAACACCGCGGTTTTAAACTTTTACCAATGACAAATAAGGGTAGTCTTTCAGATCCATCCGAATTGCATCCAACCAATACTGTAATTCTTTCTTTAGAGATTTTTCCTCCTGAACACGACTGTCCTTTAAACGATAAAGTTTTATTGGGTACGCAGCGGTAAAATAAGCCAGTTTCGTCGACGTCGACTTTTGGGTCATATTCTTCAAGTATTGAAGGCAACGTTGATTGCAACCATTCTATGGTCATAGTTGGTAAAATGTTATTAGCTTCACCACAAACATTTTTTAACACAATGCCGTTCCTTTTTTGAAACGTTCCAACCAGCCTAGATTTGCCGAAAATTCAATACGCATTTGTTTTGCCAGTTCATCTGCTTTTTCCAGCAATAAAGGACCTAATATAGGAGCATTCTGAGATCTAGCGTGTTTGAACCATATAAGCAAAGCTGTCTCTAAATCTTCGTGCTTAGCAGTTCTCATGCGTTTTCTCTCTGGTTCAAACATACTGTGCTCAAACATTAGCGTAATGTTATCTCTGTTTTTTATTATCGTTGATAAAGTAGAATTGGCAATGCCAAACTCTTTGCAGATTTTTGTTTTCGTCCTGCGTTTTTCATCAACTGCATTAAGCAGCTTCATCTTCATTTTAAGCGAAATAGCGGTTTGTTTTCGTACCGATTTCTCAGCCATTGTGCTCATAAAACATAAACTAATTTACAAAACACACAAAATTCAAGGTTGTAACACAAAATTCACGAATTTCAACTCAAACTAACCGACTTTGGAAAAGAACTGAAGAGCAGTACTAATCCTGAAATGCCTGAGAATTTCTTATTACCAAACTTCCGACATTCCTTTCTTCGGGCGAGAAAAGCACAACCAAACTGGGTTCCCACAATCGGCAATTCTATGGTACAGATAAGGATTCTATTCATTGGCAGTGTTTCTTTCAGGCATCCCTCCGGGAGGGCAGTGCACCCCCGAAGCAAATCCACCGCAGAAAATCGGAGCCTAAGTTATTTAACATTTTATTTACTCTGCCCTATCCAAACCCCTCAAATGCCCCCCCCCCCCGAAGCAAATTGTCTGAAAGAAACACTGTTCATTGGGGGAGAGGGATAGCAATGATGGATGATGACCACTGGGAGAAAAAGAGAGGGGAAAAGGTCGTGAAGGAAGAAGAACCGATTCCCGGAAGTTAAACAATTGCATAAATAAATTGTACAGAGACGTAGCAAACATGCCACTGAAGCTCGAAATCGAATTTTGTTCATGTTAAATGATTTTTGTTTCGTGTTAAAAGAAAAAAAATGCATTAAATTGCATAGTACACTGCCCGGACCGCCATATCGTTTCGTGTTAACCGATTTTTCATGTTAAGCGTTTTCGTGTTAAACGTGTTTCACTGTATATGGTGTGCGTATGTATTTCGAATTCAACCGCTGTCTGTTTTTCCCCCATTGCTGTACGATTTTCCGGGAAAAGATAGAGTGGAAACTTATTTTCGGAATATGGTATGTTAAATGATTTGTATACTTACATAAAGCAGCTTCCAGGGCACTCATTGAAAATAATTCAATTCTAGTGTGTTATAAAAATTTTAATTAATGAAGATAAAAAAAAACTATTTAATATTGTTAAACGTAAACGAAAATGATCAACTCGAAAAACTACCATGTGCGAAATGAAAAATAAGGCTAAATGCTTAGCTAACAGATGTGATAAAATGATAGCTGATTTACTCTGGTTGATCACGTGATTTTATTATCAGTGACGTCACTGATAAGAAAGTCACGTGAAAAAAAAAATATTTCAGTTCTTTCTTTTGAAAAATGTTGTTAGAAACTTACTTTTAAATATTTAATATACCTTAATTGTTAAATTTTGGTATTTCTTTTATGTTTAAAAATGATCTTGTATGAGGAATTCTGACCAAAAAAAATCTTAGTTTACCATATTTCATGTTTACATTCTGCATTTTTAAACAGAAAATACGCTGTGGAATAAAAGTACATCTGTTCCAAAAACTTTCCCTTCCCTAAATTCTTTTTGACAACGCTCGTGTACCTTAATACTTCGGGCTATATCTTACTATTTTCAAAGATTTAGAGATTTCAAATAAGTTGTTGATAAAAGAAGAATCATGTTTAGTCATGACATGACGTGTCACCATCAAAAGAATTTCTAAAGCAGATTTCTTTGAACGTAAGCAACCAAGCTGTCGTATAATGATGCTATTAAACTAAAAAACAACATACTTACTGCAAACTTGTTGTTTTCAAAACGAATATTGATAATAATGTAGATGAAGATTTGCTTGTTCATTTTATTTAATGATTACATTATCATACTTATCAAAATAAAAAAAATTGCCACTTTAATTGAGGAAATTATTCACATGCAATGACTAGAAAATTGGGCAATATATTGCGAGAATACAAAAGACCTAGAATAATTAGTCATTGTTCATTCTGCTGACCTTGGGCATTTCTGTATTACCATAAGTATAGCTCGTTTTCATTACGAAGAAAGTCATATTAAAATTTTTAATAATTCATGACACAGCAATAAACATTTTAAAAAAATCATTCAAAAAATTGTTCGTTATAATAAAATTAAATACTTTCATTTCATGGAAATTTCTTGAAATTGTAAACCGTTTATTCGCGAATTATTTGATGAAAAAATTAAAATGTTTCCCCTTTTCAGTTCAGACAAGGAAGCAGAACCCTTTTCTTTTTCCAGTCTGATTTTTGTGATTTTTCATAATTCCCTCTGCAAGTCCTTCCCACAGTCTGCTCATACAACTTAAAAATGAAACTACATCTCAGTGCGATACATTCAGCGTATTGTAACTTCATTTTACTTGCACACTATTTTTTTAAAAAATGTAGTTTTTCTTAGATTTTCATGTAAAATGAATTTCAGCCAAAAAATAAATAACATTATTTTCCCCCACTATCTTTAATTTTTTATACAGATCCAAACAATAACTTCTAGATACTGCTATCGTATTAAATATATAGTTTTTTTAAAATTCAAAGATATTATAATTATATATATATATATATATATATATATATATATATATATATATATATATATATAATCTTAGCATATATGCCAGTATAATTATGAAATACTGAATTATTTTTAAAACACGTGTGGATACATCCAGGCTGAAGATTATAGCTACACGTGTTTTTTCATATCCAATTCTAATGTAAATCTCGTGTTATCCAATTTTGCATTATATTTAGTTCGTATTTCATTTCTTAATCCATTTGTATTCACTTGATATCAACTCCAAATTATTAATATTTTTTTTCTTTTTTTTTTTTTCTCTTTTTCTCTCTCTCTCTTTTTAAATATTCTTCATATTTTCAGTATTTTTGGCCAATTACCATTGAAGCACAAACTATGGTTAAATTATGATTACACTTGTTAATTTATTAACTATGTGGTATTCTGTCTACACATTATTATTAATTATCTCTTTGGAGATTTAATTAGAATGTTACAAGAACTTGATATGTTTTTTGAAATTCAAAGATATTATAATTATATATATATATATATATATATGTCTTATAAATATAGTTTTAGAATGAGTATTGCTACTGATGATTAAATATTTTTTTCAAAGTATGATAATTAAATAGGGCACTATTGTTAAGAGAAGCAAGTCTGAAAGATGACGGTTTAAAACGTGAATTTTATGTATAAATGAAAATTTGACAGTTAAAAATTTGGTAACTTGTCTATTCATTTAAAACATTATTTTTATTCATTTTATTTAATAAATAAAACAATCGAGTTTTTTATTTATTAATTTGAATACATAAAGAATCAAAAATTCAATTAAAATTATTCGATTATTAATTTTAATATCTATTGTTAAGAGAGGGTAAAAAAAAAATATATAAAAAACATGAATTCTACAAAGTGCATTTTTGTATTTTTCTCTCACCGTTCAAGAATATCAAAATTTAATAACCTCTTTCAAAACATTCATCTACTTCCGATCAAATTTATACTAACACCCTAGTTTATCAAAATAAAAATAAATCGTATTTTGGCGAAATCGGTATCTGCGTGAAATGAAAAACACAGAAGTACAAAAAGTACACAGAAGTGCACAGAAGAAGACAAAATAACAGGTATCCAAATGGATACAAGTTCTCAAAACCGCATTATAATGGTGAATGACGGGTCCTCTAATGGATTTATTCCTGGAGCTAAACTTATTTATAAAGTTGTTGCGTCCCGAAAATTGGCTCAAAACTCCAACTTTTACAGCATTTTTTGAAAGATCCTTTGCATTTATCGAAACTTGAAAAACGAAATTCGAATTTTTTTGTTTCTGAATAAGAGCACTTGCTGATTACGAGCATTTAAGAATAAAACAGACTTTGTGAATGCGTCTGAAAGTAGCCAGTTTGAATTTAAGAACAGTCTTAAGCAATCGAAACTCCATGAGCAAACTTTTTACGATATGAAAACTAAAGTTCATAATGAATGAGATTTTTGGTTGTAATTCTTTTATAAATAATGTTTGAAAAATACTTTTTCTTTTATTTAAAACAAACACATGCACATATACGCATAATGTAATAAGCAAAAGTGTTGCTACAGATAGGATGTTTGTGGATAATAATGTATGATAGTAATGTGTGGTAGTAATAATGTGTTTGTGGATAAAAATATTTTTGTGCACAGATATATTAATGTCGTAACATTTAAATTTGAGAGTTTCATTTCTTTTTCTGCCGAAACTCGAGAAAGGACACACAGACCAGTTTCGGCCTGAAGAACTTGTTTCAGTCAGGAACTAATATACACGATTCAAAGGTATTAGTCATTTAATGCCTATAAAAAAAAATATTTTAAAGATTCAATATAATATGTGATAGTTTTTGCAAATAGATTTCTGCATTTTTTACATCATCAAATACGACTATATTCGCGTTGTCGAACAGGAAAAAAAAATTAGAGCACCAAAGGAATGCCAGTCACACAAGGGCTGTAAACTCCTATTCTATAATCCGTGCACCTCTCACATTTCGTTTGTTCTGCGGAAGCTGCTCACAATTTTTCTCCTGATGGCGTGTCAGTACTTATTACTTTATTTTGAAACAAATATTCATTTTCACGAAAAATATTCTTTAAAAATAAGTTTAATACCTAATATATAAAATTTAATTAGAATTCTTAGTTATATTTTCAGGTTATTGAGAAATGTTAGGAGAGGCTAGGAAAAAGTTAAAACGGTTATTTATTTGGAAGAACTAAAAATGACAGACAATATTCAGATTAGGGAGGTACAGAAACTTTTAAATACTTTGCCCATAATTAAATTTAGTAATTGAATTATTGATAAACGTTCCAATTCATTAATTCATTTAGTCTACATATGTTTAATTTCCTCTTATTATTTTTTGTCATATTATTATTATATTATTGAAATTAATTGTAATTTGAAAAAGAAAGTGTTTAATTATATTTTAGTTGGATTTCTAATCTAAAAAATATCGATACAGATGGTCGAATCGATATGATGGTCGAAATATAATCTTTCGCCCACTCAATTCTCATTATTATGTTGTACAACGTCGTCTTGTGAGAAAAGTTCTTGCATGGCAATTAGTTGCTTCCGACAATTCATAATGGACCTATGGTGCGTTAGCTGGATCTACAATTTTTGGTATAATGTAAATATGAAACTTTACACACATACACACACACACACACACACACATATATATATATATGTATGTATGTGTAGTAAAACTTTCGTATTTTTTAGTGCGACACCGACCACAAATAATTTGTATTTTACTGGCACAATAAAGTCATTTTTGATTTAACAGTATCTTTTTGTACTTGCTTCGCGTACCACTAGTGATATGCTCGCCTAACAGAACTGGTACACCTACCATAATTTGGGAAGCTCTTCTTCTTCAGGATTTTTCCCAGTGCTGAAAGTTTCCTTCGACCGAAAATGTTCCTATTTTTTCTTTTCCAAAGTTTTCTATGAAATGCCTCTTCTTCCTTATATTGATCTTCCTCATGGTATCATCTAACCTTTCTTGAATTTTTTCTTCGACCTCCGTCTCTTTGTTTTATTAGGTGGTTCACATACTATAATAACTTTTGGTAACCTCTCGTTGTCCATTCTTTTGACACTCCCGTACCATGCAACCGTTTTTCGTCTATTACGATTAATGATATTACATTCTCTTTGCATAATTTTTGCTTCAGTATTTTTCCCCTTTTTCCATACGGGATTCTTTAGCAGCTCTCCTTCAGTAATCCATGTCTTTTAGTTTCTTCTCTTTCGCTGCTTTTATAGTCCATCTTAACATTATTTTTCTTTTTTCGGCCTATGAGCTCGACTTTTTTATGTCAGTAGTGGAACTAGCTCTGTGTGGTAACCCCAAGCTAGAGGACTGGGTGTTTCTTTTTGTCTGGCACACACCTTTCAACCTGTCTGGCTTGGGAGGCACTAGAATTAGCAAGTTACCACTAGCACATAAATTTGAGACATTTTATTATTATTAATTTCCTGATTCTTCTGGAATATTCAATATTAGTAAAAATAAATAATTGTGACGTGAACCTAATTTACGTAACAACTGGTTTCAGGAGTGGGGTTTTTATTAGTCGAAGTTTCATTGAAAAGTTGATGCCTGCTATTACCAAAGGCATGAAGACACAGCAACTGCAAAAATTAATGGATGTCATTCAATCTCTTAAGGCTGATATGGCAACTATGAAAACCGGATAAGACCGAATAACGAAACAAAAAAAAGCAATCACAAAGAAATTAAGTGCTATACTATTGCTGGTGAAGAAGAAATTAAAACCGGACAAGGTCGATTAGCTGAACAAATATAATCTAACCAAGAGGAAAGGAAAACACCGGAGAAAAATGTCGTTGTGGATCAGGATGAAAAGAAGAGAGTACTTAGGGACAATATTACTACTGATCAAGAAGAAGTGAAGAAAGATCTTAAATCAGTTAAAAGGTGTAATGAAAAATAAGTTAACATCAGTAGAAAGCAGAATAAGAATTAGCAGAATTTCGGCTTAGAAGAAATATTTTCTAAAATAGAAGAGCAGATTGATAAAATAGAAGAAAACTGACAAGAAAATGGAAGACAATTTTAACCAGAAAATATAGAGGAAGATTTTGACAGAAAAATAAAACAGAAGTTTTTTACAGAAATAGCTGAAAATATCATGGAATAACTTAAAGAAAAATTAACTAATGTAAAAGAAAAGTTTGAATACTACTTGGAAAAATAGATGAAGCGTTTACCTATAGCTGTATATTTTAAATGTAAATAAAGGTCGATCACAACATCAATAAAATCGTCTCCTTGCGATGGAAAATTGTCTTGGAATGTGTATTGTATAAGACTCAATTTAAGACTCGCAGCGGAAGCCAACAGATGGAACTCGGCAGCTGATATCTTTGTCACACTTTCAGAAGATCAACATCTCTATTTTGAGTCTATAAAAATTTCACTTGAGATCAATTTTGGTGAGAAGTGTGTTTAGGAAATTAGCTGTCAAAAGCTGAAGTCCTGTTTCCAAAACCAGGGTGAAACGCTGCAAGAACTCGCCACGTATGTCGAGCGACTTACTTTCTTAGCTTATCCTGATTATCCAGCTGAAGTACGTAAACATTTCTTTTTCCAGTATTTCATAGACGAAACTCGAGATCCGGATATCCAAAAAGCACTCAGATTAGCAGATTTCTAGGACATTAAATCTGCCTTGGTGTAAAATATGAGGAAGTCCAGCAGACCTACAGACACAGCATTAGCACTGTGGCAACTCACAATTCTGATTCTCGGTGTCGATAATCTCTAAAAAAAACCTGGAAAGGCATATAAGCAATTTAAAAAAACTTAAAAGAGAGAGAAATGAGAAAGTAAAATGTTAGACCGGCAGTAAAGGGGGTCAAATCTCGAAAAACTGCGCCCAAAACGTCAGCGTGACAAAGATAAAAACCCTCACTGGAAAGTATTTAAAATTTCTTTAATGAGTAGCGGTAAAGATAGACTTTTTTATGGCTCATGGTACTAAGACCCCTTGCCGTATAATCATTGACAAATGAGCCAATGGTATCATTGTTAGGAAAAAATTCGGCTCGACATTTACGAGAAAAACTTATCTGGATGCCAACCTACGTTACACACCAAACTGTGACTGGTGATAAAATTTAAGTTCACAGAAAGGCAAAATTAACGTCACATTTTTAATGCCACTTACTATCATGTGACATATTCCGAGATAAGTAACCCTGCACAAAAAAGTATGTATGTATCGTGTATCCATGAGAAATAAGTATTATGTCCACAAATTCAAAAGATGGGAGTGCACATTTGGATAAGATTAATATAGTTTATTAAAGATACAAAAAAACTGAGACTTAATTATAAATTTCATGATAAACAATTAGTTTTAATTCAGCTTCAAGTGCTGAACTTTCCATATTAAAGTATAAATTCTCTGTATTAAACAGAGCCAAAAACATGTATTCACTCTCTGGATGCAGAGTCAGGACTGAACTTTTTAACAAAAATCAAGATAAATTTACAATATGCATGATTATAATCAGTTTCACTTCCAATATCATAAAACACATTAAATTAGATCTAAATTATTATAAAGGGCTATAAATCTTCATTTCAGTGACATCAAGTAATTATAAAACTAATAAATCTATTTAAATGATCCCAAAATGAATTTATATCAAGAAATCCCAAAGTTATTAAATTATTAATAAATCATCATTAAGATTCCAAAATTAGTATAAAGCTAATAAATCTATATTAAATGACCTTCAAATCATTGTATTTCTACTATAAACATTAAATTATATCAAAACATTATAAACAATAAATTAGATGAAAATCAGAAGATAATAAATTATATGAAAGTCATTATAAGGTAATAAATTATATGAACATCATTATAGAATAATAAATTATTTCTATTAGTTCAAAATGTATTTACATGAGGGTTTTTCCCATCATAATCAAATTATGAACAAATAAATTATAGTATGCCTAAAACTGATATCACATCCAAACAAACCCTTTTGTTTTCGGACTGGAATTTCTGAAAGAAAATTACTTTGGATTTCAAGAATAATGAGCAGCATTCGAGATAAGAAGTTGTGGTTTTGTTTAAAAATAAAAATTGTGAAATTAAATCTGTTCAACAAGTAATAGCGGAGCTGAAATCATAATACCTCCAAGAACTGATACTTCAATTCCTGAAACTCTTATTGAAAAAAAAATATTTTCCGCTTCGGCCTCATTGAATATCTGAACGCTAGCAATAGTATAAAAGGAGTATTGGTAACATCTAATCTCGTTGACCTTTTCAGAGATACCATTCCTGTGATAGTCGCTAATGTTAGTGTGTTAGCAACCTGCGTTCCAATCACTTGCATTAACAAACAAGATCAATCGACCATGGTTGAGTCTTCTGAAGTTTTAAAGAACGATTTACTACACAGTTCTGAATTGAATATTGAAGAGAGGCGTGCTGCAGAGAAATTGATTTCCAAGTTTAAATACCTTGTTTCTCGAACACCTGGAGATTTGGGAAGAAATAAAATAACGCAGCACAGAATCGAGATGGGAAATCTTTCTTCCATTAAACAGCATCCGAAAAAACTATCATTTACTAAGCAATAAAAGTGAATAAATTGCTGAAAAATGACGCCATCGACAAGTCCTCGGGCCTGTCCTATCGTTTTAGTACCGAAAAAAGACGGGACCAACAAGATTCTGCGCAGATTTACCGTCAGCTGAATGACATCACAAAGAAGGACAGTTACCCTCTTCCTAAATAGACGACACATTAGAGACATTATCCAGACATCGATGGTTCTTGACTTTTGATCTTAAGAGCTGTTACTGGCAAGTAAAGATACATGAGAGAGAATAGAGAGACAGTTCTAAGAGAACTGGCTCTCCTGAGAAGCGAAAAATTCGTCGAGAAGTGAGTTTTCTCGGCCATGCTATCTCTTCTGAAAGTGTGCTAATTGATCGTGTGAAAATATCTGCAGTTTCGAACTATAATCGACCCGACGATGTCTATCAATTACGAAGTTTTTTAGGGTTATGCACCTACTGTGACAAAATTGTGAAGGCCTTTCAAGCATTGCTAGATCTCTTCACAAATTGAATAAATCTAATCAAAAGTTCCTGTGAGCAGGTGAGTGCGAAGATGCTTTTAAAAAGCTGAAAGAGTCTTTAACATTACGCCTATCCTGACGTATCTCAGCCCAACAAAGTGTTCTTTCTGGACACAGATACGAATAATGAAAGTGTCGGCACTGTATTCTTAGAAGGTATGGACGGCTAAGAACATGCCATCGCCTTCTGAAGTAAATACCTGTCCAAGCTGGAGAGAAATTAATGCACCACTCGGTAAGAATTAATTTCAATCAATAAGGTCGTAGATCACTTCCATCATTATCTCTACGACAGAAAGTTTTATCTTCGTACCGATCAAGCCTCACTAACGTTGCTTTTAAATTTAAGAAATCCAGAAAGCTAGATAGGCAGGTGGATACAACGACTACAAGAATATGACTTTGAAATACTTCATCACAAACGTACTCTGGATGAAAATGTAGACTTTTGTCTAGAAAGCCCTGTAGTGAAAGTTGCTAGTACTGTGGGATTGAAATAATAAATAATACCCATCTATGCATCAATATCCATAACAATGCAAACTCAAGTATTTAATTAATAGCTACGTGATATCGCAAGATTTTTTTATGAGGCTCGTGAAAAAGTTAAGTTAAAAATAGAAAAACGAGAGAAATGATTATTCCATAGTTTTGTACCACAATATGAAGGTTAGAAATCCGGTTTTTCAAATTAAGAATTTCAATTATAATTCTAGGTGAATTATTACATATGTTTATGAAATTGTTATTCTATTAATAAGTATTGTAATTTCGTCATCCCATTTTTTTGTTTCAGTAAGCAATAAAAACTTGTTTAAAATCAAATCGAGACGATATAGTCATTTATAGTCATAAGTAAAGTAAATATTTATGCTATCGTAAGATTTAAAATTAAAAATCCTACTGCACTATTTAAAAGTTGGGGGAAAAAATTGAAGATTAAAAAACCCATTGCATATCAAATTACAGCGTCAACACCATCGAAGCCAGACCATTAGCGAAGGAATTAGAAAAGTCCATAGAATATACGGTCATCAAACCTAACAGTAGAATTGAAAGAGTCATCCAGTATAAGGCCTACCTGGCAGGACATTTCTACTTTCAGTTCAAATATTAAATTCCTGTAATTCCGGGTAAAATTCCTGTATCTGACCCGGTACAGGACATTAATGTAAGCAGTAAAGGCTTTGTATCTGACATAACAATTAATATATTTTAGCTATGATAGCAAGGACTTGGGAGAATACGTTACGCTACGGAGAAAAATGTAGTTAATATGATACAAGTTGTAAATAAAAGGTTTTATTTAAAATAAAAAAAAAAACTAGGTTTTAGTAATTTCAAGATTTTTCTAAAGTTTCACGACTCATGCATCAACTAATGGTATTCTTTGTGCATTGTTCTATTTCACATTCTTGGGCGATAACGAATCATGTTATACTACGAGTAGAATTCAACGTCACATTTTAACTATTATTACATAGTTATAATTACAGTGTGTGGCCATTTATGCCAGATGGTTAAACCCTTAATAATACGGAAGAATTATCACGGAAATTAAATCTCCGAAAGCTTTTGGATGAATGTAAAAACTAAATTTATGTGCAATGTAGAGGATGTAATACATCAAAATGTTAAGCACAAAAATCTCAGGAAAAAATGACGATTGTCTTAGAAATCTTTTGATGTTACGCTGAAAATTCTGAGAAAAAAATTCTTCAAATGCAATTAATATTTCATATCTTTTCAGTCATACGCATTTACGAAATTAAAAAGTAAATCGAATGGGAGGGGCGCTGCCGTTCATTTCTCTTGAATTACCGTCGAAAGCAAAAAGAAAGAAACCAGTGAATTATGACTGCATCTATACCCTTGAAGCTAAGGCAATCACGTAAAACAAATGTACCTGAATAATGAAATACTCCAACTCTATATTAAGTCATTTCTTGACACTACCACTCCTATTTTCACACTCCTTTATTGGCGGTTAACATAAACATGGGATTTCAGGAAGCGTCTTTCAGTTACTTGCAAGATGGCTTCAAATGAATCAGTATTCAGGACCACGTTCGAGTCGTAATCTTTTGAGCAAGGTTGAGTCATTGATTATGCAGATCAGAAAGCGCGCATTTATGACCTTGTTACTGAAGGAGATGGACGTATAGTTAAGCGGACTGATTTAAGCGAGCTGGAGTTATAAATGAGATTGGGCAATTGACTTTTTTGAACTTTGAAATGGAAAAAGGATGAAGAGAAGTTAAAGTTGAAGTTATTGCTCAGTGGTCGTAAAATAATATGTGCGTGGTGATATTTGAAGAAGGAAGATTAAAATGATATGCTTTGAATTTCGTGTGGAGTGATATTTCACTCGATGAAAAGATAAATCAATAAGTGAGTAGCGTCGCCATATATTTCAATGTTATGATTCAATGTTATGCATTAGGTGAAAAGGGTTTTAACATTGTATGCTCTGACTGTACTTTTAAGTACCATCACAGAAAATTTAATGTAAAATTTATTTAATCCGTCCATTAATAAAAACTAACTGATCCCGCGCAAAGCATCTGCGCTCTAGTGTCTACTCTTTGAAATATATGCATATTCGAATACACGAATTTCAGCATTATATGAATAAATACTTAAGGATAAAAACTTCTCCACGTAGGACTAGTTACTTTGAAATTATATATATATATATATATATATATATATACATAATAAGATATGGAAAGATTGCACCATTTATAAATATGAAAACACAGGTATTTTTTCAGCATCATGCTTATTAAACTTTTGCATGCACACAATAGTTATTGGATGCCCTTTGAAATTTAAAAAGTGTACACATATTATATTGAAAGTATCTGCCCCATTCACAGTTATGAAAATATTTTTATCTTTTTTTTTTAATTTTCTGCATCGAAAACTTCTTTATATACACAACTGTAAATTTCAGAGCTCGGAGATACTACATTAACTGAATCAAAGGTTCTTACTCTTGAAAGACCCACATGCAACTGACCATGGCTAAAAACTGGTTTTGACCAATTCGCAGTCTCGTACCTTAGCATTTTATCATATCAAAATATTGAAATCATAAGTAACTCATTTTTTTTGCAAGAAATACGCAAAATATCTCACACCACAACAAATAACGAAGCCGGGGTTTAGCAGGTTTGATTTTCTAAAGAAACCACTCGTTGCCATTGGCAAAAGAGAAATACCCGTTTTACCGCCTACACGTACTTTATCGTTTTATATATAGAGATAGATTTTGCCTTTCATACAAAATACTTTGTTAGATCACATTTAGAAAGCACACAGAAACAGTCGAAGCTAAGTGATTATTTTCTCAACCATTTACATTAAGTCTAAGCATTTACACTTTTCTCTTATTAAAAACTGTTACTATATGAAAATTTTGCAACTAGAAAAACCTTTTCCATTTACAGATAGTATCACGATGCATTTATTTACAATGATTTTATAATTTCCAGATTTCCATAACAGTATTTTTTGTGAATTTTCTAATTATTCTTGTAAATATTTTGCAAAAAGAGTACTATAACTACTGATTTATTAAATCAGTTTTAATGAAAAAAACTTATCTAAATTTTATATTATCATTGTTATATGATTTTTGTAATATATCTGCAAAGATTGAGGACGATAATTATTGAGATAGAGCAATTTCTTGCAAAATGTGTCAGAGAAAAGGAAATGTTCAAAAGAGAATTAATATTATATCGATATTTGATACAAACGATTAGAGCATATTCGCAATGTTTGAATTTTTGTGAAAAACATTTTAAAATACACAATAATAAAAGATCAGTTACAGAAATATTAATGACAGCAAATATTTAGCATTATTTTTGATAATTTAAAACTTTCGATGCTCAAAAAAAAAAAAAAAAAAGCATCAAACAACTTTTTTTTCAAAATTTAGAAAAGTGAAGACATAAGCATAAAATAATAAAAACATATATACTTCTTGAGTAAAATTATCTCATTTATTTAAAAAAAAAAATTAATGAAGAACTGTAGGAATGTTCCTGTTTATTAGTTGCTAACAATGGCGAATACATTAATCCGAAAACTGTTCAAAAAGCTACACGCTGTAAAAAATGTCCAATGTTTCTTATTTTATGAAAATATACTATAACCACGAACGAAAATATAATATAATCTTCTGAGTTATCCGAAATTCCGAAAAGCGTGTTCCATTGTCTTTTGAATCCCCAGAAACCAATACATTTCCAAAAATTTAAAGAATTATTCATAAAAGCAAAGTATTTTTTGCTGCCCGTATTTTTCAGAAACGCTTCCGAAGAGTTTTTATAATGTATTAACCAGTTTCCTCAGCCTGGAATACCTGTTTTTCGAATGTCATCACTTCTAAGTAAACGTTTTCAACTGCAGAAGTTAATTTATACATGAAAGAGTAAAGAAATAATCTAAATTTTAATGTTAATGTTAATGCTGTTAATTTTGCATGTTTGTCTGTTAAACATATTTGTTGAACATTAAAATGTTTACTTGAGAATGGATAGCATCGGAAAAAAGTATTTTCCGGCCTTAGAAAGCTGATTAATACAATACACTTTAAAAGCTACGCGTAAACGTTTAAAAAATTACGGGCAGCACGAGAAATTTTGTTTTTATAAATGATTCTTTAAATCTCGAAATGCCATTGATGTCTGAGGTTTCTAAAGATAAAGAAACACTTTTTAGAATCAAGGTTAACAAGGATGAGTTTATATTATAAATTTATTCGTGATTATATTATATTTTCGTAGATTAAGAAACAACTGTCATTTTTTACAGTGCATGATCTATCTGCAAGAAATAACAACTGAAGAGTGAGACAAAAATTTATATGTGAGTGGAAATAATATCCACCAGACAGCTTACCAAATATTCAATTAGTTGCAGAAAATATAACAGGTTTCAGAAATAAGTTATATTTTTGTTGATGAAGAAAAATTCAATACCTTTGGCAATAAGATAAAAACAAATATGCATTTAGGTGAAACGTTAATCAAGTAAATATAAAAAATATGTTGTGTCAATCATAAAACATATTGAAGGGATACCATGGTTTAAAAATGCGTGATGGCTGTTTAACTAAGATAAATATTGTTCATTCAAGGCTCTACGAATTACACATTAAAATTGAAGCAGAATTTGGATGAAAACGTCTCAAATTCAGAGACTAAAACTTTAAAAGTTTACATTTGTTTCTCGTATCTTTATGAAGAAATCATTAGCCCTCTCATTGATGTTAACTTCATACTAGGTATAAAATCGTATTGTAAAGCAACCCTAGATTAACTGTGCATGTATTATTTTTATTCCTTTTTTGCATATAAACTTCATGTAAAGTTCATTAATGCTTGTGAAATGCAGTAATATAGGAAATAATAATTTTCTTTTTTAATATTCAATTAGAAAAATCACCTATAACAAATTTGTTTCTCTGCGTGAGAGAAGATTTTCTCTAAGAATGTCTCCAGACATTCTTAGAGATAGACTGTTAAAAAATATTCTGTGAAATTATAGAGAATCTTCTGTCAATCTGTTATCTTAAGTCTTATGTAAAATTACAGAGATTAGAGAAACAGAGATTCTGTTAAATAACAGAGAAGTTATTGAGTAAATTTACAGTCTACTGTAAATTGTTTTGTAAAAAATATATATATATTATAAAAAATAGATAGAAGAGGCCGTCTCTACGCCAGCTTTGGAAACTAGTTAGAATGAATTTTAATAGATGGTACGAAACACTTAATTTTTAAACGAATCGCTTCGACCACTGCCAGGTTTTAAACCCGGGTCCATCTGAGCGGTAGTTAAACATCACAACCAGTATACGATGTGGGCAGTTGCTGTGAAATGTGTCTTTTATGATTTAGTCGGAAAAAATCTATAATCTCTTAATAAGAACTCTCTATAATAAAATCTCTTTTTCGAAATAGTAACACGATATATGTTTTTTCTCTCATAATGCGCAAATATTGTTTGAAAAGAATATTTTTTTGGAAAGAATTTTTTTAGTAATAATTAAAAGAAAAATAAATTTTTTAAACGCAAGTTGTTTTTTAAAATTTTGTTTTCATGTATATTTATTTATTTATTTATTTTTAATTTAGAAAATTAATCTTTTTTTTTGTAATATTTATTTATTTAGAAGGCTAACATATTTTTATAACGCATATGGCATTAAAATTCTACTACTCTTAACAATAATAATAATTTAATAATTTATAAAATTTTAAAAATATTAACACAAATTATACAATAGACTAAAATAATATTTGAAAATTTTCTTACCTAAATTGTAAATCTAGATTGAAATAAAAATTTATTTTTTAAATAATCTCACTCTCTTTCCATCTTTTGATCAAAGTGATAGTCGATAAAAAATGCCGCTAACTCCGCAAAGACAAATTTTCCCTTTTTAAAATATCGTAATTTTTAATAGATCAATTTTTAAACCCAATTTTCTTCTCTAATATTTTTAATAAGATTATAAAACAATTTTAAAAGTGTGTATACAGGTTATAACAAAAAGGAAAACACCTGTAAATAAAGACATGGAACCCTATACAGATGTCCCTACAGAGAATTTGATATAAGAAACGGGAAATGTCAGTAAAATGATGACCGAGAAAATCGATCGAATGCATTTAGCCGAGAAGTAGTGTAAATTTACAGAGTCTCGGTTTTGATGCTGTGTTTTTACAGAAACTTTTAACAGTACTCAATGACTATCATTTTTCCATATCCAGATAATCGGGTCAAAATGCCAATTTTCCAGAATTTTTACATTTTGTTTTCGAGAGAGAGATTTGTCCTTTTTTATAGAAAACTGAAAACATTGTTCGATTCCCCACAATCTGAATAATATTACAGGCCTGAATATATCTGAATAGTATTACATAATTTACTGGTTAAAACGATACCATGGATGTGTCAAATTTGGATTGGAGAACAGTCACTTTTCATAATTGCCCTCTACGCCAAGCAGTTTATACCAAACACACACGTGTCATTAAAGTCCTTTACTTGAATCTGATAAATCAAACGGTTTAATGAAAGACTCTTGGTATAAAATATAATACAGTAAAAAAGTTGTGAAAACGGAACATGTCTATAACTGAATCCTGCCTTTAACGGAAAAATTGTGTGGTCTTGATTCGCAGTGACAAATTTCCCCGAAGTCTTGGCCAAAACTCGAATCTTTTTCTGCTTTTCTTTGAAAATAAACTAATAGCCAGAATTGCGTTACTAAATAACTGGGAGGTTTGTATTTTAGGAAACGTATAATTCACGGGTAGTGCAATTTTAGGAATCCAAACAATTTCCTGCATTATATATATTCCTTTATATATCTACCCTATATATATAAAATCCTAATGAAACAAATTTGTGAAACGATTTTATGAAACGAATTTATGAAACGAATTTATGAAACGATTTTATGAAACGACTGATTAAACGACTGATTATGTTTCAGGGCTATTTTTAATAAAATATTAAACGCTTGATGGTGAAATTAATACCAATTGTCCATAAAAATCCGCGGATGTCAAAACTGGTAATAGAATTTTGAAATTGGAATTAGTTTTCGAGATATTAATTTTTTCCTAATTTTAATGACATTTCTGTAATGATGGCAACTAATTACTCAGTTTTTTTGTGACAAAAAAGGGAAAAAAATTGAAAAGGATCCCGATAGGGATTATAGATTTATCTCTATTCGTCATTTTCAAATTGAAATTGAATTTATCTTTTATTTCAATCGATAATGAAGACAAGATTGTGATTAAATTATGTTTTTCAGGGAAATTAAAAAAAAAAAAAAATCACATTTCTATCGTCAGGATTCAATCGTCTGTCAGCATTTAATTTAATTTATAAACTGAAAATATTTTGAATAAATTCGTCCAAATGACGTCATTTATGTAAACGCAAAAGAAAGGAGCAAAAAAATATTTATACAATTTGTTTAGCGTAAAATGTCCTTTATCCTATTTTATATATAATCAGAAGTAATTTGTATAGAAAAAACAATAATAATATACGTATAATTAAAATACGCATATAAACAAAAAAATCGTCGAATTTGTTTCCATGGCTGTTTATGTCATTTGGCACCAAATCTCACTTTCTGATGCCCGAATTGCGCCAAGCTTTTTAAAAAAGTCAAGACCATGGTTGTCAAGACCCTTATAATAGAAAAGCACCAAAAGTTCATTGGGTTTGTTTTCATAACTTTTGGCAACAAATCTATGTATATTAACGAATCTATCCCTTTTCGAAGCTCGAATTACGGCAAACCTACAAGCAAAGGATCCTATACTGGAAAAGTACCCGATTTTCTTATGGACAATATTCAATTGACATAACAAGGTGTAAAATTATCGCGGATTAGCAAAATTGTTTAAATATGTCATCAATTGATGCCGAATAAATGCAAGCATGCATGCACAAAATATTTAATTAATTTTGCATGATAAATAATTATTAGAAAATTCGTATACACATATTAATTAAAATAAATAATTTACATATTTAAAATAACATGAAAATATGAATGATAGTGTACTAAAATAGAGAGAAAATTAAAACCTGTTACTGAAAATATCTATAACATAGTACTTTTCAATACCGTGGTTCTTAATCTTATTCACAAGCAGATGGAATTTTTCTCATCCTTAAACGCAAAGAAAGAATATAATACAGATCGTTGTTATAAAAGTATGAGAGGTAGCCACAATTTAAACCTAACCATTTTATACAAACTGGTTTTCAAGTCGTAATTGATTTTACTTATCAATCCCGAAAACAGTCGTGAGTTGTCGCAACAGCTGTGTATGAGGCCATGGTAATCAAAAAATGCCCCATTAAAACGTTAAAAGCATGGCAACCCAATTACAGATTTACCAATATTTTTAAAACAAAGCACGCTGTCATGTTTTTAGAGGCTTCGAAGTCTGAGCGGGGGTTGGCGAGCGTAGCTCGCAGGGGGTAGGCCCCCTAGTATTATATATATTCAATTATATATATATTATATATTCCTGCAAAAAATAATTAAATAATAGAAAAGCATTTTTTTTTTCTCAAAATAGCGAAAGGTAGCAATTGAAATTGATTATTTTGTAATGTTAAGACTTTCTTCTATCTTTACAAGAAGAAAGTATTAGATTCGTGAAAAAAATTAGACTTCCAGTTTTGGACGGATTTATACGTTTTAGAGGGTCCTAAACACGATTTGACTGTTTTTTTTTTTGTTTTTTTTTTTTAAGAAAATGTTTGTTTGTGAGTTTGTGCGTCTGTCTATTTGGACTGTCCACAAAATTTGAGCTGTATGTGACTCAAATTTTGTGGACGGTTTATCTCAAGAAACTAATGCACGGAATTTAACATATTCAATTATAGACCTTGACATAACTTGGTGCTGATTAGTTTTTGGTGTAAATCGCCCAACCGGTGGCGTTGCTGTGCTGCATTTTACACGAGTTCTTTTTACACGAGCTAATGCACGAAATTCCATCAAACTTCATAGACCTTGACATAAATTGGCGCTGATTAGGTTTTTCTGTAAATCACCCAGCAGGTGACATGTCTATGTTACATTTTTCACTATTTCCGCGACAGCTGTGTATCAAGAACATGGAATTTTATGTTCATGGAATTTTATCAAACTTCCTATACTGTTAGACCATGACATGAATAGACGCTGATGAGGTTTGGGTGTACATCGCCCAACAGAAGCTGCTTCTATGCTGTGTTTATCTGAATTTTTGTGATAGCTATACCTTATGTGACTAATCCATGGAATTCCAACAAACTTCATATTCTGTTAGACAATGACATAAATAGATCCTTCTTAAGTTTAGATGTATACCGCCCAACAGGTGTCGCTGCTGTACTCTGTTTCTCACGATTTCTGCGATTGCTATATCTCAAGAACGAATAGACTGTCTTTTAATTTTCGTTGCAGACGATTTGGTTTATATAGAAAAAACTTTTCTGATGGCTATACAACATGAAGATATGTAAGGAAATATTTAAATTGATCATTCTGTGGTGGCTTCGTAAATGCTTGGTGATCAGAATCTACCGATGCATCTTCATTCAGAGAAATACTATACAATTTACATGCTGAGACAGAAATCTTACAAAAACTGAATTTTTTTCCCCTGAGCCTAGCGGTTCTGTTTTCCCAGATTTCACTGTATATTGAAAATATTTTTAAATCATTCATTTCCTGCAAGCATATCACAAATTTACGCGAAGGGTTAGTGATCAGTTAACAGTCAGTTATAAGTTTTTCTATTATACATATTTTAGTGAACATTTGAGAAGCGTACAAATGGTGCTTCATTAGGAAATTTTAATTTATTTGTTTAAAACTCGATTACTATCGTCAAAAAACTTACGCTATTGCTGTCGTTGTATCTGTGATATATAAGATGTAATACATTTTATAATGCGGCTCTAGACTGATGTTCGACCCACTGTGTGTTAGAAAGATCGGTTGGAGGAGCATTCCCGATCTCGAAACCTTTTCACTAAAAAAAAAGTCACTGGTGTATCTGACAGATAAAAAATAGAAATCGAGTGTTAAAAGTTAATAACATAACTAAGAAAAAGTACAAGGTGTCCCAAGAATCTGTTCAAATTTCAAAAATTAACAAATTGTCTTAATCGAAGTGTAGTTTGCAACACAAGACTTGTCAAAGAGTCATATTTTTTGAGGCAAAAAAAAACTAGTATGTTGTGGCCGTCACAAAACCTTCTTCTATATAAATCAAATCAATTAAATGATTTAAATTGTACCAGAAATTACATTCGTTGAATTCTGTGCATTTAAACTGGTGATATATCTATTACTATCATGGAGAATCTAAATTTGATGTTTCGTTGAATTCGGCACACATAAACTAAAATATAAACATCACACAAATCGAACAAATCATCGATTTGCGGCACCCCCCTCTTGGGAAATTTTGCCCATAAACTAATCAGCACCCGTTCACATAACAATAGAACTTCATATGAAAGTGTATCCCATTCTATGCAGTAGTTTGTCATTTTGAGCGCTAACAAAATTTATGTCACTTACAGACAGACAGACACACGATCTCTCGGACAGACATTTTCTAAAAATAATCAAATCCTGTTCAGAACTTTCTAAAACGTATAAACCCATCTAAAACTGGAAGACGAAATTTTTTACCAATCCAATACTTTCTTCTTGTGTAAATTTAAAAAAAAAATGTTTAAAGAGAGACCTGTAAGTAAGTTCAGATCACAGACCTTCATAAAAATTTAACAGATTGTCGTATCGGAGTTCGGGTTTCATCATAAGACTTAACAAATAGTCGGAATGTTACCGGCCCGCCAGCGTGGTTGGTAGCGGAGGCGACCGCCACTGTGAGAGATCGGGTTCGAATCCTGTTAAAGCATGAATGTCATTGTGGGTGTGTCTCCAGTGCTGTCTACTTCCACGTGTCTACCCCGTCCTTGTCAAGAAGAGGATTTATGCAATTTGTCAACGTCTTGTATGTATTTCTGTGAATAAAAAAATATGGATCATTCTAGACAAACAGCCTAGTAGCTTATAGGTCTCAAAGCAAGTCTCCTTTAGTCGGAATGAAAAAAAAAAAAATAGTCAAAGACAATTTGAACTATTTTTAGCTTTTACCACAAAAAAGCCGACACTTTGACAAGTCTCATGGAGCAAACGGCATTCCGATACAGCATTAAAATATATATATCAATTTTTGAAATGTGAACAGATTTACGAGACACCCTACGCTTTCTAAAATCCAATTTTGCATTTTTATCGAGGAAAAAAAGTAATTCGCAGAATAACGAAAAGAGCTGTACACACACCTCTTTGCTCTCCAACAGGTGGAACAGAAAGACAATTAATGGTACTGCTGGAGCGTAGAGAGTGTCTCGAAATGCAAATGAAATCGAGCCACAGCTGGTGCAGATACAATCGCCTTCGCTAACGAGCTCTTTAATTATCTAACAGCGGATATCATAGCGTCACAAACGTCGCACGGAGGGAGTAATTTGATTAGATTGTTTTCCACTATATAAAAAAAGACATCGTGTCGGCGTCATACTGTGCATTGTTTAATGAAAAGCATCGGCTCGTATGTAGCTGTTACTATTTAAAAGTGTTCAGTTTAATGGAATACTGCAGATTAAAATATGCAATTTTAGGTCAAATTAAATGAAACAGCTCTGAGAGCATTGTTTTTCGATCATTTCCTGGTGTTGATTTCTACTATAAAAGAGGATCTTGATTATCTAATTTTTAATATGAATTGATATTATGTTAATTGTTTTCAATAGAATGGAGGTTCATTTTAAAGGAATGAGTTCGTCAATAATATTATTAAGAAAGAAAAAAACGAATAAATAACATCCCCCACTTCCTAATTGAATGGGTATATATTATTAAGTTATGAAGATATATCACTGTAGAGAAACGTTTTAACCCTTTCTTTGAATTTAAAAACTGTTGTATCAAAAATTACGAAATATATCAAACAATATCGAAACGTCATGAAAATGTGGGTTCATTAACACTTATGGCACCATGCTGTTGTGATGCATATATCATATTTTATTCCAATAGAGACAGAAATTAAATTAATACTGTTGTTTGCCAAAGTATATCTGAATATAATGAAATTGTGAAAGATAATGGTACTAGATACATAAAAATAAAGGGTTATTATCTACTTATTGCCTACATACCATATTTAAAATAACAACATATTTTTCAATCATAATTTCTATGAATTTGTACATTTTTAACACTTTCCAACCTAGTTGAAAAGTGTTTATGACTTCGGTTTATCTGGCCGTCCGCCGTCTGCCGTCTGGCCGTCTGGCCGTGCTCTAACTCCCATAAATATGCTCGGATTGCTCTGCAATTTTTATATGTTATTGTCGTTATCTATAGCATGTTCCCTATTTCAACGGAAGCGTGTAGCACTTTTAGTTTTTTTAACAGGAACACTTAAAAGAGTTCCGTTACATTACGGTCTATGAGGAAAAATCATTTGCGGTTCATTTTAATGATGTTACACAATTTCAAACACATCGTAATTGATATATATCACTAAGATGCATTACAAGAAGCTTAATATGGAATAGGGTGCGCATAGCACTTATAGTTACTTTACAGGGACTGTCAAAAGAATTCCGTCACATTACGTCTATGGAGAAAAATCGTCTGCGGTTTATTTAAATAATGTTTCACTATTTTAAACGCATTGAAATTTATATATATCACTAAGGTGCATTACAAGAGGCTTACTACAGAATATTGTGTGTATAGTAGTCATCGTTCAATTACAGGGATACACAAAAGAATTCTCTAATGTCTGTTAACAATTAATTCCTGGAAGTGCGTTTTAAGTTACTGAACGCGATTTTAAATTTAACTCACTTTTTGTTTATTACGTGGCGTGTATAAATTCTGTAGATCATATGCAGGGAAGCACAAAAGTTCACGAACACATTTCCGTTTATTGACAGAAACTCCAAAAGGAGAATTTTAAACTGTGCTACGCGTTTCTTAACTGAACTAAAATTTAGCATCCTATGTAGTATATATACAAATCTATAGATCATATACAGGGCTGAATAAAAGTATTCGGATATTTTTCCGGATATTGTATATGTTGGAAATAAATGTTGAAATTCCCGAAATTACGTTTTTAAATGTGTTATGCGTTTTCCAAATTGTTTACTTCGATGTTATCTTTCAGCTTATTAAACGGTAATGATTTGTAAAACTATTTTGGAAGCGTTGGAAAGTGTTGCATAATCTATGCTTGGAGCATGATTTTTCGTTCTTGTTTATACAGCATGAGATTTACTCATTTATAAATTTATTTTTTACAATAATTATTTTCGCATTATTTTTGCATTGGGCCAATGTTTTGAATCTTCTAATCTAACAATATTTGCATCTGTCAAAATTATTCATTCCGGTGCAAGGTTAAAATATAGAATAGATATGTCCAATTCGCGGCCGGGGGCCGTATACGGCCCAGTTTTGTAATGAATGAGGTCTGGCAGAGAGTAAAAAATTTCCGTAAAATATCGAAATTTTAATGTAATCTTTTAAATTTGCGGGTATCGTGATACATTCATCGAAAATATTGCTTCAGGATAGTGCTAGTATACATTTATTTTTAAAGGAATGCATTTATCGTATCGTATATTATAATATGACCAAATCTTTTGTGTCTGCAAGCAAATTTTATCTTAAAAATGGCTCTAACGATTTTGAAGATATTTTGCATTCTGCCGTTTTCGAGCACGAGAAGACAATTGGGCTAGGTCACATGTTTGAAAAAATTCGATTAGTAAGTCATTTTGGGTCACTATGGGTAAGGGTCAAGCTAATTATATCTAAAAAAAGGCTCAAACAATTTTAACTAAATTTTGAATCCTACCGTTTTCGAACACGAGAAGACCATTCGGCTAGGTCACATGTTCGAGAAAATTTTATTAGTGTGATCATTTTTGGATCACTGCGGGTCAAGCTAATTTTATCTAAAAAACGACTCGAACGATTTTGACTAAATTTTGTATCTTACCGTTTTGGATTACGAGAATACCATTGGGCTGGATCACATGTTAGAGAAAACTCGATTAGTGGGTCATTTTTGGGTCACTGGGGGTCAAGCTAATTTTATATAAAAAATGGCGATTTTTACTAAATTTTGTATCCTGCCGTTTAAGATTACGAGAAGACCATTTTCTGGGTCACATGTTAGAGAAAATTCGATTAGTGAGTCATTTTTGCGTCACTGCGGGTCAAACTAATTTTATCTAAAAACGGCTCTAACGATTTTGACTAAATTTTGTATCCTACCATTTTCGGGCACGAATTTTACCATTGGGCTAGGTCACATGATCGAGAAAATTCGATTAATGGGTCATTTTGAGTCACTACGGGTCAGAGTCAAGCTAATTTTATCGAAAAAACGGCTGAAACGATTTTGACTAAATTTTTTATCCTACCGTTTTGGATTACAAGAAGATCATTGAGTGTGACATGTTTGAGAAAATTGGATGAGTGGGTCATTTTGGTGTCACTACGGGTTAAGCTAATTTTATCTGAAAAATTGCTGTAACGATTTTGAGTAAATTTTGTATCCTACCAATTTGTATTGAGAAGACCATTGGCTAGGTTACATGTTCGAGAAAATTCGATTAGTGGGTCATTTTGGGTCACTGTGGGTTAGGATCAAGCTAATTTTTTGTAAAAAACGGCTGAAACGATTTTAACGAAATTTTGTAACCTACCGTTTTCGAGCACGAGAAGACCATAGGTCTAGGTCACATGTTCGAAAAAATTAGATTAGTCTGTTACTTTGGGGTCAGTACGTTTCAATGCATTTCAATGTGAATGAAGGTTGAATCAGTTATTACATTGTGAACAGTTGGCAGTAAACGAAGTCACAAAGTTGACAACATTTTACCAAATATCGTAAAATTTGGCGAAATAATGGCGACATTGGTGAGATTTGGCAAGAAATTTGACTTTCAAGATTATCAATGCAAAAACATATGCTTCGCGCAAAATGAAAGAATGTCGCCAAGCTGCCGACTTTTGGCAAAATTTTTGGCGACATTTGGCGAAAAAATTTATTTTTAGAATCTGACGGAATTTTCTAGATATTCTCAATAGGAGCTGATATACATGATTCAACCAATCAGCTCCCATAGAACGTTCTCGAAAAAATAATTCAACCAATCAGGATACATATAGAACTGATTGTTATATGTTGTACACAGAATTTATTGTTATATTGAGTTGAGCACAAAGCTAATTTTAGTGCAGTGTATCAGCGTCAATTTTTTCTCCTGAAGTGTCACCCGGCAGAAATTTTGGCCCGAGGAAGTCAAAAGGTCGGGCACCCCTGGTCTAGACAAAATTTTCAATTTTTTTTTAAACAAATCATTTTGTAATTAATTCTTTAAACTGCGTCATTTTAAAACTGGAATGGAAGAATCACTTTTATCTCCTTCATTGGAAATTAGGAGTCATTTTTACACTTCCTTGAAAATGGCATTTTTTCCTCGTACTTTCACTGTTAAAAGTTTTGTGTTGGCTTGAACAAACTTTTAGTGCTGCAGTAGCTGAAACGATAAGATGATGAAATCTCATTCCAACATTTGGAACTACGGTTGAACCACAGCTGCAAATGTTGGAACGAGATTTCATCATCTTCTGGTTGCAGTTACCGCAGCACCAAAAGTTGGTTCGACTCAGCACAAAATTGTTAACCCTGTAGCTTAGTTATAGATTGTTTTGACAAATTCCGGGTATTTTAAAGATAGAATGCACAGCTTCAGGTAATTTCCCCCCGCGTAATTTAGCCCAACAAAGAATCAAAATGACTCATTCTCCCATTCCCGGATTAGATATCTTTTCTTGAAGTACTTGAAATATGTTTATCCATTTTAGCGAAGTGTAAAACAACTTATTGCTTTTGCTAATCTTTTCAGGTTTTGTGACTTATTGCTTGCGGTAGCAAAAACCATCTTTAAAAATTATGAATCTGGAAAACTTTTAAAATTACAGTAGACCTGATAAGACGAAATTGCAAGAAAACAAAAAAACAAATAAACAAAAAAAACGGTTTAAAAGACAGATTTCCATCTTAGCATAGGTACACCAACTTTTATAATACTATGGCATAGTATTATGGTATCATGAACAAAGTAAACTTTTTATGGCAGGATGAAAGATGGATTTTTCTTCCAATCCGAAGCATGAAAGCAGCTGTAATAAACTTCTTAAAATTACAAGGATAAGAATATATTTTAGAATCAGCATGAACTTCCAATACACTTGCAAAGAACGGGAATTCGCCAACTAACTTCCAGTTCATGCAATATGTTCTACACTGTTAAAAATTTTGTGGTAGGTTGAGCCAACATTTGGTGATTCAGTAGTTGCAACCATAAGATAGTGAAACCTTGATCCAACATATGGAGCTATAGTTCAACCGGAGCTCCATATGTTAGAACGAGATTTCACCATCTTACGGTTGCAGCTATTGCAGCATCAAAAGTTGGTTCAACCTACACAGTATAGAGTAAAAGCACTATGCAAACACTGCCAGTTGTTTACAAAGTTTAAAATCATATTGCGATGTATGGATCGGACTGGACCAGAGGACTTGGGCCCGTACCATCTTTCTCGGAGCAGTCTTTATAGAACAGTAAAAAAAAAAAAAAAATGGGAGGAAAAGGTAGAAACTTATCCATTTTTTGTTGTGAAAATATATATTTTTTTAATTTCTCTATAGCTTAAGTATTTTGGTGAAAAATTTTGCTGTAATTATAACTGTATTGGTTTTAATTTTAATAAGACTGAATAGTAAAGGTTCTGTGGAGACCAGTTCCAGTGATCGTTAACAACTGGCCATCTTAGTATATAAAGATCTAATTACGTCTTATTTTTATAGCTTTGTTAAATAATTACAATTTAAAGCTCTTGTCAGACTCGAGCCCTCTATACAAACAATTTTTTGTTTCATTCATGCGTTTAAAAATATGTTAAACGGTGTAGAGGGGGGAGGGGTACAAAAAAAATTAAATCAGTAAAAACTAACTTTTATATTTTTGATAGTTCTTACTTGTTAAATTTCTAAAATTTTGATATATTTAAAAAATATCTTACACATAGGAGAAAGAGGAAATTTTGTATTATTTTTCTTTTTTTTTAGTTTAGCTTATCACATTTTCACATTATCTAATTTTTAAAACGGTGCCTAGACCTAGGCTGTGGACCTTAAGCTTGCATATCTATTCCAAAACCTAACCCCTTTCTGGATTTCGCTCTACCGGCGCTCGTGGATTGGCATTAGTCATAAATCTTTTTTTTTTCTTTTGTGATCTCAAATCATCCGTCCCAATCTTCTGTTAATTGATCCATTCTCTTCCTCTCAAGCATTAAATGAAGCAGCCTATTAAAAGTACATCGCCCAATTAACATTCAGCGTTTTGAAAGTCCTGGACCAATCACCTTTTCAAGCCATAAAGGATGTGCTGCCTGTTCTGATGTGTGTTTCGTACGTGAAGCGTAAAACTAATGTTTTCCATAATGAATTCTGCCAATTGTCGCTAATGAACATCCTTCTGAGGTAACTCATTTGTTGAGAAACGGTATTTTTGCAGTGTTCGTTAGCAAAGTGGCCTTTTATTTCGAAATTAGTAATTGTTATTATTCATAAATAGTCAGATAAAATATCTCAAAAAATTTGTTTGGCTAATAGATATTAATAGCGTGTTCGGGAAATCTGTATTGAATATCATGAAGCACTTATCCTAATGATTACGAAAAATGACGATTTTAGTAACCCTAACGCCATGCGCGAGATTCTTTACAGCGCCTCTAACGAATGACATCTTTTAAATAAGGAGACTTAAACTTTTTCGTTAAAAGAATCCCTTTGCTTGTAAAAAAAAGCCTCTACTCAAAATCACAAACCTATATGAATTAATAAATTACTGTTTGGTTTAAAACTCGCTTTTAAAAAAAGCCAGAAATGCTTACTTTATGCCTATTTTTACCCTTACAAAAGTATAGAACACATTTGTGTGCCATTTTAAAAACAGCGCGTATATAAACATTATAAGAAAGTCGGTCGAATCATAACTACGTCATACAATCCAGCATCGTCAGTCCGGAGGACCTGAGGGCAGTCCTGAGGATCTATAGGACAGTGTTGCTTTACATATAGATGGCTATTTAATATCGTGATTCATGTCGAAAAGGTGCCGTGAGCTCTTTAGTTTCAAGTTGGTCAAATGGTTCAAAAGTGGAACTGAACTATCGGAACAGAGATGAGTACAATCAGGGTAGAATTCTTTAGGCGGGAATTCGATGACTGAATTTTTTTCTTTCCCTGTCTCAAAAAAACATTTCAAAACAAAACTCAACCTGATAAACTGATTAAAAGATGTTTGTTTCATATAAAGAGGTACTTTGGGTCAAATACTTTAGACTCGTCCACTCTGAGCCATCTGTTTGTCCAATAATTACGATACTTTTTTATAGTCAAGAGATGACGAGGTCAAATCCTGGTCCAAACTTCGATACTCTTTATGGTTCGGAATTCACTTTGATCTAGATGACGTTGTCGTGTTTGACAGGAAAAAATATCCGTAATGTCTCAGAACTAACTAACCAATTTTTTCCACTATGTTCACGACCCGTCTAGTCCTATGCAGGGTCCTGGAGCGAAGATCCAGTTGGGGGACCCTGAAACATTTTTATAGTCGCAATTTGTACTCATTAAAAAAAGTGATTTTTAGCTTTGGGAGCCTCTTTTACAGGTGGGGCCCTTGGCAGCTACCCCGTTTGTCCTTGCGATTAATCAGGCCCTTACTGTATTCAAATTTCAATATAATAATGCTCCTGTATAGATGAAGAGTAGATGAATCGGAGTTCTTTCATGCTGTTGTGTCGACAGCGGTTTTTATTCATCTCAAAATGGTGCAACTTTTCACGGATTTTATCATATCAGTACTATTCATCCATACCAACGAGGGTGTATGCTCCCGTTGCACCTCCCAAGATGCCTTTTAGATGTCGCGACCCCAACTGAAAGCAATTACCGAAGAAGCGTGCGGCTCGGAGATTAAGGTACGATACATGAAGAAAGGTAAGAAAGTAAGCCGTGGTCGTGATCGAGCATTAGATTTATTTCCTCCTTAATTTCTTCATTAAAGTAATTAGCTTTTAAGGTATTTTTTTTATGGCTTCGGTGTTAGTGCTCAAAGGGCGTATCGAGCTGAAGGTGTCTGCCGATCTTCTTCTCTGAGTAAGGTCATGGATGAGTTAAGGCTGTAAAAGTAGAAGTTGAATCGATTGAATAATAGCTTAATCCTCTCAAGGGCTTTTAATAACAGATATTTCTTTTTTTTTTCTCTTTTTCTTTTTAATCTAACACAGTTCTTCAATGGGAGTTTTTAAGGTTACCGGTGAACAAGGCCATAGACAGTGAATGTTGCAAATCAAAGAACAGAATGTCTGAATATATAATTCATTAAAAATGTACATACAAATTTTGAATAATTAAGAAAAGTTTGTAACACTGAAATGCAATGCATCTAATATTCATCAATGTTAATTTTAACCGTGTGAATAAGTATATCCAAGCTTTGTGATCTCAAACGAATCAAAGTTCAATTCGATGTTGTTCGAGTGGAGACAATACGGTATATAGGCTTATGAAGAGTTTTCCCAGCTTCCCCTTTACACTTGACAAAAAATCCTTCATTTTCTGCTAAAACCTTCTGAAAAACAACCTTCTTGTGATAACATAAATCGCAAAATTGTGGTCGTAAAAATATAACTGAAATCGTATAGATTTGCAATGAAGTTTTAAAATAACAATAATTGTTACTAGTATTAATTTGGGTTGTCCCCAGGAAGTTCAGATCATTTTTTGCAGATGCAAATTTCAATTGTATATGACTCTTGGTTATAGTTTGAAAATAATCACATTTTCATATAATGATAAAGTCCACGGAAATGTTAAGTCGACCATTTATCTAGATCGTGGTATATGGAGGGCTACATTTTAGACACTAGAGGTTATTCTTTTATTTATGTAATGTATAAAGATTATATTTTAGATGAAATAAAAGTTTGATGATGATTTGTAAAATTAAAATAGGAAATTTCTGCCTACAACATCTGTGTCGGTATGAATGACTTATTGAGCGAATACATATCATAAAAACTGGGAAAGTAGAATAAAGCCATAAATTAATCTTTTAAGGCAGCAGAGTTTATGAAAATACTTATAGGTCAAATAAAAACATTTGACAAAATTGGGAAATATTTTTCCAATTGATTTTTGGTACCAAACAACCTGTAAAAGAATCTGCATTTATTGATATTCAGTGTAAAATATATATTTTTTTGAAACGAAATAAAAGGGTACATTTTTAAAAGGAATTATTACGGGAAGTGAAAAATGGATTATAAATGACAATACAGTAGAAAAAATGTCGTGAAACTAACTCTGGAGGGGGGGGGGGGTCATCTAAATATGCATCAAAATGTGATATTTCATGCACAAAAAGTTATGTTTTGTATCTGATGAAGATGGAATTATAAAAAAAAAAAAAAATCTGTCACTCATTATATCAGAAGACCGAATCTTATGCCTAATTCTGATACTTAAAGAAATTGAAACATCGCAAATTTATCACAAATATAAAACAAATTGGAAATTGTACGTCAAACGCGACAAACGAGGTGCGTTCGTACAATAGCTAGTTACATAAATATTCATAGCTTGATGATTTTTAATTCTGTGAAATGAATTATATCGTCTGCAGATTAATTTCTGTAATAAAATAAGTATCTCGGTGGCTTGAAGATTAAACCTCGGAAACTCTTATAACAAAAAAACACCGATTTTTTTTTTTTTAATACAAATTTTTTAATAAATATTTTTATTAATATCTTCTAAAGTTTTGATTCGATTTTTATAAAATTTGAAATGTCTCGACAAAATTCTGCAAAGATAATGTATCTTAAATTTCGAACCATTTGGTTGGGTAGTTTTTGCGCTGTTATATGCGGACAGACGGACTGACGGATCAGACGACGACTATAGGTACTATATATTTATATAATTACGAACGCACCTAAAAAAGCAGAGGAGTAATTTTCAACTACGGCGCACAGTCGAGTATTTGATGCAAAATCCTGGACAAAAAGGCAGACATTAAAATTTGCTCAACAATTTTAAAAAGCATATTTTATAATAGCTGACTAACTGATGCGTCGATAAATGTCTATTCCAGGAATATGAGTCATATCCGGCGGCTTCTAGCCTCAATTGAAGTGAAAGTATCTTTGTGAGAAGACTTGCTTTTTTGTTATGTTTTAGCTTTGTTATTGCGTTTAAATGGACAATTTGATATGTGCATTTACATAATTTTACTTTTCATATAATAAAAAATATTTAAAATTGAAAATGGGGTATTTTTAAGCTTTTCCAGATCTAATTTATTGAAATATATTTATTGAAATATATTATCTAATCTATTCAAAGCTTTTTAAAGCTGTTTAGGAGTTTGTCGGACCATTTTTTAATTACATTCGTATTGATTATAGTTTTGAAGGCAATTTTACTTTTTTTTAATGTTCCGCATATTGTTACCATTTTTAGATACCAATGTATTTGGGAAGGACTGCAAATCTACTAAAAACACTGAAAAACCAGCATCTATATACTATAGAGATTCAACTTTGCTAAATACTAAATGCAAGTAATGTAATATATATATATATACAGGGTGATTCATAAAAGATGGGCAGAACTTTAAGGGGTTATAGTACACTTAAAGACAAATAATATTAAATAGGAGACTAAGGGTCCCAGACGTATTCCCAAGGAGATAGGGGGCATTAAAGTTTAGGGTCCGAAATTTCAAATGATTATAAAACATGGAAAAATTGGTCGATTCGTTTGCGGTTTTTGCAAAAAATTTTCTTTATGCCAGTATTTTCTTGAAATAAAATTTTAAAGTTCAATTTCAAAAAATGCCGATATGGGGCGCTTTAGACTTTGGAGTAACAAACAACTATTTTTTAACGTTATTTTTTGTATTTCTTTAAATGATTTCGAAAGCTTAGACTTAAACTTAAATTTTGATCTAAAAATCTGAGTCCTAACGAGTAGTTAAGTAGCGTAAACTGAAATTTGAAATTTGAAACCCTTCTCCCCCCAGAACAAAAATCAGTTATTCCCAATCTTTGTGTCGTAGATTAGGCTCTAACTACTGCCGCGTTTTGCTAAAATTATTCTTTATGTCAGTATTTTCTTGAAAATAAATTTTAAAGAAAATTTTCAAAAAATTCCGATAGAGGGCGCTTTAGACTTTGGAGTAACGAACAACTATTTTATACCGTTATTTTTTGTGTCTCATTAAATGCTTTCTAAAGCTTAGACTTAAATTTTCAGCCCAAAATCTGAATCGTTAGACGTGGTTAAGTTTCTGGGGAGAGGGGTTTGAAATTTCTACTCCTGAGCACAGTTCAGTTTACCATGTCCACACATTGTGTGCTGTGATACGAGGTAAAAAGACACAAATTAGGATTATGTTACCAAAGCATATTTATTAACATGTAATCACAATAAATGTTCAAAATTGTGACCACCAGAGGTTATGCACGCAGAACAACGGCGACGAATGGAACGGCGAACATTCGCGAAAACATCAGGCTTTTCGAGCACTTCCCCTACAGCGGCGGAAAGTCTGGCGACCAGTTCCTCGGGGGATTCAATGGGTGTCTCATACATAAGAGCCTTCAATCGTCCCCAAAAAAAGAAATCGAGGGGTGAAAGATCTGGCGAGCGAGCAGGCCAAGCAACAGGACCACCTCGACCAATCCATCTGTTCGGAAATGTGATGTCCAGATAGTTGCGGACGTCTCGTACGTAATGGGCTGGCGCTCCATCGTGCTGGAACCACATGACCCGCCGGATGCGTGGAGGAACAACGTTTAACAGGTCTGGCAGCACATGTTGCAGAAATGTGAGGTATGTTTTACCGTTGAGGCGTTCAGGAAGAAGGTACGGTCCGATTAGGTGGTCTCCGAGGATTCCTGCCCAAACATTGATGGAAAAGTGTCTCTGATGAGCATGTGGATACGTAGCATGTGGATTGACATCCGCCCATACATGTGCATTGTGTGTGTTAAATGTACCTTCACGTGTGAAGGTACATTCATCGGTGAAAAGCACAGTTCGTCCAAAATGTGGATTTAGCGCGTTCTGCTGCAGAAACCAGCGGGCGAATTCAATACGATTTGGATAATCCCCTGGAGACAGTTTCTGGACTCGTTGCACATGAAACGGGAGCAAATGTTCATCCTTCAGTACCCTCCAAGTCGTGGACTGTGAGGTATCCACCTGGCTAGCCACTGTTCGTGTACTTGTACTTGGCTGCGCCGCTACTACATCCAGAATGGCTTCTGCAACAACTACTGATTCGTCCTTTTTTGCACGACCTGCATTCGACAGGGAAGCGAGAAATGATCCCGTCTCACACAACTGTCTGTGCAAGCGCTCGAAAGTTTTGCGGTTAGGCAACCGCCTGTTAGGAAATCGCTCTCCGTACATTCGTTGTGCCTCTGCACCATTTCCATCTGCCGCTCCGTAAATTAAATGCATCTCAGCCTTTTCCTTATTCGTGAAGGGCACCATCTTCCGATTCATTACTACAGCGACTTACACTTGACTCACCGTTCAGTGGTTTTTATGCCTGAATCGTGTCGAAATTTTGCATACGTGTTCTTCTTCTTCCCCATTTGACATTTGCATACTTTCTGTTTCCTTCTTCACCCGGTGACTAGCGTCAGGAATGGAGCTTTAACGTTTGCATGAGCGACGTTTCCAACTGTGCCAGTGCCTTTATGAGTGAATTCCGACTATGCAGTCCTTGACGAAAGTTGTATTTTTGCCTCGTATCACAGCACAGAATCGTTGGGCATGGTTAAGTAGTGCAAACTGAACTATGTTCAGAAGTTGAAATTTGAACCCCCTCCCCTCGCTACTGAACCACGCTCAGCGATTCAGATTTTGAGCTGAAAATTTAAGTTTAAGTCTAAGCTTTAGAAAGCATTTAATGAGACACAAAAAATAACGGTATAAAATAGTTGTTCGTTACTCCAAAGTCTAAAGCGCCCTCTATCGGAATTTTTTGAAAATTTTCTTTAAAATTTATTTTCAAGAAAATACTGACATAAAGAATAATTTTAGCAAAACGCGGCAGTAGTTAGAGCCTAATCTACGACACAAAGATCGGGAATAACTGATTTTTGTTCTGGGGGGAGAAGGGTTTCAAATTTCAAATTTCAGTTTACGCTACTTAACTACTCGTTAGGACTCAGATTTTTACATCAAAATTTAAGTTTAAGTCTAAGCTTTCGAAATCATTTAAAGAAATACAAAAAATAACGTTAAAAAATAGTTGTTTGTTACTCCAAAGTCTAAAGCGCCCCCTATCGGCATTTTTTGAAATTGAACTTTAAAATTTTATTTCAAGAAAATACTGGCATAAAGAAAATTTTTTGCAAAAACCGCAAACGAATCGACCAATTTTTCCATGTTTTATAATCATTTGAAATTTCGGACCCTAAACTTTAATGCCCCCTATCTCCTTGGGAATACGTCTGGGACCCTTAGTCTCCTATTTAATATTATTTGTCTTTAAGTGTACTATAACCCCTTAAAGTTCTGCCCATCTTTTATGAATCACCCTGTATATATATATATATATATATATATATATATATATATATATATATATATATATATATATATATATATATACACATTGGTTTATATAAATAATTAAACATTTATGTGTACTAAAATTAAACACATTTAATTAAACATTACTTCTAAAAAAAAAAAACACCATATCAGCAATTATTCTCCTCTTATAAACAATAAACAATTAAGTAACATTGTATTATACATTTGTTTTTTAAATAAATGCATACAATTTACGTATGTATAGCATTAATTAAGTGTACATATATGTACACTAATAGTAAGTCAATAACAATAGTTTTTTAACTTTAAAACATATGAAAAGTAATTTTGGCCAGAATTTTGCCTATGAGGCGCTCTAAAGCTCCACGTGTCTTTGATCACTCAAAAAAAAAAAAAAAAAATTACATAAAGTAGCCTGAGATATTTTAGCACATCCCACATATTCATCAGACCTTGCATTATATAACTTTCTTTCTTTTTTTTTCTTTTTTTTTTCTTTTCAAAATTTTACAGGTAAAAAATCGGTTGCTGATGAAGATGCTGTTAAAAATCACTTTGATAACTATTTGCCTTAAGGCTGCTCGTCAGTGAACTCTCCGATTTTCCTCGCTAATGTTAATCCTATGGGCGTAGGATGCATTCGTATATATTTAAAATATCTCCTCGGGAAATTAATATTTTTAACTTCTGTTTTCTATGTACACTTCTTAAAGGATGTCTCTTTTTTTTCTTAGCTGTCAAAATTTTTCTAATATTAATATTTAATTTTATGTGAAGTGTTAAAATCTTATTCAGATTTGCTAAGATTTTAACACATAAAATTATAAATTAAGCACATATTTTAGAAATATTTTGACAACTAAGAAAAAAAGAGACATGCTTCAAGAACAGTACACAGAAAACAAAAGTTTAAAATATTAATTTCCTGAAGAGATATTTTAAATATACGAATGCATCTTACGCCCATAGGATTAACATTAGCGAGGAAAATCGGGAAGTTTACTGACAAGCAGCCTTAAGATCAGCTCAATTCTTAATTGGCAAAATTTTGAAATATCCTGAAATGTGTCTTAAAGTTAAATAAGGGAAAGACAGGGCTACATTTAAACATAAATGTAAACCCTTATTATTACTTTTTTTTTCATTTGCTCCAAATCTTACGAAAAAACAATTAGAACTTTCTGAACAACCCCAATAAAATAAGTAAACTTAAGATGCTGTGGTTGTCTATGGAAATGTTCCATTCTTGTTGTAATTAAATTATTATTTTGTTAATTTATTTTTTTTAGATAATAATTACTGGGGAAAAAATCATGCCTTTTTCATCTTTGAAATCTAAAAGTATGATGGTGACAAATCATGATTAACTAGCAATGCTGTATACAGAATTGTTATAATAAAATTATTTACAAAGCATGATGATTACTAATAATGTTGCAGTAATATACATACTTTATTTACATATTCCAAAACGTTTCATAACATTTTTATTACATTGGTGCTTCATGAAAAGCATTTTAATATTGCAGTACTTCACAAACTTACGTAAGCAGCATTTATTTTATATTTTCAAAATTCTTCTATCTCAATATCGATGAAACATCTTTCAGCAGTCTATGTTTTATAAAATAAATCGGTGTTGTATAATTATTATAATCACGATTGAGGCATAATTATTTTGTGTTTTTACTTCAACATTTTTCACAATTTTAGCTCTATGAAGTTTTTTATTTCTAATAACTATTTTTTTTTTTTGTTGTTGTTGTTGTTTTTATCATTATCTTTTATTCCCTTTGGTCTGTCACTAAAGAACTTATTAACGATACATAGAATAAAATATTATGCCTCACATAAAAGTTTTTCAAATTTGTCTGATGCATTTGTACACAATGAAATAAATAAATGAAAAAATATTAGTTATAATTATTTTTATTAAAAATTTCAGAGGCATATTTGAAACGACAAGCTTTATAATTTTTCCTGTAAAATTTCTCTAACCTTTGTTATGTTATGAAAATTTCGTAAGTCCTTTCGAATTAGAATTATCAGACCATTCTTAAACGTCCATATTATGTTCACATTCTTAAAATATTTCTTTATCACATGACATAATCGAACTCTATTTTTATCAATAAAGAAACTAAATATTCTAACACTTTTCACAATCATAACTGACCTTGGCTAAGTAAATATCTTACAACAATTTATATTCATAACTTTCAATATATACCTATCTTTTTTTCTGATATAAAAATAAAATTTCGTTTAATTCAGATTTAATTAGTTTTTACGCCTTTAAAAATAAATTTCCGAAATTATTCAAAATTTGAACTTTTTATCGAAGCATGATATTTCTCTAGCTTAGTGAAGACATTCAGTTATTTTATATTACCATTCTATTTGATTGATTTCAGAATACTAACATCTCTGGCATGAACATTTTTCTCAGCAACTTGAAAATGTATGCATGCATGAATTATTATGCACATTTGTTTCGACTAGTCGAAATATAAGTATGGTATTATAGTTTTATTAGAAATTCAGCAACTCGAGATATGTATGACGATGAAAATTAGTAGAAAATTATGTAAAAGAAATTTTCAAGGGAAACAGATTAATTTAGCTCTTCTTTTTACAGTTCATATTAGGTTTTTGAACAATTCTTATTAAAATAATTCTACGATGACACACTGTAAATGATAATGGGAAACTTACCAATGATCGTCAAACAATGCACAATTCTTTTTTCTTTCTTTATGTTTATTAACTTTTTTTCGATATACATTAGCATAAGTTGTTATACAGGGTGATTATAAAAAAAAAATATCCCGATATATGAGCCCCTAATTATCATACCGTTTACAGAAACTGAATGGAATTTTGGTTTTAAGTATTTTGAGGTATGCGTTCAAGAATCATATGGGGAAAAAAAAAAAAAAAGTTAAATTCTAACAATTACGGTTACAGTGACAAAATTTCGAAAATTTCAAATGACAACACCTACTTTTTTTTACTTGTAATGTGATCTTTATATAGTGAAAAACCATAAAAAGTGTTAAAACGATACCTGTAGCACGAAAATCGCCGGCGCTAGACAGACTAAGAAGAAAAATCAAAACAACCTATAAGGACAGAAAAGCAACAGGAAACAAAACATTTTATTGTGTTTCACAAATTTTCCACTTCACACACGATGGCACTTTGCATATTCAGATGGTGGATAGCACTGAACAATAAAATGTTTTACTTTCTGCTGCTTCTCTGTCCTTTATTGGTTGTTTTCACTTTTCTTCTGAGTCTGTCTAGTGCCGGCGATTTCCATGCTACAGGTACCGTTCTAACATTTTTTATGGTTTTTCACTATAAAGATCACATTCCAATAAAAAAAGTAGGTGTTGCCATTTGAAATTTTCGAAATTTTGTCACTATAACCGTATAACTGTTAGAATTTAACTGTTGTTTTTCATATGATTCTTGAGCGCGTACCTCAAAATACTTTAAACCAAAACTTCATTCAGTTTCTCTGAACGGTATGATAGTTAGGGGCTTGTATATCGGGATAGTTTTTTTATAATCACCTTGCATATGAGTTAATACCAGCATGATACATTTCTTAATTTACTTTATTTTTACTATTTTTTAGTAAAAAGGTTATAGTTACAAAGACTGAATTCTATGTAAACTTAAAAAATTAGAATGTATATATATATATATATTGTCAGGTTTCTCTCACAGCTGCAAGAGTTGAAAGCTATTCTTAAGGGATTAGCGTATTGTATCTGTATCTATTGTGTACCGTTAGAGTCTGGTTTAAGAAAAAACTTAATCCGGAGGGTGGCGAGTTGGACATAATGAAAGAGGTATTTCCATTGCAATGTGGTCTTTGATAGATAAGAAAGATAGTGCACCTTTTTTTTTTAGGAAGACAGATCAGTCAAGAGGGAGGAACGGTTGTCAAGCGACCCTTGGAAATAAAACAGCAGCCCCATAGAGAGAGAGCGGGTGCGCTGAGGAATGACCAGAGGTGAGGTTAGTTCGAACGTGGTAGTGAAGGTGTAAGGTCGTTGAGAGTTGACGATCTGAGCCACGTGTGTTTAACGGTATCTCTCGAAAGAAAGAGAGAGCGGGTGTGAGATGAATAGAAATCTCAGTGCGGAATGAATTGACGTAGTCTAACGGTACACGTAGAGCGTTTTCTGTAATTGTTTTGATTTAGTGTTAAACCGGATAATTTACATCCGAGTTTAAGTGTAAATATTGTTAATAAATTGTTACTTTAACTTTAATTGAAAGAGTTAGGTTTTTCTTGAATATACATCAAGTATCGTGCCCGATATCACGTATTCATATCGGTGGTGGCAGCATATCAAAAGACCGGATTTATTTCGAAGTTGTGTGGACGGAGAAGTGGAATCCGACATATATATAAAAAATTAATGGCATGGATAACGTTAGACGCTAACTGCATCACCTTCTTTATGCATTTTTAAACACATTATGTTTAAAAGAACAAAAGTCTTGGTCTTTTATAATTTTAGTAAGTTTGTTTTCTAATCTCTGTTTTATTAACCTTTTGAAAATATCAGTAAAAATTCTTTTGATTTGCGTGAAAAGAACCTTATTTAAGAAAAGAAAAATTAAACTCCATTTCAAAGAAACAGAAGGGATTAGAATTTTTCACAGATTTTATTTGATGGATAGTGAAATTAGAGGTAAAGAATACAAGTGACAAATTTTCACTCTCACGTATTAGATTATCATAACAATCACATAAAACATCGGTACACATTTTTTTTTCTTTTTTCTTTATTATTTTTTTCTTTATGTTTCATATCAAGATTCACGTACATTTACATAGATATATTATATGTGTATGCTAATAGCGGCATGATATATATTCCTTTATTTGCATGATTTTTACTATCTTTCTAGGAGAACTGCTGTACAGTTACAGCCATTGAAAGTTATAAAAAAAAAAATTATATGCTAAAATACAAATTCCCTCTTAAAAAAAAAATAATAAAAACTGATGGTTGTAGTTGTCTAAAAACATGAATTTGAAAGATAGATCTTTTATAATTTCAGTTATCTTGCTATACAAAATTGTGATGCTAATATACAAATTCTCACTTTTTAAAAAAAAATCAAAAACAGGTGGTTTTGTAGCTGCACTGCACTGCACTGCAAAAAAAAAAAAAAAAAAAAAAAAAAAGTTGATTTTACAGTATAATACTAGCACACTTGCTGCCAGTATTATACCGTAAAATTAACAGTAATAAACAGTAAAATAAGTAGTAATACACTACTTGGATAGTGTATTACTGCTTATTTTACTGTTTATTACTGTTGATTTTACCGCATAATACTGGCAGCTGAGGTGTCAGTATTATACTGTAAAATCAACATTTTTTTTTTTTTTCAGTGTGTCTAAAAACATGAATTTGAAAGATAGATCTTTTATAATTTCAATAATTTTGCTTTAATTAAACTAATCCTTTAAAAAATATCCGTTAGATTTCTTCTAAACTCCTTAAAAATGAAATTATATTTTGAATTTAAACTTCATTTCATGAAAAAGGAGGAGGTGCAAGATTGCCTACAGATTTGATTTGATGGGTAGTGAGTGAAATTTGCGGTAAAGGCTACAAGTGGCACATCCTTCACGCTCACGTTTCCCCGATTAGTCTAAGTTCCTTAATTACCTTTCGTTTCTTGATAGATAAGTTCATGACCCAAGTCTCCCAACTATTAATGAGTTCATCAAAGGTTGGCATATTTCTTCCTTTTTTATGCGCCGCGCTCTGTACCAAACTCGATATCTTCATTATACTCAATCAAAAGAGCTCGATTTTTTTTTCCTTCTTTATTCCACATTTCTTTATATTCAGGTGGATGAGCATTTTATAGATTTTCTAAAGAATAATGACGACAGAGCTCAATCCTGTCTCATATTTTTCGTTTTTCGTGAAAAGGAAATGAAATCTTTAACTGGAGTGAAGTTATACGACGTTGTCAACACGTAAAAAACTAAGTCATATAAATCAAAACATAAAATTTCTTTGATATGATACTATTTACGACAGTATGTTTGATTAGAGTCCTAATTCGCGTCGAATTTTACCAATACCCGATTCCTTCAGCGGGTTGGATTCTCTAATTTTAACAATAAATTTACCGATCAATTTTTACCGAAATTCATCTTTTTGAATATATTAAAATGCATATTACAGTTATTCTTTACTTTCGTTCACTTCACAGAAAATAAGCTGTGGTATATACGAGGAAAAGTCATTAAGTCATAAAAGATAATTAAATAATAACTTACAATGATATTCACTTCAAAACTATTTTTATTTCGCAACATATTCTCCACCAATATTTATGCACTTGTATCACCGTTTTATCAGTGCCCCAACACCATCTGCATCAGATTCTTTGGGTTGCTGTCTCAGCCACATTAGGACTTCAAGTTGAACCTTTTCATCATCTGTATACATCATCTTGCAACTTCTTCAACATCCACCATACAGCTTCGACTTAGGCCCAAGCGATTTTCATCTGTTTAGTCCACTAAAAAACTATCTTGGAAGCAAGATGATATTCACAGATGATGAAAAGGTTCAACTTGAAGTCCTAATAGGGCTGAGACAGCAACCCAAAGAATGTTATGCAGCTGGTGTTGGGGCACTGATAAAACGATGATATAAGTGCATAAATATTGGTGGAGAATATGTTGAGAAATAAAAATAGTTTTGAAGTGAATATCATTGTAAGTTATTATTTAATTATCTTTTGCGACTTACTTAATGACTTTCCCTCGTATTCACGTCGTGATATTCAAAACTCATCAGATTGACGACTACCGTAAATCTAATGTTAATTTTATTTTAGAACCTTTCTCTAATCTTTTTATAGATCATAATGTTATTTTCAGTATAATTACTTTCCCACAGGTTTTATTTAGTGAGAGCAGGGTAGGATAACTGTTTTGCTCTAAATTTCAGATTTTTTTTTTTTTTTTTTTTTAAATATATCTGTTTTTGAAATTTCTTATTATTAGTTGAAAGTTTTCACTTGTTTTTACCAGTATATTAACCCTTAACAGCTGTGACAAAAATTGTCGCATATGTACTGTTAATGCCTTCTCTAAGACCGTTTGATCGAAAGATGAACAAAAGGCTCGATTAACTCATAATATACTGTTTCTGTACTGCAGAATTTTTTTTTTTTAAATATATCTGTTTTTTTAAATTTCTTATTATTAGTTGAAAGTTTTCACTTGTTTTTACCAGTATATTAACCCTTAACTGCTGCACTGTAAAAAAAAAATCTGTAAGGTTACTAAGAATTTTCTAGGAAACTGCGATGCCTAGAACTTTTCATGTAACTGCAACAAAAAAAATTCATGTAAAATTACTAAAGTTGTTCTAGTAACTGTTATGTTCAGTAAACTTACTAACGATTTTTTAGGAAGTTTACTAAAGAATTTTTTGTAAATTTACTAAGGATTATTTAGTAAACTTACTAACGATTTTTTAGTTAGTTTACTAAAGAATTTTTTGTAAATTTACTAAGGATTATTTAGTAAACTTACTAACGATTTTTTAGGGAGTTTCCTAAAGAATTTTTAGTAAATTTACTAAGGATTATTTAGTAAACGTACTAACGTTTTTTAAGGAGTTTCCTAAAGAATTTTTAGTAAATTTACTAAGGATTATTTAGTAAATGTACTCACGTTTTTTCAGGGAGTTTCCTAAAGAATTTTTAGTAAATTTACTAAGGATTATTTAGTACACTTACAAAAGATTTTTTTGTACATTTACTAAGAATTGTTTTGTAAATTTGTGAGGGACTTTATAGTACATTTACTACGATTTATTTAGTATTGTACTTAAGGGGGGAGTTCAGGTTGAGCAGCCGGAAAATGTCATTAATTTGATTACTAAAAGCTCTGTAGTTTCAAAACCAATTAATGAAATACAATTTTTTTTCTATACTTTCATAAAATAGTAATGGTTTTCAAAAACATTCAAATATCTATATAGTTAATTATATGCAATATTAATTAGTTAAATTTTAATGACAAAATTAACGTTTTTAAAATATGAATTTTCAGATATGCATTTTGCGCACAAGATTTAAAAAATTCTACAGCAGATATATATTTAATATTGCATTTATATTTACTCATACTACTATATTTTACACTGAACCTAAATTTAAAAGTACATTCAAATTCATTTGCATAATTAATGGCTTTAAAAATCATTTTTAGTAAATTTAGTTAAAAAAAAAATGCGCTTATTTATTCAATAAAAAATTTTCTGTGACAAAACTCAGGCTAAATTGAGGTTCAGTGTAAAATATAGTAATATAAGTAAATATAAATGCAATATTAAATATATATCTGCAGTAGAATTTTTTAAATCTTGCACGCAAAATGCATATCTGAAAATTCATATTTTTAAAACATTAATTTTGTCATTAAAATTTATTTAATTAATATTGCTAAATATATATATTTGAATGTTTTTTTAAAAAACATTAGTATTTTATGAAAGTATAGAAAAAAATTGTTGTATTTCATTAATTGGTTTTGAAACTACAGAACTTTTAACAGTGGTCAAATTATTGTCATTTTCCAGCTGCTCAATCTGAACTCCCCCCCTTAAGTACAATACTAAATAAATCGTAGTAAATGTACTATAAAGTCCCTCACAAATTTACAAAACAATTCTTAGTAAATGTACAAAAAAATCTTTTGTAAGTGTATCTCCCCCCCCCCCCCCCTTAAAACATTTAATGTACTTTAGCAAAAAAGTTTTTGGTAATTTTATTAAAGTAATGTCAGAAAAATTACCAGTGATTTTGTAGTAATTGTATCTGAAACAGTTTTTGTATTCTCGCCAGAAAGTTCTTTGCCACTTTAGAAGAATTATTATTGTCAATTTGCTAATAATTTTTTAGTATTGTATCGAAAATATTTTATTTACACTCACCAAAATGTATTTGCAACTGTACAAAAATTTTTCCAGTAGTTTACTAATGGCTTTTCAATATTATGCAGAAAAAAATTTACGTAAATATTTTTGTATATTGGAGTTGTTGTTATGGTATTCTTTTAATATGAAATCGAATTTTTACAGTTTTAAATATCTAGAATGGAGTTTTCCACACATATATCAAAATACTTCGATGCAAAATAAGCAATAAGTCCTAACGTGTTTCAATATTACCACGGCAATCGCCATAAGTGTTTGTATGTTATGGATAAGAAAATTGACTTAAGTTTCACTATAGATATTTAAATATGTAGAAATTCAATTCGATATTAAATGAGCAGAAGCTGATTTTATGATTTTTAGGTAAACTAAAAAAAAGATTTTAATACAGCAATATAAATAAAATATCCTTACTGAGTTTATAAATAAAACAACTGGTGATATGTGCCCTGTGAAAAAATGCATATGGCCCATAAAATTAGAAATTAGCTTAATATGTTAAAAAGTATAATTCCCCGTAAAATTAGAAATCTGTTTAATATGTTAAAAAAGTACGATTGCCCGTAAATTTTAAACTGGTGTCTTCAGGCAATATTACTTTTATGGGTTCATTCTGTGAGGAAGAAAAAGGGGGATAATTGCAGTGTTATCATATGGGAAGGGAAGGATTTTTTTTTATTGCTACCACTATTTTCAAATAGCAATATTTGACGCATTTGATCTGTCATTATTATATATTATTTCTACTATCATTTATCTGGCAAATATTACTGTTTGGAAACGCAGTAGCATTTTAAATTAAAAAAACTGCCTAACTGGCAATCATAATATTAAATGTGCTTATCCTTACAAAATTATTTAATATTTTATTGACCAGCAATCTCAAATAAAATATATATTTTTTAATAATGCTTTTATGTAACCATTATATTTTAAAAATAATCTTCACTTTATTTAGTTGCAGATTTCTGCAAATAAATATGGTGATTTTTTTTCAAAGTGTTTTGTAACAAAATATACATACATACATACATGTTGCAGCTATGAAAACATAGGTATACTCACCACTAAATGTAACAACAATCCTTTTGACTATGAATGATGCTCTGTAAAACTTGCCCCTTTTTTCCATTAATAAAGTATGTTTATGTAACACTTAACATTTTGGTCCAAATATTAGTCAAACTTGCTTTTTTTACATTAATAAAGTCTGTTTATGTAACATTTAACATTTTGGTCAAAATGTTTACTAGTCCTTATTCAGTTTTCACCTAAATTTGTAAACTCAGAAAATATAAATCTCTGATGCTGAAAAAATCTAGGATAGTGTGATTTCATAAAATCTGTTCAAAAATAAAATAAACAGTCAAATATCAGTGATAATAGAAATTGATTAAAAGAAGAAAAAGGAGAATTAGAAAAAGGAAATTAGAAAAAAAGAAAAAGGAATATTTGAATCTTAATATACATTTATTAAACATATTTTTACAAACAATATTTATTTTTATATACATATTTAGTAAAATTATTGAATATATATAAACATGTACAATTTGCATTAGTATCAATCAGGTACTGAATCTTTAGTTTGCACATCTGCTTCTTGTGGCTTTGATCTTTTGTATTACCTATAACCAAGTATTCCCTATTAAAAGATAAAACACATATTACATAAATATTTTAAATATTATAAAAAAATAAACACACAAACTGAGTAATAATAAAAAAAATATTTATTTGTAATTCTCACTGAGTAACCCCTTTTAACTGATAAAATTAATTTTGACTCTCCTCTTGCATGCCTGTCAACGTCTATTACCAAAAAAAGCAGGAGATTTACAAAATAAAACAGAAGATTTTATGAGACACTATTTTATGATATAAAAATTAAAATTACTAAGTAAATTGAATTTTTTTTTTTTTTATCTAAATCATTACCTATATAAAATGTAAACAGAGCAAGAACTATTTAAATCTGAATATATATATATATATTTCTTCACAACCAGATTTTTTTTTTTTTGGGGGGGGGGTGGGAGGGGTAGGACAATACCTGCCAACTTTATGAAACAGCAGAGTTCCAAAATAAATTCATAAAATTTTCTGAGGCATTGTTTTGTAACATAAAAATTAAAGTACTAACAAGGATGGTGCATAGCAATTTTGCACAGAGGATTTTAAAGTATGTTGTAGGGGTCATACACCTAACTACTTTTTTGAAAGGATTTTTTTTAATTGGTCTTAGTTTTGGAGAATTGGGGAGTTAAAACTCAGCATACGTTTAAAATACTCATTTGTTTAAATTTCTGGAAGTGGACTTAGCCCCTGCCGCACTCGTCGACCTAACCGGGTCGAACCTGGCGGGGCGAAATGGGGGGGGGGCAACTGGAGATACATAATATGATTAAGCTGTCACAGACCTTTTCAACGATATATGACATGAGGAGTGTCAATAAATTTAGAAAATGACCACCCTTGGGGGGCAAAAGTGGGGGGAGGGACACTGGTCATACATAATATGATTAAGTGGTCACAGACCTTTCCAACGATATATGACATGAGGGGTGTCAACAAAATTTAGAAAAGTGCCTCTTGGGGGGGGCAAAGGGGGGGGAGGGACACTGGTCATACATAATATGATTAAGTGGTCACAGACCTTTCCAACAATATATGACATGAGGGGTGTCAACAAAATTTAGAAAAGTGCCTCTTGCGGGGCAAAGTGGGGGGGGGGGCACACTGGCTATACATAATACGATTAAGCGGTCAGAGACCTTTTCAACGATATATGACATGAGGGATGTCAACAAAATTTAGAAAAGTGCGTCTTGGGGGGGCAAAGTGGGGGGGAGGGACACTGGTGATACATAATACGATTAAGTGCTCACAGACCTTTCCAACGATATGACACGAGGGGTGTCAACAAAATTTAGAAAAGTGCCTCTTGGGGGGGCAAAGTGGGGGGGGGGAAGGACACTGGCGATACATAGTATGATTAAGCGGTCACAGACCTTTCCAACGATATATGACATGAGGGGTGTCAACAAAATTTAGAAAAATGCCCCACTTGAGGGAGGAAAAGTGGAGAACGGGACACCGTAGATGCATAATATGATTAAATAAAATTTCTTCAATCAGGCATGCAAAAATCATGTGTTTTGTTCATCAATCACATAAAATTCACAAAATTTGTCAAACGGGCACATAAGAATCAAGAAAATAGTTCATCATGCATGTAAAAATCATTATTTTCAGCTATCGGCACACAAAAATCCTGAATTTCATCTATCAGTTGCATAAAAATCCTTAATTTCATCGGTCAGATGTAGGAAAAAAAATGTTGTCAATCAGGCATGTAAAAATCATGTGTTTCGTTTATCAATCACATAAAATTCACAAAATTTGTCAAACAGGCACATAAGAATCAAGAAAATAGTTCATCATGCATGTAAAAATCATTAATTTCATCTATCGGCATACAAAAATTATGCATTTCATGTATCGGTTGCATAAGAATCCTTAATTTCATCGGTTGGTTGCAGAAAAAAAAATCTCGTCAATCAGGCATGTAAAAATCATGTGTTTCGTTTATCAATCACATAAAATTCACAAAATTTGTCAAACGGGCACATAAGAATCAAGAAAATAGTTCATCATGCATGTAAAAATCATTCATTTCATCTGTCGGCATACAAAAATCATGGATTTCATGTATCGGTTGCATAAGAATCCTTAATTTCATCGGTCAGGTGCAATAAAAAAAATGTCAATCAGTCATGTAAAAATCATGTGTTTCGCTTATCAATCACATAAAATTCACAAAATTTGTCAAACGGGCATATAAGAATAAAGAAAATAGTTGATCGTGCACATCATAACACAAACTATGTACATATATGCATGCGAGTTATTGACACCATTGAAAATGAAGGACTTTTTCTAAGATTATTTTTCAAATGTAAAAATTTAAGAAGCATAGTACGTTCAGATTGCTTGCAACACTTAAAATAAGATCTAATTTATGCAAGAGACACTGCTTTATATAAAATTTAGGTATTTTGAACATTATTTTCAATTTTTACTTTCTGACATTTTTTGCATTTTTACAATTTTTAATATGAAAACAAAAGTGAATTTTTATAAACATATTTAAATTTTGTTTTGGATGACAAATACAATTTTGGATAAACAATGATGTTTTGGACTTATACTGTGAGTAATAAACAGAAAATCAAGGAGCTTTACAGAAGTTGCAAGTTGAAACTCGATAAAATCTGAATTTTCCCTTAAAAAAAATTCATGTTTATTACTCATTAATATAAGAAAAATATAACTTTTTTGCATTAAACTTCACCTGATTTACTACACACAGTTAAAATATGATCTAGAATTTCACAAAACATGTAAACAAACTGTATTTTCATAACACAAACTATGTACATATATGCATGCGAGTTATCGACACCATTGAAAATGAAGGACTTTTTCTAAGATTATTTTTCAAATGTAAAAATTTAAGAAGCATAGTATGTTCAGATTGCTTGCAACACTTAAAATAAGATATAATTTATGCAAGAGACACTGCTTTATATAAAATTTAGGTATTTTGAACATTATTTTCAATTTTTACTTTTCGACATTTTTTGCATTTTTACAATTTTTAATATGAAAACAAAGGGGAATTTTTATAAACATATTTAAATTTTGTTTTGGATGACAAATACAATTTTGGGTAAACAATGATGTTTTAGACTTATACTGTAACAAACAGAAAATCAAGGATCTTTTCAGAAGTTGCAAGTTGAAACTCGATAAAATCTGAATTTTCCCTTAAAAAAAATTCATGTTTATTTCTCATTAATGTAAGAAAAATATAACTTTTTTGCATTAAACTTCACCTGATTTACTACAAGCAGTTAAAATATAATCTAGCAACATAAAAATTTCAGAAACATGTAAACAAACTGTAAATACATAAATATGCATGCGAGTGATCAGACACCATTGAAAATGAAAACTGCATAAAATCAAGACTTTTTCTAAGATTGCTTCTTAATTTTTTAAAATTTGAAAAATAAAATATGTTCAGATTGCTTGGAACACTTTAAATAAGATATAATTTATGTTATACAAGAGACACTGCTTTATATAAAATTAGGTGGGTCACATAATAATAAAGTCTGGGAACCGCTGACCCAGACAACAAAATAAGATAGCTATACTTACATTTTGAAATGTCCACTTCCTGTCAAGATTGGGATAGATATGATTCATTTCGGCAGGATTACAAACCCACTTGATAAAATAGAGGAGAAAAAAAATAAAAATTAGATATGATGAAAGTATAATTTTAATTAATAGTGTGTGTATATATATATATACACAACAAGGGTCGATCCAGACAAAATTTGGGGCCTATTTAGGGCCCCTTCACAAAAATCAATTTAATAAAATGGGCCCCTTCACAAAATTCAATTTAATAAAATGGGCTCCTTCACAAAAATCAATTTGATAAAATGGGTCCCTTCACAAAATTCTTTATAATAAAACAGGTCCCTTCACAAAATTCATTTTAACAGAAATAGGCCCTTTCACAAAATTCCATTTCATAAAAACTTACTATTTATCATTTATTTATTATTTTATGACTTTTAAAATGTGTAATTTGTAAACAAACAAGTTCATCAGAGAGGAAAACTTCAGCAAAAGTATTTAAAAAAGTTTTTGTTAATAAACGCTTGGTTCGAATTTGAGTAGCTGGATTTCGACTTTCATTACAAAATGGGCCCCAAGAAAAAAACCTGTATGGACCCCTGCACAAGTAGACTTACAGTTAGGATGTAGGTGTAAAATTGAAGTTTTTTTAAAAAATTATTATATCATTCCATACACATTTTAATATGTAATTCAGTTTGATATGAATCAATTTATGTTTTCTCTAATTTATGTAGGTAAGATTTTTTGGTTATTAGGTATGGTTAAACATGAAAGAAAACTTTGTTATTTTACGACTTTTATGTGAATTATTAATTATTATGTGAATTATTAATTATAGTGTACATTTATAAGGCGTGTTTCACTAAATAATTCAAGAAAAAAATATCTCATCATTACACATATTTAGTTATGCATTATTTATTATTTACTTGACCTTTACTTTTAATATTTTAAAATGTTTTTTAAATTTTCTTAATTTTTTTATTTTACTTTATTATAAACATTCATTATAATAATTTTGAGTGCATTTATAAATTCAAATTATTGTATAGAAAATGTAAACAAAACAGTGACCAGAAATCCGAAAAATTCTAAAATCTGCATAACCTCTGGTTTTAAGCTAGGAAGATTTAAGGGAGTCTATTCAATCCATATACTTAAAGCTAACCTGCTTTTTAGTTTTTCGTGCAAAAATGCTATTTATACGCATGCGCGAGCATTCAGCTAATCAGCTAGAGGCTTTTACTATCTTCAGACGCGATGTTCCAGCCAATGAAGTGAAGGCTTTTTCCTCTCTCTTCTCTCTAGAAGCGTATGTGTTCCATTTGGTTGTTCGGTTGTTGAAACTTTATAGATTTCTTTTATTAAGGTATTTTTTCATTTTACCGTATTTATTTTCTTTTTAAGTCGTATGTATTTTAATACTTTGAATTTTTTATAACTAACCCTTTTTTTGAGAGAGAGAGAGATTTCGTGGCACGAAATTCCGCGAATCATTTCCGATGTAAACAAACTAATTTTAAACTTTTAATATGTAATTCTGTGTGATATGATTAAATTCAGGTTTTCTCAACGACGATCACAGTATTTTTACCAAATAATTTTTGTATTAATCAAGCTTTTTTGGTTATTAAGCATAGCTAAACACGAAAGAAAACTTTGTTATTTTAAGATTTTGATGTGAATTATTTGCGTACATTTATAAGACGAGTTTCACTGAATAATTCAAGAAAAAAAAAATCTCATCATTATACATATTTAGTCATGCATTATTAATTATTTACTTGGCCTTTACTTTTAATATTTCAAACTTACAGCTGAATGTAACTATTAAAACATTTGAAATACTGTATTTGTAAAATGAAATTTCAGCTTAAACACTCGACAATTACTTTTACTTATGCATTATCAATTATTTACTTGGCCTTTACTTTTAATATTTCAAACTTACAGCTGAATGTAACTATTAAAACATTTGAAATACTGTATTCGTAAAATGAAATTAGTTTAAACACTCGACAATTACTTTTAGTTATGCATTATTAATTATTTACTTGGCCTTTACTTTTAATATTTCAAACTTACAGCTGAATGTAACTATTAAAACATTTGAAATACTGTATTCGTAAAATGAAATTTCAGCTTAAACACTCGACAATTACTTTTAGTTATGCATTATTAATTATTTACTTGGCCTTTACTTTTAATATTTCAAACTTACAGTTGAATGTAACTATTAAAACATTTGAAATACTGTATTCGTAAAATGAAATTTCAGCTTAAACACTCGACAATTACTTTTACTTATGCATTATTAATTATTTACTTGGCCTTTACTTTTAATATTTCAAACTTACAGCTGAATGTAACTATTAAAACATTTGAAATACTGTATTCGTAAAATGAAATTAGCTTAAACACTCGACAATTGCTTTTAGTTATGCATTATTAATTATTTACTTGGCCTTTACTTTTAATATTTCAAACTTACAGCTGAATGTAATTATTAAAACATTTGAAATACTGTATTCGTAAAATGAAATTTCAGCTTAAACACTCGACAATTACTTTTAGGTTAAATTCAGGTTTTCTCAGTGAGGATCACAGTATTTTTACCAAATAATTAAAAGTACTACATGCATGCATCTATCTATCTATCTATCTATATTAGAAATTGTGCAGGTTTCTGGTCACTGTTTTGTTTACATATTTTAAACAAAAATTTCAATTTAATAATGCACTGAAAATTATAATGAATGCTTACAATTAAACACAACAACACAAAACAAAAAATTTCACAAAAACACATTATTTCCCCGATATTTTCCCACAACTAATCAATAAATTTCATGATATTTTATTGCGATTTTAAACCATGAACTTTAGTACTTTTCTGTTATATGGACACTATGCCAAAATGTATGTATGTATGCAAATGTATGTATGTATGTTTGGCGACAATGGTGTACGTATAACGGAAAAGTGCCTGAATTATTATTTATATATATATATATATAAACATAATTGGCGACACAGCAAGTTTTCTGGATTTCTTCCTGTCTCTCTAACCACATTGTTAACAAAACAAAAAATTCACGAAAAACACATTATTTCCCCGATATTTTCCCACAACTAATCAATAAATTTCATGATATTTTATTGTGATTTTAAACCATGAACTTTAGTGCTTTTCTGTTATACGGATACTATGCCAAAATGTATGTATGTATGTATGTTTGGCGACAATGGTGTCCGTATAACGGAAAAGTGCCTGAATTATTATTTTTTTATATATATATATAAAATATAAACATAATTGGCGACACAGCAAGTTTTCTGGATGTGAAAGGCAGAGATGAATTTCATTCATTCAATGACCGTTTTAAAAGTTTCAAGTTTGGATTGAGTGCACCTGAACATAAAAACCGATACCTATTTCTATGTTCATGTTTGAGTTATTTGGATATCTTTTCGTATAGCACAGAAAATCATTTCTCCCGCTTTCGTAATACAGATAAATTCTGGTGTATTTTTTTTTTCTTCTTTTTATATCATAAGTACTTTTCTACTTTAAATTTTTTAATTGTCGAGTTTCTAAGCTGAAATTTCATTTTTCGAATGCAGTATTTCAAATGTTTTAATAATTACATTCAGCTGTAAGTTTGAAATATTTAAAATATTAAAAGTAAAGGTCAAGTAAATAATTAATAATGCATAACTAAATATGTATAATGATCAGAATGACATATTAAAATGTGTACAGAATGACATGAAAATTTTAAAAAACTGAAATTTTGCACTTGCAACTTAATTGTAAATTTCATTGTTTACATTGGAAACAATTTGTGGATTTTAAGAATTTGCTAAACTTCGTGTCACCAAATTACTAAATCTCTCTCTCTCACTCTCCAAAAAAAAAAAAGGGTTAGTTTAAAAAAATTCAAAGTAGCAAAATACATGCAACACAAAAAGAAAATAAATACGGTAAAATGAAAAAATTACTTTAATAATAGAAATCCATAAATTTTCAACAACGACATCAGACGAACGTATCTCATCTTTCGTTTGTGATAAGGAACGCTCCTTTGGCCCCCTCCACTCATTGGCTGAATTGTAAAGGGCAAAATTGGGGGACAAAATGACTACAGCATTTCTGAGAAAAGAAAAAATCAGAAAATCCACAGAAAATAATTATTTTTGTTGCAAGTTGTGTTAACTGTCTTTATGGTTCGAGTCGATTTCAGACTGAGTGTAGATTTCTGCAAGTTGGATTTGGGTTAACCCGATTTTTCAAAAGTTAGTTCAAGTTCAGTATATTATTTCAGATTAAAACTATACCTATCAGGGCTTGAATTTCAGGGCGGGATTCGCGCGGAAAATTTTGAAATCCTGCCCAAAAAAGATCATGAGCGGGAGCCTCCCGCCCAAAAAATTTCAGCATTTTTGGAGAAATTTGCATTATTTAATTTACCTGCAACCGAACGATAAATTTCTCGATTTTTTTTCCCCCGCAACCGATTGACGGACTTTGTGTTTTTTCCGCTACTGATCGAGGAACTTTGTGGTTTTTTCCGTGATAGATCAACGAACTTTGAGTTTTTTCTGCGACAGATCGACGAACATTGTGTTTTTTAAGCGACTGATCGACGAACCTTGCGTTTTTTGGGGACAGATCGACGAACTTTGTGTTTATTCTGCAATCGATCGACGAAATTTGCTTTTTTCCCATGACTGATCAACGAACTTTGTGTTTTTTGGTGACAGATCGACGAACTTAGCGTTTTTTCCGCGACAGATTGATGAACTTTGCGTCTTTTCCACGATCGATCGGTGAATCTCAATCAAGTAAAATCTAAAGTCAGAAATTTATTTAACAACCTAATTGTTAAGGGTCCCTAACACATTTAATGGAACTTGAAAAATACACTGCATATATAAAACTTAACTTTCTTCCCTTTTTTATAATAAAAATAAACATTTTACATAATCATTCTCAGTTGACTTAATTTTTTCAATGGTATTTTGTCATGTCTGCATTAATGTAATTCTTTAAATAGCACGTAAAAGAATAGTGGGGTTTAAAGATTTTTTTTCTCCCTCCCAAACATTACAACTCCCCTCCATTTAAAAATGTTGGTAGGGAGACTCCCGTCTTTGGAAAAATTGAATTTCAAGCCCTGCCTATAATATGTTTGTGTGTATTGAGGTTTGTATAGATGTTTGTGTGTGTGCTGTTTTTAATACAGACAGTTTCATTTTTCACACGAACCTTTCAAAAAATTCTCATTCTTTGCGCAATCCTTTAACAAAATTCGCATTTTTTTTTCATGATTCTTTAATGAAATTCGCATTTTTTTCTGTATCTTTTTTTTGTCGAGATTCATAATTTTTTCAGCTATCCTATGACGTAATTCGTGTTTTTTTTTCAGCGATAATTTGACGAAATTTGTGTTTTTTCTGCGATTTTTTTTTTCCACAAAATTTGCGTTATTTTCCACGATTCTTTTATGAAATTTGCGTTTTTCTGTGATCCTTAGACGAAATTTTCTTTTTTCGCAATGCTTTGATAATAATCACATTTTCTCTGCTACCTTTTGATAAGATTCATGAATTTTCAGCAATCCTTCGATGAAATTTGCGTTTTTTCAGCAATCTTTGAAGAAATTCGCATTTTTCTCGCGATACTTTAACGAAATGTGCGTTTTTCAGCGATTTTTTGATAAAATACATTTTATTCCGCAATTTTTAGACGAAGTTTGGCAAGAAAGCGCTATCTTTGGGTGAAATTTCCTGTTTTGCGATTCTTTGACAAAATTTGCTCATCTTTTGTGTAAATCGCGTTTTTCTGTGGCCTTTTAACAAAATTCACGTTTTACATGATCCTTTGATGAAATTAGTGTTTTTCCCGTGATCATTTGACGAAATCTAGGATTTTTTTCCCGTGAAGATTGATTATATGTTTTTAGTCTGCAGGTGCCCTAAAAAGTTTGTGACGCCTGTCACTGCATTGCACGCATTCTGCCACGGTGTATCAAACAAACAAAATTCATCCTAAAGAATTATTATTTCGTTTCTGGAAATGAACAACCGTCAACTCATTGGCTGAATTATAAAGGGTGAAATGTGTAGGCACCGAGTATCATCTATACTATTAATGTCGGTAAACGTCTGTCTGTGTGTGTGTTGTTGTGTCTGGCGTCTGTAAGCACAAAACTCTGCATGCAGACGACGGACATAAGTGCTTTTGGTATAAAAAAATTCGTAAGTGGAGTTTTTAAAATTCACAACATTTTGCGGGAGAAGAGGGGTGCGAACGAATTTAAAAAATGAATCCGCATCAATAATTATGGAGGCGGGGAGGAGTATGTTTTGCCTACACGGGGCGGAGACTTTTCTTTGTTGACACCACTCATATGATATATCGTTCGAAAGGCCTGTGACTGCCTTTTCATGTTATGCATCTGTGTGGTCCATCCCCCCCCCCCGCCAATTGGGGCACTTTTCTAAATTTTGCATATACCACTCATGTTATATATCGTTAAAAAGGTCTGTGACTGCTTAATCATATTATGCATCTCCGGTGTCCATCCCCCCACTTTGCCCCCCCCCCCAAGGGGGTACTTTTGTAAATTTTGCACAATCCCTTCATGTTACGTATTGTTGGAAAGGTCTTTGACTGCTTATTCATGTTATGCATCTCCGGGGTCCATCCCGCCACTTCCCCCCCCCCTTTAAGGGGGGCAATTTTCTAAATTTTGTTGACACCCCTCATGTCATATATTGTTGGAAAGGTCTGTGACCGCTTAATGATATTATGCATCTCCAATGTCCATCTCCCCACTTTGCCCCCCCCCCTCCCCCAAGGGGGTACTTTTCTAAATTTTGCAGACAACCCTCATGTCATATATCGTTGGAAAGGTCTGTGACTGCTTAATCATATGCATATCTCCAATGTCCATTTCCCCACTTTGCCCCCCCCTCCCCCAAGGGGGTACTTTTCTAAATTTTGCAGACAACCCTCATGTCATATATCGTTGGAAAGGTCTGTGACTGCTTAATCATATTATGCATGTTCCGTGTCCATCCCCTACTTTACCCCCCCCCCAAGGGGTTACTTTTTAAAATTTTGCACACACCCCTCATGTTACATATCGTTTGAAAGGTCTTTGACTGCTTATTCATGTTATGCATCTCCTTGGTCCATCCCGCCATTTCCCCCTCCCCAAGGGGGCACTTACCATTTACTTGCACAACAGCGCTAAATGTGTCAGATGAAAGAAATTCCGCGAGTACATGTGCCAGTGAAACTTAGCCAATTGCTGTTCTTCAACCTAGCTTTAATTCAAAGTGGGTTTTTTATTTATTTGAATTATTCTGCAAAAGTTTCAAACATTTTAAAGCAGCTATGAATTTTATTTTTATGGTACTATCAAGTTTTTTGCCGTCAAATTTTGACGGGTTCCATCTAGTACTAATTAATAGTAACGTAACTGCAAATCAATATAAAAAATCTTCCTTCCTTCGTCGTTTAGTTCCTACATAAAACATTAAAAATGGCACACACGTAATCCAACGTAACATCGAAATAAAGACTAGTGATTTGATTGAATAATAAATAATTAATAAAAAATAATAGAAAGATTAACAAAATATAACGAAATTTAGCTAATAAAGAATAAATATTTACTTACTTCGTAACTGGAAGTCAAATCCAAGATGGATGCCATATAGACGCTACTTATCTACTTATGTACTCCTTGTCCTTACTGTCTGTGCGACTGCGTCAGCAGCCATTACGTCCCCACAGAAAGCCTTCTCATTGGCTGATACGAGTTACAAAGATATTTCATGTAAGTATTCAAGCAATGGCTTACGTTGCACCCTTGTTACAGATAAAATTCTAGTAAACATACAGATTTCTGTAGCTTTACAAAAACAATTTTTGTAGACTTACAGATTTTTTTTTACAGTGTGTGACAAAAATTGCCGCATATGTACTGTGAATGCCTTCTCTAAGACCGTTTGATCGAAAGATGAACAAAAGGCTCGATTAACTCATAATATACTGTTTCTGTACTGCAGAATTTTTTAATTTTTTTAAAAATATATCTTTTTTTTTTTTTTCTTATTATTAGTTGAAAGTTTTCACTTGTTTTTACCAGTATATTAACCCTTAACAGCTGTAACAAAAATTGCCGCATATGTACTGTGAATGCGTTCTTTAAGACCGTTTGATCGAAAGATGAATAAAAGGCTCGATTAACTCATAATATACTGTTTCTGTACTGCAGAATTTTTTAATTTTTTTTAAATATATCTGTTTTTTAAATTTCTTATTATTAGTTGAAAGTTTTCATTTGTTTTTACCAGTATATTAACCCTTAACTGCTGTGACAAAAATTGCCGCATATGTACTGTGAATGCCTTCTCTAAGACCGTTTGATCGAAAGATGAACAAAAGGCTCGATTAACTCATAAGATACTGTTTCTGTACTAAACTTTATGTACTATTTTTATGTACTAAACTTTATGTTTCTATTATAATTAAAATTATCCTACTCAGGAGTCTCTAGGGATAGTACAAGGACTCCAAACAAAACAAAATTTTACGAATATCTATAATTAAACTGAAAATTACAAGTTAAGCTATGAAAATTGAAAAAAGCATCAGCAGTCTGTGAGACCGCTCAGAATTAAAAGTTAAGGTGGAGAAAGAAGAAAGAAAAATCCGCTTAATAACATGAAACTTTCTGATACATCCATACGTTCATTTTGTATATAAATACATGAAAGTGACAGGCATAACTGTTGAAGGGATTTGAAATCGAATAGCGTTTTTCATTTTTCTGTAAGGGTAACATCTTGAGTTATAGGCAATTGGTGTCTCATGACGTCCCTTCTCCGGCTGTCGCATTCTGAACTTTGCCAGTATTTTCTGAAAGCTTCTTTGCCGTTATCGATAAATGGAAACGCTATTCTATTTCACAGTTTCTGAATAAAATCACATGTCCGTTATATATGTTCACGTATAAAAATGAATTCTAGAATGTGTCTGAAAGTAACCAGTTTCGATTTGAGAAGAGTCTTAAGACTGTCATGTAAATAATTTACAGCAATAAAAAATATTCCTTTGAAAATATGCTAGAAAATCTAACAGAAAATGTGTGTTTAATATGTTGAACAAAAGAATTTTGCCCCATCCAAGCAAAATCTGAAATGACGTCCCTGTTCTTCCCAGAATGCTTTTTGAAACATTGAAAATAACAAAGTAATCGATTTGGAGATTTTTATATTAAATCAGTCTATACAGTCAAAGTAAATCACAGCAAAATTTTAAAGTTATAAAGATATACACTGCATAAAAATACACTGAAAAAAAATGTTGATTTTACAGTATAATACTGGCAGCTGGGATGCCAGTATTATACTGTAAAATCAATTTTTTTTTTTTTGCAGTGTACCTCTATTTTGGCGCAGCTCTCCACCAAGCTCGACATCTTAATTATCCCCAATCAAAAAAGCTCGATTTTTTCCCCTCCGTTCCATATTTTTTTATATTCATGTGGATGAACAATTTATCGATTTTCAGAAAAATAATGACGACTGGGCTCAATCCTGTCAAATATACTTTTCGTTTTTCATGAAATGAATGAAATCTTCCACATTACGACTGAAGTTAATCCTTAGGAATCACTTGTCATCACGAACAAAACTGGGTCGTAAATCAAAACAGAAAATGTCCATGAGATGATAATGATGATACTTGTTTTGAAGACACACTGATAGAGAAAAAAAAAATTACTCAAATATGAGAACCTAGGTCTTTTTTTTAATTTTCCTTTAAAAATTTCATTTGAAGACACGAAGGCGTTATGCCACATTTTCCCACAAAACTGTTTTATTTTCAAAGAAGTTAAAACTTCACTTCAGTGCAAAATTCACCTTGAATAAATAATTTTTAAAAAAAATCACAAAAAAAAATCACATGTGTACTCATTGCGTAAAGGTGATAAAATCCGTTTATTGTTGTCTAGATGTTAAAAACACTAAAAACTCCCTTGAACATCAATGGTCTCTACCGGCTGGAGCTCGAGCAAGATCGAGAAGTGACAGTATTATCCCTGAGGATGGCAGTGTCGGTTGAAAACGCTTGTGTTTTTAATATCTAGACATAAATGGATTTTAGCACCTTTAATAGGCTACTTCACTCAGGCGAAAACACCGGCTCGCTAATGTTTATCCTATTGTGAAAATAATTTACGATATCTCGTTCGCATTTCAATACTTTTAAATATTGTTTTTTTTTTTTTTTTTTTGCATTTGATAGCTGAGGTCAATCTCTAAGCACGCTCCTTTGTACATTTTTGATTTTGATTACAAGTTTTTTTATTAAGATACTTTCACTTACGGAACCAGTTTCGAAAGTGAAAGTATCCTCAATAAAAAAAAAAAAAAAAACTGCAACAAAAATCGAAAAAGTACAAAAGAATGTGCCTAGAGATTGACCTCAGCTATCCAATGCAAAAAAAATCATTTAAAAATATTGAAATGCGAACGGGATATCGTATATTATTTCCACCATAGGATTAACATTAGCGAGCGGGTGTTTTCGCCTGAGGGAAGTAGCCTCTTAAGCAATGAGTATACTTGTGAATTGTACTTCTATTTTTGGGATTTTTTTTAACTGTTCTATTTTATGGATGAAGGTGTTATGAGCTAATCTATATTATGATATGGTAAAACTAAAATACTAAGATTCTAATTGAAGATATGATAATGAATGAGCGGGTTATGTCACATTTTGTTTAACTTTTAGAAGGTGCTTCAAACTAAAACTAAACACTTTTTTTGAGAGAGTTTAATAACACATGCATTAACACCTTAAATATGGGTTACCAAAAAGAATCTATATTATAAAGCAAAAACATGCCCTTGAGCAAAACTGACGTCATATTAACGGTGGCAATGACCTGACAAATAAATTTCGCTTTTACTGCGTTTTTTTTAACTCCCTAACATCGGACAATTTCAATTTTTACACAGTCGAATAGAAAAAAATATATATACTTTTTAAATGCAATTTCTTTGAAATCTGTATCTCAACTTACTCATTTTCTATGGTTTTTAAAATAATTTTCAAGCATGAATATTTTTTTAATTTGCGTGCAACCCAATTACGGTACAGACTAACCCGTTTGCACCTAAAACAGTGTAAATAACTTAGCATTTATTTGTTTCTGTGTAATATTCCATATAACTACATTGCCAAACGAAATTAAAATTAGACAAATAAATAAATAAAACACGAATTTAATACATATGTAATCGAACTACGCGTTTAAACACGAAATAATGAGAATAACGAAGGTTGTGGATAAATAAATAGTGAAATGATGCGCGATTGACTGCTGGCATATGTGGCTAATACGGAACTACCAAAAATGTTTTCTGGTTTATAATTGGTAGAAAATCTGAGAAAAATTTACTAAATGTGAAAAAAAAAATGTGTTAGAGTTTTCCATTAAAAAAGATTTTCATGTACGTTCTTTACACCGGGTGGAATATCGGGCATCTTTAACCCTAGTAGCCCGGGTTAGATTGCCTGCTATATCTCAAAAAAAAAAATCATTTTAATGTTCTTGAAATTTTAATTTTGTTATGTAGCACCTTTTCCCAGTTGTATACGACAAACAAGTACATGGCATGATCCAATATAAATAGCAATGCGTGTTAAAAATAGCTTTGTCGATAAATATAATCTCGTATATAATCTCACCATAAATATAATCTCTCCAATCTCTCCAGAAATATAATCTCTCCAATCTCTCCAGAAACATAATCTCTCCAGAAACATAATCTCTCGAGAAATATTTTCTTTCCAGAAACATAATCTCTCCAATCACTCCAGAAATATAATCGTTCCAATCGCTCCAGAAATATAATTTCTACACTCTCTCCCAGAAACATAATCTCTCCAATTTACATACGACGGATTTCAAGAGAAATCTGTTGAAAATTCGTGTGCAATTCGAAAATATTTTGTCCAATTAGTTTAAAGAAAAAGAGCTGATACACTTCAAAAATAATGAACAGACCTTATGGATATATCGAATCCACGTATGACTATGAGTGTCTCTTTTCATTTTCTTTTCTTATGGCATGGTGATATATCATGGATGTATTCGTAAAACGTAAAGTAAATACTTTTAAAAAAGTACGGGTTCTCTTCACCCACTTGAAAACACCGGCTCGCTAATGTTAATCCTAAAGGCATTATTTTTTTAATATCTCATTTGCATTTCAATAGTTTTAAATGATTTTTTTTAATTGCGTTAGATAATAGAGATTAATTTCTATTTCCGCTGTTGATTACTTTTTCGATTTTCTTTGCGATTTTTTTTTTACGAAGATACTTTCACTTTCGAAAAGTCAATCTATAATCATCAAAAATTAGTACATTTTTCTTACTTTGAAATACCCATTTTTAAAAGCGCATGTTCTACAGGGTACATAAATTAGGTGGGTAAGGAGAGTAGTTTATTATGCATCATGTTATACAGCCAAATATGAGATTCACATGATTATAACATGGTGAAAACACTCAAAGTTTAAATTTTATACTCATGTTTGATCTGGCTAATACTCATAGTTACTCTGAAAATGTCCAAATCAGTTCTTGTCATATGTTTGTGAACATGTTCTCCTCGATTGAACAAAGTGCAGTGAGGATTTGTCATTTTAATTCGGGAATAGATTTCGGAAGCGGCAGACTGTAAACCTTATCTTTAACAAAAGTCGCACCCCAGTTAAACCTAGTTTTACTAAACCCATGCACTGAAATTTAGGAGTGAAAGCATCGATGCCAACATCTCTGAAAATGTTGGGTAAAATACGTTAATAAAGTATGAAATACGGAAATCTGTGCTAAAGAAAAAAGAATATATATTTCCCTATCAAATTTTGATGTCAGTTACCCAGCATTCCCCTTAATTCCTCAGTTCGTGATGATTTTTCTGCGAATTAGCGAAATTTCGCGAGTATATATTTTTATTTTCCACGGTAATTGTTAAAATCAGTATTCCGAAAGTAACAGGTGTAAACAACAAAAAAAAAAAAAATGAAAAAATATGAAACAATTTTTACGTTTCCCAAAAACATGATATCTACTAATAATTAAAAAAAAAAATGCGAATTTCGCTTATCAGTTGCAGAAAAAAAAAATCACAAATTTCGCAAATCGGTTCCGGAAAATAATCGCATTTTTTTTTTTTTTTTTTTTTTCAATCGGTCGCGGAAAATAATCGCAATTTGCACCAATCGACTACAAAAAAAATCAGAAAACGCGAATTTTGTTAACTAGGACTTCCCTCAAAGGGATTAGTCTGAGTGATATTGCTGAGAACATAGGGTTAACAATTACAATATAAAGAAAAAGAGCAAATTAAATGATAGGATTACAAAATATCATATATAAATTCATATACACTGTTAAAAAAATAGAAAAGAAGTACCGTTCATCAGATGTGTTGTCATAATTTTTTTTAACATGTGGCAAAGGATCTCATTTTCTTAAGCGCGTATTGCGCAAAACTTGAAAAAAAAAAAAAAAAAAAAAAAAAACGCCGGATCTTTTAAAACGCCAAGCTTTTTAAAGTTACGTAATTGGATTTGCAGCCAATAGATTATTCTATCAAGCGTGGCTTAACGCAAATTTAATTTCACTGTTGCACCTTTTTTGTGTGTGAATTTAAAATTTTTCTTCCTTGATTATATATCTATTATTTGTATAACTGTTTATAAAAACTCTTACACTTCAAACCACATTGATAGCATGTTTTGCTACAAACCAGATTGCAAAACTATAGTCTAAATTACTATTAAAGTATAGAAAAAATCTTTCGATGACTTCTGTAAAATAACTTTTACATTAAATCTCCATATCGGCAAAATTGAAAATTATATATATTACAAAGTTAAGCTTAACAGATACTTCTTGATTATTCTATAGGAGGCTCTGCCCCCTGCGCCTTTAATGCGCCTTTACAGCGCCAATCCGCAGACTTTTCTTTTGCCTGTATGTCTGTCTCTCCACAATCTGTCTGTTTCCCTATTCGTTTTTCTGCCCGTCTCTCTAACTGATTGTCTATCTCTCTACACGTCTCGCTATCTGTCTCTATATTTCTCTACCGGTCTCGCTACCCGTCTCTATATTCCTCTACCAGTCTCGCTACCCGCCAATCTATTTCTCTAACCGTCTGTCTATCCGTCTAACTACTTGTATGTCTAGCCGTGTCTCTATCCACTTCGCTACCCATCTGTCTATCTGTCTCTCTACCCGTCTGGCTATACGCCTCTCTACCCATCTTCTTACCCATCTCCGTACCCATCTACTGTCTCTCTACTCGTCTGTATACCCGTCTCACTATCCGTCTGTTTTTGTACCCGACTCTTCACCCATCTCGCTATCAATCTCATTACCCGTCAGTCAACTCGTCTCTGTACTCATCTCTCTACTCGTCTCTTTATCTACCACGCTACGCGTCTCACAACCTTTCTCGCTACATTCCAGTTTACCGGTGTCGCTACCCGTCTCGAGACCCATCTCGCTACCCCTCTGTCAACCCTCTTTTTACCTTTCTCTCTATCCGTCTGTCTATTCGTTTCGCTACCCGTCAGACTACCTATGTCGCTACTCGTCTCTCTACCCATCTCACTACCCGTCTGTCTACCCGTTTGTTTACTCGTCTTTCTACCTCTCGCCACCTCTTCCCAATATTTAAACAGTTCATTTATAATACAGAAGCCGTTTATCAGTTATTAAATGCAAACAGGAGTAATTTATCTAATAAGTGTAATCAGATGCATTTTTTAAAAATACATACATAAACCTGAATAATAATTCATCAGTTTTGTGTTCATAGTTGTTTATATCATTTGACAGTAAATCTCAACTTCTTAAACCTGAATTGTCTCAAGCTTTTTAAAAAAACCACAAGGTCTGTATAACTGCAAAGTACCCTGAGGGCTATATTAGCTACATGTTATTAAGTTTCGTTATCGCGTTTGCAGCCAATTGCTTATGTCAGAAAGCGTGGCTTAACGCCATTTTAAATTCATTACTGTAACTTTCTTTTCTTTTCTTTTCTTTTTTTTTTGGGGGGGGGGGGGGTAGGGGGGAAGGGTTTCAAATATATACATTTAAATTAAAACTTTTGCCTCCGTGCCATTAGTGTTGTTTGTATTATTAACTAATACCTTGTAGACCGAGCTTCATTTGAAACAAATGTAAAAGACTTCTTCTACAATTTTTTTGTAGGAGAAACTTTCGTAATTGGGCCCAAAGCCAATCGGAGTATTTAATATCATTATTGTAACTCTTATAGAGTTAAAACAATATTATTGCTAGCTTTACTCTTGTTTGAGACCAACCTTGCATGTGTATCTGAATGGGAAAAAGTTTCGTATGCTATGTCGGTTGGCGAAAAAAATTTTAAATGGTGCCAAAAGGTAGTTTTAGCAACTTACAAAATTTTTCAAGAGAGCGGTAAAACATGTTTTTCAAATATTTACAAACATACGTTTATTAAAGCATGTTTTTGCGCCATCTTAAAAATTTAAGCACGATGCTAAAATGAAATTTTATCGCCATATTCGATATTTTAATAAGTAATGAAAACACATAAACAAACTTATATAACAAACCTAAGAGGCATTTTTGTGATAAATAATTGTTATTGTCAGGGGGTTAAATTGTAAACAATTAATAAACGGCTAGTAAATAATAAATAGCATTTAAAAGGTACTTTTCGGTTAGCCGAGCGCCAGTGAAATGTATATATCTATATATACACACACATATATATATATGTATACATACACACATATATGTATGTGTATATATATATGTATATGTACATACATGCATATATAAATGTGTGTATGTATAGATATATGTATATATATGTATACATAGATATATAAATTTTACTGGCGCCCGGCTTACCGAAAAGTACCAAATCTAAAAATGGAGAAGTCGTCCGTATAAAAATTAAGCGCTTGATATATGTAAATCTTTTTTTATTTTTTAATATTTCCGAATGCACAGATAAAAAGGTAAAAATCTCTTTTCCAAATGCCAAATAGAAAATATACAAAATAGAAAAATCTCTGCTAAAAAATATATTTACATAATACTACATCTGCAAAAAAATAAGATTTAGAAAAAGTACGCCAAATCCCAGATCCCAACAATCACATCGAAAAACTTATCACCAAAAAAGAACTCGCCAAATCTTACGGCACAGGAGATGGATTTTTCCCTCTGAATGCAGAATATTAGTTTTTTTCTTGTACGATGGGTGATTATAACTGTTTCATTTCACATACTACATACCGTTTGATATATTGGTACTTTTATGTTATCCTGGCGCAGTTGATAAATCGCCAGATATTGTCCCTATAACATTTTCATATTGAATTCATTTCATTTAAATATAAACCTTTCACTCATTTAATTTAAAATACATGCCTTTCATTAATCCCATTTAAAATGCTAAAAAGAGAAAAAAAAAAAAAGAAATAATGCCATAAATCGAAACCTTTTATTTAAACACCAAAGAATTTTTTTTTATTATTTACACATGAGAAATAAAAAAAGCTGCTATTGCTGAGATTTGCGCCAAATCTCTAATACCAAGTCTACTAAGTTATTGTAATGTTTTTCTTTCAAAGAGAAAAAAATCCAGATTAATTTTCGATTTCTACTCAATTGAAATATATTTTATTGTGCTGAATATTAGTGCGTGCATATTTTTTTTGCTCCTTGTACTCCATGAACTTTTCAATTCCGATTGTCTACGAAAATCTCGCGCCGGTGAAAATGACGTACCACAAAATTTCGTGACGTATGTACTTTAATTGTGCTTTTGTATCTATTTTTTTAATATAATTTCCAAACGGTTTGGCATTTATTCTTGGTAATAAATAGACGACGTTGTCATCTTTATAGGTACCTGCTGTAAAAATATCAACGAAATCCGTTAAATATTTTTTGAGTTATGCTTGACGAAAGGTTTTAATATCCATCGTAGCTATATATGGGGCAAAGTAATACTGCGCTGTGTATGAGTCTTCGTTGCACTCAGACAATTATACGCAGAAAAAAATAGCTAATGTTGCCAATCACTCACGGAAAATAAAATCGCAATTTTTGTTAATCTGTCGCGGAAAAAGTGAAAACTTTATCAATCCATTGGGAAAAAAATCGCGAATTTCTGTTTTGGGGAAGAAATCACGAATTTCGTCAATCGGTCGTTGAAAAAAAAAAATTCAATTGGTCGCGGTTAAAACGCGAAATTAGTCAAGAAAAAAAAATCGCGAATTTCATCAATCAGTAGCAGCTAAAATCGTCAATTTCGTCAATCTATCACGGGGAAAAAAATTAATTTAGTCAATCGTTTGCGGAAAAATACTTGCAAACTTAGCCAATCTGTCACAAATTTCCGCACAATTATATCGGCAACGAATTTTTCGCTCTGTAGAGATAACAAAATTTAATTACTTTTCTGTAAGTTTATTACAAAAAATCCTTTATATTTAAAAAGTATAAGTAAATTATGTATAACCTTTATTTCAAATATGTTTGTGTGGATGAAATATTGTAAGTGTTGAGAATTCAAAGGATATTTGTAAAAACTATTAAAAGTTTATCTTGAAAAAAAATTGTGTGATTGCTGAAATGCTAATGTTTGACTCCTGAAGGGTGTCCAAAACTCCTGAAATTTAACTAGTTTATGCCTGATTAAGTCTTTAAAATGTTGGTGTCTATATGGTGGAAGGTCTGGTGATCGCTGTGGCCATAAAATAACACGTCCGCGACCACTCCAAACTGAGATTTCAGTATTGAATTAACCCTCTGACCACTAATTTTTTTTTTCAAAAACTTTTTGATTTCGACCAGTATGTAATCGACCAATATCTCCTATATTATTAAATATTTCAAATCACCATGTATTTGAAATATGAAGTAAAATTAATTTGCATTTTTAACCTTTGACTTTGGAATTTTTAAAACAAAATTGATTCAAAAATTGTGTATTAAATAATTTTTTTTTTACAAATGTCTTGCCCGTGAAAATCACGGAATAAGCGGTCAGCAGAGGGTTTTAAGAAGTAAATATCCGCAAACTTGGGATACATTACTACTAACGGGCCTTACAATTAATATTTCGAAAATTATTCTGTTACGAAATTGGCCTATTATATTGTCTTCACCATGCACTTAAAAATACATAATACTAATTCGTTGCTCGCTTCAGAGCTCTTTTTTACTGGGGTGCAGGGAAAAGTTAAGTAAAACTGCATATCTTATTATTAGTTGCCAGTATTTCCAACAGCACTCAATGTAACTTTGCAAACATACTCTGCAGTTATCCTTGTATACCATAATATCATTTTAAATAGTACCTGGTTATTTCATCACATTCTTTATGAGTAAATGATTATATATAATGATTATATATGCATGAAAATTTTTATTTTAATATTTAAAATTATGTATTTACCAAATAAGTTATTTCAAATATGAAAATTAAATTCTATTTTTTTTTCTATAATAAAAGCAAGAAACGTATGAAAATAGGAAACGTAAATCCATTACATTTTCGTGACGGATTTCCATTGTAACGTCACGAATTTATGCTGCAGTTAATATTAAAGATTATCTATTTATATGGAAGAACATAGAAATAGATTAAATGTATTACTACATTGCCGTACAAACTGCTTGTTTGTATTTTTCATTTAAACAAGAATATCTGATTTTATTTTCATGTAAGAATGGATATAATTTCGTATTTGTCGCATAAAGTTGTTATCTATGGGAGAACATATAAATGGATTAAATGTAATACTATACATTGCGGTACAAACTGTTTGTTTGTATTTTTCATAAAGAAGAATATCTGATTTTATTTTCATGTAAGAATGGATATAATTTCGTATTTGTCACATAAAGTTGTTATCTATTTATATGGGAGAAAATAGAAATACATTAAATGTAATAAAATTGCTGTACAAACTGTTTGTTTGTATTTTTCATTTAAATAAGAATATCTGATTTTATTTTCATGTAAGAATGGGTATAATTTCGTATTTGTCACATAAAGTTGTTATCTTTTATGTGGCCTTTAATCTATTTATATGGGAGAACATAGAAATAGATTAAATGTAATACTACTTTGCAGTACAAACTGTTTGTTTGTATTTTTCATTTAAATAAGAATATCTGATTTATTTTCATGTACGAATGGATATAATTTCGTATTTGTCGTATAAAGTTGTTAAAAAAATTACACTTTGAAATTACAAACAGCGGAAGGAAAGTTCGCGAACGGTTTTCTATTAAATCACACGCTAATTCATATTCTACTGCTAATACTAATAAAAGAAAGATGTTTTTATAAAATAAATTGTAGGCTGAAATCTAAAAGAAAATTAATTAAAACCATATTTTTTTAACCCTGTTTATTAAATTCCTACTATTTAAATATATATATATACAATTTTAATGTATTCTTCATATTATCAACTAAGATATATATCTTTCTGTAATACTTGTATTGTTTTCCCTTTATTCTTGTACGAATCATTTAAAGGTTAACTCTTTTTAAATAAGTTCCATAAATAACTATAGATGTGCAATATTATTATAGGTACCAGTTTTACAAAAACTGAAGATATAAAAAAACAGCTACTTGGGAGGGCATCGCAGTCACACCAAAGATGACATCATAATACTAAGGGTGGATAATTTGTTCGTCAAGAGTGTGGTTTTGGAGCAGGTTGTGGCAAACATGCTGCATCTGGAGAATTGTATATTTAACCATTCTGGAGGTATCCATCAAATGGCAAATGATATTATATGGTTTCAATTTTGTCACAGGCCTTGTCATCTTAGCAGGCAGTCTGTCGGAAACGCAGAAATGGAAAATAAGCAGTCTTGGTGTCTGCAGTACACTGGAAAAAAGAAAGAAATGGGGCTCAACGGACTATCATGCATTTTTCAAAAAGAGAATGAAGCATATAAAAGGAAAGTTAAACAGATAAAATTTCATATTTAAAAAAAATATTTGTTATTATTTTTTTTTTTTAGAATATTTCTTAGAAATTTTTATACAGTCGATTCTTTTTTATCCGTTTCGGTAAGACTTAATCTTGAAAAAGTGTGCATGAAAGACGTATTGTTTTCTTGAAGAAAACAGCATGTTTCATTTTTGATTCATACATTTTGTTAATCAAAAACATTTTATTGATTTAGTTGGAATCGTACTTAAATTTATTTTCAATTGGTGCAGAAAATGTACAATTAATGCACAAATTCTGTGGTGGTAAAAACCTTTAAAGTAACTTTAATTGGATGGCGTGTACGTGCCGTCATTGTACCGTTTGGGAAAAAAAAAAAAAAAAAAAAAAAAAAAATTCGCAACGAACTACATTTGTTATTTTACCGCAACGGCTTAATTCAAATCTAAATTTATTTCTTTTGAAAGCCGTAATAAAAAGAATATTAAAAAATTTATATGATTCGAATTTTTGAATTAACTTCTTTGTATAAATTGAAGATCTTGTGATGTACTGCACATAAGTAATATGTATAATGCCAAACTTTTTATACACAAGAATCATAGAGGAGCAGAAGCTGTTGTTGCTTGCATGGATAGTTCAGGTTTTGACATTGGTTTGAATTTTAGGGGGATTATCACCCTTTAGTCCAAATTTTAGGGAGTGGGGGTTCAATTTTTCTTGTGGGAGATTGAATTTCTTAATTCTTCAGTCACATTATATTTTCTGTAACCATTAGAATTCTATCGAATCATCTATTTTATTAAATAATATTATATACAGTAATACACTTTCAAAAGTCTTCACAGCCTCGTACAGGACTCTGCAGTTTTCTGAAATGTATGAATTTTATATCATTTCTTAGCTTACATTTTAAGCCCCATCTGAATACATTAAAAACTCTTTTAACCGGCACCCAGTTAACCGATAATATCAAAATAATGGCACTCTTGAATGTCAAAATTTAAACCCTAAATTTCAGTCTTATGAGATTAAATATATATGTGTGTTGAATGGGCTTCTTGGTTTTAAAATGCGTCCTGTGTCAATTATTATACCAAAATATTAATAAAAGATCTTTAAATTAATTTTTTATAATAATGAATTTGCATTCAAATAAATTAAAATTTTATTTTGTCATAAGCTTAGAATAATTGAATTCTGTTTAAAGGATATAATTAGAACATGGGGTCTTCAGCTGCTGGATCTTAGTTTTAGTTTTAACTTAAGACTGGTATCATAAAATGCCTGCGCATTTATTTATAAGTAAATACACCACACTTATTCTGTATTTCATCTATGAATTAAACAAATTAATTAAGACATTCGAAATCATTCACGCGTTTCCTTAAACCTCAATCAAGAAATTTTTTATCCACACATGCGTGACAATTTCAGATGCAGTAATTCAGATTTTAAATTGATCGAAGTTTCTATTTTAGTTATATAACAACAATGTATATTTTTACATATTTTTTAATAATTTAAGATTTGGAAAAAACAAATTTTAGCACAGAAATTAGGATAATAAAATAATTAACGAAACGAAATATAAACTAATTAATTTACATTTATAGCTTTAAGTGAAGAATTCAGAAATTTATGATTACATGATGTGCATGAAACTTTCATGAATGTATGGATAAAATAAATAAAGTTGTGAGTCTGTGTAAATAAAAATATATGTATTTATTCAAAAACAGTCTTAAGATCAAGCGAGACACTCCTTGACATATAATGATGCCCAACGGAAAATAAATGCATATCCATAATGACAGACATTTATTTACTATTCTTACTATAACTTCAACTAAGTCTATGCAGCTGTAATCCCTCTTGAAGATTTGGCACAACAAACTGAATTTGCATTATTAAGTGATATTTATATGTATTATAGCATTTAATGCGAAAATAGTGACTTCAACTACAGTTGAAAGAAAGTTTAAAAGTGTATTAATGGAATGTTGTAAATAAATTAATTTAGCTGGGGCAAATAAAATATATTTCTTGAGGACTTGAAAAAAGTTATTAAATTTCATCTGCAAGGATATTTTTTATATGGATGTTATAATTCAATATGAACATGATGAACTTAATTACAATTTAAAGAAATTAAAATAGTATATACGTAAGAGGTGCTGTAAAGAAACTACCTATGCTGTAATGGAAAAGTCTATTTTAAAAACTTGAAAATGTCATTAAATATCCGCCAACATTTTTTTTAATGACGTTATTCAATATGAACATTAGTTTAAAAAAAATTAAATAGTATATAGAGTATGCAGTAACAATAACTGCAATAGCTGCACAGAAGAAAATATCTTTTGAAGACATGGAACTTCTTTTATTTGCATAGATGATATTTAATGAATGAGATAATTTTATATGAACATAATGAACCTTACAGTTTAGTAAAAACGATAAAGCTAAAAATTAGCTGTAAAGAAAAGGAATGTTGTTTGAAATCTTGAAACAATTTATTGAATATGCGCCTACAATATATGCTTATTATACCATTTAATATGAATATAATAAACTACAGACGAAAGTAATGATGCAGTTTACAGAAAGTGGGAAAAACATAGCGGAGGCTGAAAAGAAACTACTTTATTAGCTTCAAAGAGAAAATATTTCTGAAAGAAACAGCTTATTGAATTTGCATTCACAAGATGATTTTTTGTGTATGATGTCATGTACTAATGAACCTAATTAACATAACTATGCAGGTTAATGTAAATAAAACAGTATAAAAGGGCTGCTCTATATAAGCAATAAAAGTTTAAACAATAATCACTTCCATTTTTCATATGTTTAAATTTTGCTAATGCTTTCCAGATGAATATCTGATGAATTTTTATACAATATCATGTGGTGCTTCTTCTGAAATGGAAAATGTTCAAGTGTCAATGGTTTTCTAAATAGGAAGTTCTTGTGAGTTGTTTTTATATACTCTGTTCTGCAGATAAATGCAACAGAATAAAGGTTACATGGTTTAAAATTTACGCTGGGGTAAACCTATATCTTCATCACATATTTATAGAAGTACACAAACTCGAAAGTACATAAACGTCAGGTAAATCTCACAGACATACCATGACTTATTGCCGTAACATCGAACATCCGTCGACGGTCATATCAAATAATTATGTAATGTATCAAATTATAATGTATAAACGTATATATGTATTTAAAAGTTTGAAGTTAAATAAAACATATTGAATGTATAAAATAATGTGTGTAATAATGTTAAATATATAAAAACACCCGACTACATGTTTGTTTAGTAGATTTGGATGGCTGTTTCGACTTTTATCAAATGTGAAACATTTGATTTCAAATATGCCATTTTCACACTACCATACCATTTTCTGACTAAAAGAATATTTGCCAGACCTACCAATTATGCATTTTCGAAGCTAAGGAATCTGCATGGATATCAAATGATATAAAGTTATCAGAAACTATAATTTCCAATTACGAGATGTACAGATGAAAGAGTGATATAATTCAAAACTAAGACAATAAGATCAGACATAAATCAGAACCAAATACTTTGATGAATTTCTTCCCCAGCTCTCCGTGTATATTTGAGTCTATTTGAAGTTTAATAAAACATATTTAAAAACCTTCTAAAATGTAGAAAACCACCCAGCTGCAAATTTGTTTAGTCTATTTGGGTGGCTGTTTCGACTTTTATCAAATGTGATACATTTGATTTCAGTGTGACATTTCCACTACCATGCCATCGTAGCAGAACATTTGTCAAACTTCCCAATTATGACTTTTCGAAGCCAAGGAAACTGCAAGGATATCAAATGATATAAAATTATACACGCCTCAGGGACGATCATTTTCGATTATGAGATGGACAGATGAAACAGAATGTATGACATAATAATTCAGAACTCAGACAGATAAAAACATTGTGAAATACGGAGGGAGAAAAAATCAATGAAGCAATGATTATACTACAAGAAGTGGTCGAACTTTCTTAGAAAGAAACAAATCGTACGAAATGAAGCAAAAAAGTGATCGCTAGGGATTTCTCATGGGAATAATCTTAGCTTTGAAGGGAGAAAAAAAATGGAGGCTGTATTTATCTTCTGCAAGTGATATTGAAAAGTGGTGGTTTTGCTGTTACTCGGAGCGTGTGTGTGGTTTGAGCTCGTTTGCACGTCAAACAAGTGGATAAGTGGCCGGGGCGAACAACTCGGAGGCTCCAGAACTGACAGAGAAAAAAAATGACGTAAAAAATGACGTAAGTTATGGATAGTAGTGGGTGTATGGCTTGGTTAATAATTCTGTTTGTAGACGAAAATGACTAAGGTTAATTAAATAGAGATTTAAAAGTAGTATTGAAAAAACTTTTAAAATATATATTTTTTTAATTTGTACGAATTATAATTGGTTTAAGAGGGATTTGTTTTTGTGCAATGTTTGGAGATGCTTGTCAATCCCCAGTCATTTTTAATTAGTAAAATCTGGTGCGTTAAATCTGCAGAACTATATTTAAATCCCGCAATTAAAGAAACAAACATTTATTTTGTGCTTCAATTTATTTTTCCTTAAAGGCACAGAAGACATTCAGCACAAATGTTTCAAATTTCCGAATTTTTTATTTTTCATTTAAAAATGAACGAAAGTTAGAAAAGTGCGAAAAAGTAACTAATTTATGTACTTCATAATAAATAAAACCCCCAAAGAGCTTTAAGCTCGTTAACAAGCAATACCACGCATATATGGTTAAATCTTTTTTACACCGTTTCTTGAAATAATTTTGTTTTACACATTATGTATACTTTTATAAAATCTATTAAAGCTACATAGTTAAAAATTTTCATGTCTCTATAGCTAATTTGTTTCTCTAGAACTATCTAAAATTATGAATGACGTTATTTTTTTCTATGATTTTTTAAATATTTTCGTAATTATTTTAAAATAAACTTTTTGAAACTTTTAAATAAACTTTTTTGAAAAATGGTTATTATTATTACTAAGTGGAATGTTTTTAACATGCATGCATATATTTTTTAAGTGTCCCTAACTGACTTACAGCCATAAACATGTAAGTAAAAATTAGTCGCTCACATTGAAAAGAATTATGCACATAGTAACTATTTTTTGTGTTATGTATAAATTAAAATATGTGTATTTGAAATGAGAAAAAAAGTTAACTTGAATATCTGTTACTGAACAAAGTATACCGTTATAAACATTATGCTAAATCTATTTCTTTCACGCTGTCGAAATGACATATCTGCGCTCCTCGCATTAAAAATGTTTTGTACAGGTTAGCCGTTATGTAACATGAGGTAGTCTGAACCCTCTAACGGTTAATATGTTGGACACATTTATCACCATCTGGTATATGTGCACAGTAAAACATGGTTTCGATTTCTAAAGAAAAAACTATATATTAGTACAAAAAGTCTCCACTAGGAGAATTTTTGGCGCTTCAGCAGTATTATTTGTTATAAATGGATGCGGAATTGCCAAATAAAACTGCAAACACAAAATTTCTTCATAAAAAAATGATAACATTTAATGTTAATTGCAAATGTGGTTCAAGGCCACCAGAGCTCTGATATTCCAGTAGCTGCATGCGATAAACGATAATTTCCACAATAACCTAAAATTTGCATTCAATTTGATTCTTGCAGTAAACTTAAACAGCAAATTGCGAAAAATCTTGAGCAGTCATCTATTTAAATGCAATGTTGAAACACAGGAGCTGTTACAATTTACAGGTTTCAAATAAACAAAACTGTTATCTTTCATTAATACGAGTTCTTGCAGTTTCTATTGACTTCGAATAATTCGTTGAATAAGTAAAGAGTTGGCAGCTCATTTTTTTTTTTTTTCAAAACAGCCCCAAATTTTTTTCTCTTGGTTGTGACTTTTGGTACTACTTTTTTCTTCAGAAATCAAAACCATATGCTTCAATGTGCATGTATTCCAAATGGCGTTACATTTAACCCAATAGATTACTCACTAGATCGTGCAGAATACCTCACTTTGTTTTATAGCCACCCTGTAGATAAAGAATTAAACTTATATTGTTTATTTCAACTAAGATTAAATTCTTACTGATCATTTTTACTGACAGTTAAAAGTGAAAAAACTTTAAAAACAGACACATATAAAACAATGAACATACAAGTTTTTCGAAAACTTAGTTACCTAAATTATATAGGTTGCGTACAAAGACAAATGGTCGACAGCGTATCAGTGTTTAACAGTTCGAGAACTACAAGCAAATCATAAGATTTAAAAGCATTTTTCTACCCAGTTTAAAGCTTTGACGACAACTTCTATTCATGCTGCAAGGAAATGAATGGTCAATTACATTGGTTTGGGAAAAATGAAGTGGTACAAGAAAAAGATCTGTCAGCAATTCTTGTCAGTCAATTGAAATCCTTTGCTACAATGCACAGTGGCAAACTTTCCCAAAACACTCGCTAAAACCAGGAAACAAAGCTTTCACTCTTCCCATGCGCATCTGTGCATAATTGTAGGTTATTGTCCTGAAAATAAGGATAGCTCATGCTTATTGCACAAAGTATGCAAAATGGTTTATTACAAGTCATACTTTTGTGAAGATGAATATTTAGAAAATTCACGATCTTCGCTGTTACGTTAAGAATTAATTATTTTCAGTGGCAATTTTCAGTGTTTAATGATGAATTGTGTTTCAAGAAAGTTTTGATTGTAAGCATATAAGAAGGATTTCAAGAAAACCCCACATATAATGAATAATTTCATATTTCCATACGTATCGCTCTGAAAAAAAGCTTGATATTTTACTATATCCTGCGCAACGTATTGAATCTAAGCAAGTTGAGATGAATTTTAGTTTTTTCAGTCATAACAGCGTTTTCCAAAATTGTTTTTCCCGTGGCCCGATTCACTGTCATGCCTCTCCTTCGCGGTCCACTAAAATTGTTTACCTTCCATTTTTACAAGCAATAATATTTATAGATAAAATATATCTATTGGTAAAAAATATCGACTTAAAAGTCCGCATACAATGTTCAAATATTTTAATAAAAAACACTTACTCCTACACACAAATATATATATATATGTGTGTGTGTGTGTGTGTGTGAATCCGAAGTATTTGGATTCCAAGATTTTTTCGCAAGTAATGATTGACTACAGAAATTTTGTAACCGTAACAATATCGAAATGTGGAGAAACTGCAGATGTGGACAGTGGGCTGTGCAAATATTGGAAAATGCCACTTCCCTTGATTTTTACCGGATAAGAAGACCGAAATATTTATAACATGGATGAAACGGGACTTTTGTTTTGCACATTACCAACTAAAAGTTTGATGAAAAGTCAGAAGAAGTTAAAGGAGGGAAAAAGACAAAAGAACGATTAACCGTGCTCTTTTGTCCCATTGATACAAAGCAAAAAACGCTTAGTAATTTGGAAATCTAAACAACCACAGTACCTTAAAAATGTGAATATGACTAAAATGGGTATAAAGTGGAAGTAAACGCAAAAGCATGGACGACGTCGTCGATAGTTGAAAAATGGTCGGTGGCATTCAATAAGAAAATGATAATTCAGCAAAGAAACGTCATCCTGTTATTAGATAACGCTCCATGTTACGTTAACCAAAAAATAATAATAATCAGCGTAAAAATTTACTTTTTTTCACTTCAGTCAAAGATAAATTTCCATAACACTACTTGTTACCTTATTTTCGACAGTCAAAAAGTAGATTTAAACGTGGCCCCCATTAAGAGACCACCTCTCGGAGTGACCTATTTTCAATGGGACGGAGCGTGGTCGCTTTAGGAAGGTTACACTGTAGTTGGGTATTTCTGAGGACAAGAACCCAAAAACGAAAGATCGCTCTTTCGAGATTTACATATTATATGTGCTAGCATTTTATAGTCTCGGATCGATGAAGGGTCATGAAATGCCATTTGGGAAACATTGATTCATAAAATGAACAGTAAACATATAACTATTTATAATTTGCCATTAACGGGTATTTATCCCTTCGGTTTCTGGTACAGCTTTTAAAACCTGAATGAGAGGATCATGCCGACTATTAAAGTATATTTCTGGTAATGCTTTACAGTAGTCGGCATGGTGATTTAGACCCATCATCAATAAATTTTAAACAAGAGGATTGATTCCATCAGATATTGTCCATAGCATCCCTCCTACGTGGGACATAGGAAGGTTGGAATTGGGAAGCGGAATGAATGAACTCTATCATCTTATTTTATAAATATCTGGCGAATGTATTATACCGTTTATTTGCTGAAGAACGGGGTAGTTCTTCCTAACTTTGTTAAAATAAAAAATTTAAAAAAATAGTAAAAATTATTTGTTCCATAGTTTTTTACTAATTTTAAGACTTCTTATTTCTTGTTATTTTAACTTTGTTGATTCATTATCTGAGTTCGGGGTCTAACATGCCGACTATCGACTCTTTCACTTTTTGACAACGTTAACAATTGATCTAAAAAAGGATTTTTGAAAAGTCTAATTTTTTGAATTCTGACTCAATATTTTCGAGTTTTCATGAAACCCCCTGTTACAGGAAAAATCTTGTTGATAAGAAAAATAAATATGAACTCATGCTTCAAACAACCGGAAATATGTGCATAAAATAAGATGATTGAACTCTGAACTTGTCAAGAACTGTTGACTTTACCCTAATGTTATTGGTGAGGTTTCGTCATTAAATGTTGTTCTACGTACATTTGAACACAATATATTTTTTAATTAAAATAATTCATTATTAATATTTTTATTTAAACTTTGGTCACTTGGTGTTCATTATTTGGATTTCAGGGATTTTCAAATTGAATTGTTGGCTTCTTCACCTTATGCAGAAATACCTGTCAGTTCCGGAATAGAACTTCAGAAACAATTATATGCACTCAACTTAGTAAGTAAAACACTTTAGTAATAATTTATATAAAAAACTTTCATAGTTCAAAACTCTTTCTTTTAGATAAGAAATGAAGATGTTCTCCAACGTCTGAGCTGGTAGGAAATTAGCAGGCTACAACACACAGTGCCATAGCGACCGCCCCATCATATAGCTCCCTTTAAGGGACGGGTTTGCCCGGAAAAGTTAAGAGCCCCGTTTGCGGGTATAACTGATCTTAGAGTCGAATGCTGAACTTTTAACATTATAAAAAGGACGTGTGTGTTCTTTAATAATGTTTTAATCTATGTTCCATGCATTGTTCATATTCAATTTTTACTAAAGATCTTGGTTAGATTTTGAAAAAGCAAGTCTTGGAATCATTATTTTTCTCCCTTTTTCTTCCCACTAAAACCTCTATTTACTAGTGTATTTTATGTTTATTTCTTTTTCTCTCTTGGATTGTGTTTTCAATAAATAAGCATGCTCTTAATCATTTTTACTTTTGTGTAAAACGTTAAATTTTTCATGTGTGCGACAACTTTACTGCTTAATGGAAGATCAATTTATCTTTGCTTAGTTTCAAATTCATTCTTCTAAGTTTGGGGAGTTTTAGTTGCTAAAGGTTTCAATAATCTAACATATAAGACTAACACCCCAATGACTTTTAATGTAATAAAACAAAATTTACCTTATTTTCTTTTCTCTCTCTCTCTCTCTCTCTTTTAAATTTACTTAATTTTTATGCAAAACTTGTTTTGCACTTAATTGGGATATATGTCATTTATCCTACAGGCATCTTACAGCGATACACCTGTGCCTTACCAATGAAATATGGCACGAGCCGACAACTGTTATCCTTAGTTTATGAATATTGATGCAATTTTAACAATGATTTTAATTATTTATGCTAATTACATAAATTATATTCTATAATTATCTTGTTATAAAATTAAACTCATTTGAAAAATTCAATATAAAGATTTCTTCAAAATTTGGGAGAACGGGGGAACGGGAAAAGCTCTGAACATCTTCCAACGACATTCTCAAGGCTAGAAATTCCTCTGTAAGGTTTAGATGACCATATTTCTCGTTTTTAAAATTTAGATTGTGCAAGGTTTCTTACTTTGCTTAGTCTTATTTCCTAAAATAAGTGTCCGCGTACAGTGCAGTTTCCGCTCTTTCCAGGGCCGTTACTTTATGCAAATTTGGTAAAATCTTGCCATACGCTTGATTATTAAAAAATTAACAAACTAACAATATTTTGAAGTATTTGAAATCACTACATCTTACAACTTATATGTATGGAATAATCTATTTAATAAAAATATAGAAATTTTAGAAAACACATGAAATAAAACACAATACCCAGTTTAAAAAAAAAAATTAATTAAATAAATAAAATTGTACAATAAATATATATTCATAACATATGTTTTCCAATACAAGACATACACACAGACTTCAAAACATATATAAGATGTAATACACAAACTTATCCGAACATGCAGAGGATTACATGAGCGAAACAATCAATAAACAGGCTAAACGAGTATAACCATCGCATCGTTAGATCTAATCACAGATAATGTCTAATCAAAGTTAATTGCAGGATTAATAAAGTCAACGGTAACCGATGATTTACTAACTGGTGATGATTTCTTAATGTTTTCTTTGTCTACTCGTGAGTTTTTCATACAAGTGATGTCTTATATAATCTTGTGTCTTATCATTTTCATTTATTATGATTTCTTTTTTCCTAATAGAATTAATTGTACGGTGTTTATAATTTTGGTTATCTGACAATCTGTGCGCCATTTTGTACGTCTACGCTTAACCTTCATAATAATGCTCACAACGTAGCGAAACTTGAGTATACGTTTTTGGCATCCAGTGCAGAATATCAAAACCTTTATGGAAGAACTCATAACTCAAAACATTGCATATTTAAGATCACATATAAAACCAAGTGATAATAGATCAATTTTTATGTACAAAATCGTCAAAAGTCACATTTCACTACATTACCGTTAGGGTTCAGTTACCAGTGTCGACAGGTTAAACACTCAATCTCACTAATTTGCTCACGTTTTGCTGATTGTTTGAAGCAGAAGTTCCTGCTTGCTTTTTTTCCTTTTATTAACCAGAATTTCCTTTAAAATTTGTAAGAAAAAAACAAGAACGAAAAATCATGTGTCAAGCTTAGATTATGAAACACTTTCCAACACAGCCAGAAAACTGTAACCAAACTTCACCGTTAAATAAGGTGAACGCAGATATGTAAGTAAACAGTTTAGAAAACATATAACACATTGAAAAATACAGTTTTCTAAATTACCTTCCAGTGTCAAATAAAGTAGTCGAATTATTTTGTGCAGCCCTGTATATGATCAATAAATGTGGATATATAGCATCATAAAATTTAGTTCAGTTTGAATATTCACATTTAGCAATTTTCGCCAATCGATCGAAATCTTTTGTACACCCCTGTATATTATCTGAAGACTTTTGTACACACCACATATTAAGCTAAAAGGCAACTTAAAACTCACTCGCAGCAATTACCAACCGTAAACAACCATGTATCTTTTTCTTTGCGTAGCCCTGTAAATGAATTTATTTACAATACACAAACTTCTATTAGTCTACTAAATATAGTTCAGCAGGAAAATGCGTAACACAATTAAAAACTACCCTTAAGCAATTCACTCCCATAGTCTGTAATACTTACGGATTCCCTTGTGTAGCCCTGTATATAAACAACCGAGTTTATAAACACACACGGACTATGAAAAAATTTAGTTAACGCAAACCAAAGGTGAAAACGCACTTATCACACATTGACAGTAAATATCGTACATGTACTGTAACCAATATATTTTGTGTATCCCTGTAAATAAACGCAATGCACACCACACTTTCAAGAGAGCAATTTATAGTGCACCTCAGTAATGCATATAATTTTCATTATGTTTGAAATAGTGAAATATCAGTAAATTACACTGCAAACGATTTTTCCCCATAGGACAATGTGTAACAGAATTCTTTTGTTTGACCCTGTAAATTAATAATAAATGCTTTGCACCCCATATTCTACAAAAAGCATGTTTTCATGCGCTTCATATTATAGATCAATTTCACCATGTTTTAAATGACGTACCATCATCAAAATGCACTTGAATAGTTAATTTTTCCCACTGACTGTAATGTAATGGAATTATTTTGACTGTCCCTGTAAAAAAAACTATAAGTGCTACACACTTCAGTTGAAATAGGGAACATGCTATAGTAAACGATAGTAACATACAACAATTTCAGGACAATCCCAGTAGATTTTACGCGAATTAGAACACGGACAGACGGCAGACAAACTGAAGTCATAAACACTTTTCAACTAGGTTGGAAAGTTTTAAAAAGTGTTCTTATTCTACGGAAATATACTATAACCCTGAACGAAAATATGCAATAACCTTTTCCAAGTTACCCAGGATTCCGAAAAGCGTTCTTTATTTTTAGTAATCCCCGAAAACTTTATTTTTAAGATTTAAAAAAAAAGGGGGAAAAAACATTTATAAAACAAAGTTGCTTTTGTAGTGTACAGTGTATTAATCATTTTTCTCAAATCGGAATGTCGGTGATGCTATCAATTCACAATTAAGCATTTTCAGCTGCGTAATTGAATAATTGACATGCAAGAATAATAAAATAATTATTATTTTAAAGTAAATGTTAATGCTGTTAATTTATTATGTTCGTCTGAAAAACATGTTTTTTGAAGATGAAAATGTTTATTTGAGAATGGATAACATAAAAAATATATATATATTCCGGGTTCAAATTGTCCTGAATATAGTTACGCGAGAGTCTCTGGATGTCAAAATGTCACACGTCACACATATAGATGTTCTGCAGATGACTTTTTATGACGTTTAATGAACAGTTACAGGATGAAAGGAAATTAAAGAAGTCTTGCGCTTCCTATAACAGAATCCACAGACTTTTCTAAGGAGAATGTATCAGGCTGTATCAAAAGCACTTTCGTTTTTTAAATGCTTTTATACCAAAACATGTAGCTGGCACTTTCTCGCACTTATTGTTGAAAATAAAATGTTATTTAAGAGGATTATATATCCCTCTATTTGCTATAATCATACAGACTTTTTTCTTTCATTTTTAGGTCACATATAAAGAGTGATTACAAAAGTTGAGATTTTATGCATCTTAAAGCATTATGTTAAACTAGGCCTTAAAATCAATGAAGCTGTTCTCAAAACTCGTGCAGTTGGAGGCCAGAACAAGAGTGGTATCCGAACAGTTCAAAACAAATCCAAACTTTTTAACGAAGGGGTCCTCAGCCTGTAAATCAAACGCAAAAGTGACAGACCATCAGTTGAGAATTTGAACAGTTGAAGACAAAAAAGCGAAGAATCTATTCCCCACAATCAATTTTGATGCTAAAAATTAACAAATCTACACATTTGATGGCTGAGGACCCCTTCCTTAAAACGTTTAGATTTGTTTTGAACTGTCCTGACCTCCAACTGTATGATCTGTAGGAGCACTGCAGGACGATTGTTGCTGTATGGGAACAATTGTTCTCCACAGGATATAACAACTACAGGATCTGTAGGAGCACTTTAGTGCTATTGTCGTTCTTTGGGGACAATTGTTGTTCTCATAGGATGTGTATCTTATAAATCTCGCCTAATTTCATTAGTGCAATTCATATTGTTCCGAAACATCTCCGTTACAATACGTGAATTTGTCATTGACCCCGATTATTGAAAATTCACCGCTCTTATTTATTCTTAATAGAAAGCGGGAACTAGTGAGTTTATTAAATGTTTTAATTTTTTGTTTAGTTTCTTTTTAAGGTATAGCAATAGGGGGGGGGGGAGCATTACTTCAAACTATCTCTTCTGGATTTGTATTTTTTTCTCTCAGCGTATAATTATAATTTAATTAATATTAATCTATTAATGGGTAATTAAGTTCTGAAAATATAGCATTGCAACTTGAACACATAACTGTACAAGTTTTCTAGAACTCTAGAAAAATGAATACAAAATTCCAAGTTTACATACAAGAACCACTTTATGTCAGATATAAAAAATAAATAAATAAATAAATAAATTGTACCAAATAGTGTTTTTTAAAAATAATTTCCGTATGTAAAATAAAGTATATTTTATTAATATTATTTAAAACTTAAATCCTCAAATAGTGAAAAGTTTTGATTTTTTCTCGTTCTCTCTTCTTTTTTCTTTTTCAATATAGCTTTTTTTTTTTTTTTTTTTTTTTTTTTTAATAAATCGAAATTCAAACTCCAGATCTTCAAACATTTTCAGCATACTTTTTAAATTACACCAAGAAAACTCAGATTAAAAAAGAGATAAAAAAATGTATAAACAAAACAACTACCTTACTCCGTGAAATTGCCGATTAACCTTTCTTATTTCCAAAACAAGTTCGGCACAGCTGGTATACTGTTAAGGTTATTATATACTTAAACCAGTGCTTGCTTGCTCTTTCAGGTTTTTATTCAATAATATTTCACTTTAGCTTCGCTTGTCGAAGTTCCGCGCTCTATTTTACGTTTTTAAAGCACAAAATTTTATTAGAGTAGCAAGGCTATAAGATTGGGAGACTGGGCGTAACAGGAGATTTATAAAAGGATCAAATTTCAAGAATTACTTTTGTTAAGTGATGTTATATTTGCCCTAAAATCGATTTCGAAGCGGATGTTGCAGCTTTGTAAATATGTTAAATAAAATAGTTTCTCATGAACTTTGGCTTACTGAAAGTTGTAAATTAACTTAAGAGATTTTCGTGAATTTAAAATATGACACTTAAACTTGCTGCACTTATTTATGACTTTTAAAATGGCCAGAAAAAATTACATCTAAAAGGGAGTCTTAAAATACCTTGCCTTATTTTAGAAATTAATCTACCCTATATATATAAAATCCTAATGAAACGATTTTATGAAACCATTTTATGAAACAATTTTATGAAACGACTGATTATATTTCACAGCTATTCCCCCTAGGATATAAAACATTGGGCGATGAAATTAACATCAGCTATCCGCATTGATCCGAGGATGTAAAAAGTGGTCTTAGAATTTAAAATTTTTAATTAGTTTTCAAGATATTATTTTTTTTTTCTAATTTTAATGACATTTCTGTAATGATGGCAACTGCATTACTCCATTTTTGCAGATAAAAGAGGGAATATCTTCAGGAATCAGTTTATTTTGGAGAGCCAAAAATCGTCTGTCATCTTGAACATTGACATAAATTCCATTGACGTAAAAAATAATAATAATAATAATAATAATAATAATAATAATTGATGTAATATTTTTTAATCCAGTTGATAAGAATGTTTACGGGTGGTTTGTTTGGAGTTTGCATAGAAAATAGTACTGTATTTCACTGGGGGAAAAAACTTTTAAAATAAAATATTTGAAAGACTGTTTCATACGCACCCCTTCTTAAATAATAAGGAAGCTTATTTTGCTGATATTATTATAGTAATTTTTTCCGTCAGGTTTTGACGGGTTCCATCTAGTTTAAAATATATTTACATAAGATAGGCACTAAAAGCTCGTAAGGTTTAATAGTTGATATATTAACACTTGACTATGTCAGGGTTCGAGCCTCTGTAGCAAGGTTCATTCAGTTTTTACATTTTAATACCAGTATTACGATAGAGTAATCTTCGTGTTACTTAATCGCAGAATCTCTGCCACTGGTGTTCAAAGGACAGAAATAAATTCGCATTCAACCGTCCAGAGAAAGGCATACCTACCCCTTCAAAATGTCAGAGGTGTGAAAAACAATTAGGGACCCTTTGAAAACATCGCTATTCAAAGATTTTCGCGGTTTAACTGATTGACTCGTCAACAATGAGGTGTGTCTTCTTGCGGAATGATTGATCATGATCACCTTAGAAGCGGAAAAAAATGAAACGCGAAAACTAAAAGAGTCTGTTTTATGTTTTAAAAAAAAATCTATTTCACTATAATTAATAAAAATAAAATATTTTTTATCTGAATTCTTAAATTAGAAAAACTAGTTTTGCCTTTGCTATTAAAAATTTAGAAAATATCAAACAGCAATTCGAAGATTCCACTTTATTGAGGGGGAGTCTTATTCTTTTATCATGCTCTAAGTATTTTACACTGAATGAAACATTTTAATTTATTTTTAATGAAAATTGTAAATGGCGATAAAGAGCGACAGGTACAAGCAATTGCATTAAAAAAAAAATCACATTTTTTTTATGAGATATCATTAGAAAATACAAGTACTTTGGTCTCATCGGAATTACACGGAGAAATAAAAACGGAAATCTGACAAGTTAGTGTCTTAGGTGTTTATACACTAGTAACTCGAAGACACTCGCAAGCCAATGTTAAATCAATGGCAGCATTCTTTTCAAATTTCTCGTTTGCATTTTATTTATTTTATTTTTTATTTATTTTATTATTTATTATTATTTATTTGTTTATTTATTTATTTATTTATTTATTTATTTTGCATAGGATACTGGAGGTTAATGTCTAACCGGTCGAAACCGGTAAAGTAAAAGTGCCCCCAGAGAGAGAAAAAAAAGTTGCAAACAAAAGCGAAAATATACGAAAGTGCCCTCAAATATCCTATGCAAAAAATTAAAAAAAAATTAAAATAACTTAAATAAAATGTAAATTTAAAAAATCATATTTTTTTTCTTACTTAAAACAGGTGTATTTTAGTTTATATATAATACAAAAATTAGTTGCTACATATATAATCCTATATTTTGTAAGTGTTTAACTTTTACTTATCTCTGTTCAGATATGTTTGACTACAGGTCAGTTAGATACCTTTTCAGAAAATGTATTGCAGATAACTTGTTCAAATTTTACTTAAAGGTAATAATATACATTTAATAATTATAAAAAGCATCTTTCAAATTTGTCAAAAGGAAATGAATTTAAAAAAAATAGTTACTGAAATTTTCGAAAAATCATAGGAAAATTTTTCATTCACAATTTTAGTAAAAATCATAATTTTGTATAACTTTAAAGATACAAATTATTTACATAAACATAAAATATTTTCATCAACTTTGTAGCTTTAGTAAGATTTTATAAAAAGTGTATCTAAATTTGCAGAAAATACATTCTGAGAAAAACTGAAAAAGAATTTTTCCTTTTACTCTCATATTGGCGGCGCTGTTTTTTACGCTCTATTTCAGGGTTTATATATGATGAAACTACATAAATTATGCATTTTTGGAATTGTCTAATTTTAGGTCTTGTCTTCTATGTTCTTTTTTTTTTTTTTTTTTTTTTAGTAAAGTCAATATATTTTAATATGTGTGCCTTTCTTAGCACAAAACAAATCTAGAAGATATTCAATTCTCAAATTTCATATCCGCATAATAGATTATGTGACAAAAACAGAGAGCCCGCAACATTGGAGTGCTACTGTCTGATTTTTTTTTTTTTTTTTTTTTTTTTTTTTTATTGGAAATTTCCAAACAGGTGGTTTGGACGAAATGGCCCACTAACAGGGCATCTAAAATCTCCACTTCTCCTTTTTTTTTTTTTTTTTTTTTTTTCCTCGGGGATTTATTAAATTTGTCTTCAAAGTTACAAAATATTCAGTCATTTTCCCTCGAATGACTATTTTAGTTTTTTCTTTGTGACAATTTGACGATAAAAATGTATGATGACGGCTATTCCTTTTTTCGATTAAATGTTTATCGAAGATTTTTCATGAAGTCTGCTGATTATTTACCAGCAATATTCATTCATCCTTTTATTTCTCTCTTCGTCCCCCCCCCTCCCCTTACTATTCTATTCATACGAATTTTCACAAGACCATCATTTAAAAAAGTTCCGAAGTAATTATAAAAACGGTATGGTTAAATTAATAATTGCTCCTTTTTTTTTTTTTTTTTTTTTTTTTTTTTTTGAGTTGAATTATTTGACGATTGTTTAATAACACTTCTTAAAAAGATTATCGAATAATTTTACAAAATTAAAGAAAAAATTGTAAGCACTTATATAAATCTTCTACTTCGTGAAAAGGAAGCGATGTGAGGTTAAGTTAAATGGTAGTTTAAAATTTTAAAAAATCGATAATTTTATACCTTACAGTTTTGTATCACCTAAAACCCTTCCTATCGTCTTCATATATCATGTATGGCTGCATATCATTTTTAAATATTCAAACGGCTATAGCAAATTGCCAGAAAAATTTCTTCCTGTGTGAGTGAATATATGACATATGACTACTATAAATACTATGACAATATGAATACTATGACATATTTGCATAGTAGAACATTTGCCAAAATAAAGAATACCATGAATAAAGAACTGTGAAATATTTTGTCTATTTTCATTTTATGTTGTCTTCGGAGATAATCATTACAATGGAAAATTGCTCCAATTCAACTTTAGCTTCCGTATGACCACTGGTGGTCAAATGTACTTTTCACTGATAGGCCGCTATTTATTCAACAGTAATAGTTTATAAGCCGAACTAACCATGGATCTAATAAACTGAACATTGTAAATGTAGCCGGCAGTCTGTCGGTCAGGAAGGAAAAAATTGAAGACTTCTATCGGTACAAGTACGTTATGGCAAAAAAGTATATGTGACCGCCAGCGGTCAGGCGACAGCTAAAGTATTAAAAACGACTCACAACAAATCTTGCAGAATCACGTCTATTAATTTTTGTCTCTAAAATAGATTTAAAAGAAAAAAAATCGTATGAAGAGTTGAGGAGATAAACAGGAGAGGAAATTGTAGAATTTTAGAGATTTTCGCCTCCAATTTTTACCAAAATTAGAGTACTCATTTAAAAACATTTTATTTTTTTTTATTTATTTATTTATTTATTTATTTTTTTTGCTTAAAACTTTTTCAAAACGGGAGAATTGAAATAAGAGTTAATCTCATCTTAAACCGTTGAAATGGAAGTAAATTATGCACTTTTTACTGTGAGAGAAACGTGCAGAGATATAAGGGAAATGCCATTCGAAAAATTGCAAGACGTCTTCTGGCATCGGCAAACATACAGAGGGGAAAAAATGGACTATGTGAAAAAACGCTTTGAAACCAATGATTCCCCCCCCCCCCCATTTTCAACATTCTTTATACCAGAGCATTGTTTCTGGAGCCATCTTACGAACAAACTTTGTATTCCTTTAAAAACATTTTTTAGTTTAAAGCATTCTCAAAAGAAAGGGATAGAAACAAAGGATAATTTCAAATCGTTGAAATGAAGTAATTAGATGAGACACTGTTTTTCTCTTCTGAGAACATGGGTGTAATACTAAATCTTTTAAAAAGTAATTTCTTTTTTATGTACTGAGAAATATAAATGCTGTTTCCAACTGTTATTGAACGGATTACTGCATGTTTGGAATTTATTGTAAGATAATTTTGTTTTAAAAGTTTTCATTATATTTCATTGCAAGTAATAACAATTTTTTGCTTCCGAAGGTACCAACTATTTTTCCTGCTTCCCTCCAGGGTAAAAACTAAGATTTTTATGTATCCGTGCCAATCATGAATTTTGTCCCACTCCCTTCCTTCTTTCCAAAATAAATTTATAAACAGAAGTTTCTGATCCACTGCTTTTATTTTATATTTTAAATATGAAATAACTGGTAAAAAAGTATATTAATCTTAATATTTTAAGGTTGATTTTTTTTATAAATCGATCTATTGAATTCATTTTGTTTATATATATGTGTGTGTGTGTGTGTGTGTGTGTGTGCGTGTGTAATGCAAATCTTGTCATCACGATAACGTTCCAAATACTCAACCAATTCAAGCCTAACTGCCAGCGTGTATTAATCCTGCTAGTATCTTCGATGAATTCGTTAATTAAGTATTGTTTTGGCGCCCTACGTAGTCACCTAATGAAAATCCAGCTCCGTTCAAAGCAAAGAGTATAAAATCTACTAAAAAAATTTTTCTTCGGGCTGTCCGATTTCATGACTTATTTGCCTAAATTTTGTTCTTTGTTTTTTTGTCCGAAAGACGAATCAAATCTTCTTTTGGCTTTTCTTCTACACTAGCGCCCGTGACATATGCCCCCACCCCCTAGTTTCGGTCTTGTCCCCTACCTCACTCCCCTAACAAAAATCTTGCGAATGCCAATGTCTGGGAGAGAAAACGTGCAAAGGCATATTAAGCGAAATGTCATACGAAAAATTGCAAGACGTCTTCTGGCCGCATCTGCAAAAGTATCGAGAAAAAAAATAGACTCGGTGAAAAAACACTTGGAAACCAATGATTTTCCCATGACCGACGTTCGATGTGTGCCTTTACACCAGAGAACAGCTACTGGAGCCATCTTACGTACAAACTTCGTGGGAGTCTTAACAAGAAGCATTTGTCCGTATACAGTTACAGTCAGCAATTATACGGCCCGCTGGCCAGACTGATCCCACGCGAAAATATCTGTCCGATGACAGGATTCCCACCTTAGGGAGAGGTGCACTCTCTGAGAAACGAGGAAGACATCTTACGATGAAGGGAAGAAGAAAAAAAGAGAGAGAACTGGTTGACCTTTGGACGATTTGAAGAGTGTTCAGTATTTTATGTTATTTTCATCTCCATTTTTTTCTTCTTCTTCTTTTAGTAGTTGATGCGAATTGTGGTTAAATGACAAGCGTCAATTTAAATGTGGAGCGATTCTTCGGAGGGGGTTCCCCATTGTTTCTGTTACTTAAATAGTGATAGATTGATGTAATGCCTTGCCTTTTGGGTGGGTGACGTTCACTATCAGGGTGAAGGTCAGGAAGTAACTAAACAGATGCGATTAAGTAAAACTCATTTTCTTACACTTCAACATACCATTAAAATAATTGAAAAAGTTTTTTTTGTCCCCCTTGGTCCTTCCTTAAAGTATCTCCGTAAAAAATCCTATGTTTAAACTTTCTTAAAAAAATTTGTAGCAATAAAAATTAAACACTTTAATCTCAGGGGAGCATCTAAGAGAGGAGAAAGTCATATAACTTAATGAAGCAATTTTTATATATACTGTATATTTACTTAAAAAATGTGTTATTTTATTGTAAGTGTTCATTTAAGGAAGGTCATGGTTTTCACAACTTCCTCCTTGGATCAGCTCTTGATCTTTCTTGTAATAGTAATATGTTATTACAATTACACGTCACTCTTACTAATATGTAATATCTTTTAATCTTATTAAGCTATCTTTTACATCTGCAAAGCAGTAAAAATGTATTATACGTATGCGATAAGTTCTCAAAAAGTTTTCATTTAGGTTAAAATAAAATAAAATAAAATAAAATAAAATAAAATAAAACGTTCAAAAGATAGTATATCTACATAACAATTCATGCATAGTTTCACTGAATCTTAAAAATGCATGTTTTTACATGTTGCATTTCTAGCAACAAAAACGGGAGAGATAAAGAAATTTTTTTTTATGTGGAATTGCTCCGCAAAATAATAAAATTTTGCTTAAAAATGCAAGCGATTATTTCTTTAAAAATATTTTGACGTTTTAAAACAAATTTAGTTTGTAAAGATAAATTATGCGATAAATTTAATTAAATAAGAAATATAAAGCTTCAACAATCAGTTTTTATAATATCACCGATCACCTCATTATAAAAGGAAAAAATAGTAGCTTTATGTTGGTGCCTAGATAAGCTTTCTGCCAATGGGCAAAATAAGGTAAAAGAAAACAATTCCTATGGCATATGATCCAACGGGCGTCATTTAGGAACGGTATGTTGAGGCAAATTAAATAAGAAAAACCCACCTCTAAATTTCAAGCTTTTTTAAAAAATCATTATCTGTTTCTTTAATTTCTTGTTATTAGTTCAAAATTTTCTTCTTCTTCTTTTTTTTTTTTTCTACCAATGTATTAATACTTTTATGTAAATAAATTATAACAATAGAATTATTTCTTTGAAAATATGCATGAAAAATTAATGCAAGGAAAAATAACAGAAAATCTAGATTTATTATGTCCAGTAATATAATTTTAACCCGCCAAGAAAAAATTGTCATGACGCGCTCCTGATATGATCAATAAAATGTAGCGAGACTACACATTTTCTAAAGATAAGTGTAACAGAAATCAAATGATATTTTGTTAGGCTTAAGGCAATGAGAATTTTACAACAGATCATGTCTTTCGTCTATGGCATTGTTATTAAAACTATTATTAAGCTAGAAAGCAAATATTTTTTTTGCCAAAAGTCACTAGAAACTAGCCTAAATGTATATACAATAAATTTGAAATTGTAATCATTGATGTTTCAGGTGGAAACAGGCGAAAACGACAAGAAATCCACTAATGCGTTGCAAAACTTAATTCCACCTCCACAAAAGGCTGTAATATGTTTTCTGTCATCTAAACATACGGCCTGAAACTGAATACTTAACACATACTAGTTATATAAATACTCTATTGACACAACTACAACTTGTTTACGCACGGCTGATCCAGCACTAAAAGGTATCCACCTATTACAACAATGCATCGCAGAAAATACACTCCTACATAACGAATGCTAAAATAGATGTCTAGTCGAGCGGAGAATTAGCACATCGGGCTTTGACGAATGATGTCATCCTCAGGAGCTCTGCCGGCTAGATTCTAATTACAGACATCATAAGAATAAATGACATCCTCACTGAGGTGTGTGCGGGATTGTCAAAGTGTGCGACGAATCAGGGAGACCTTATTAAATTCCCGACATTTTGATTGAGGTTCTTCATAATGATGTTATTTCTTACAGGAACTGTCCAATCTAATGACATCAGTGGACATGTTTCATTATGATGATTTCCTGGATTTGGTCTTTGTCCGCTCACATGGAGTTCACGGTTCTATAGGCACTAACATAGCAATGTGTTCAGCTAATATGAGAAACGCCTACAACATATACATTTACAACGTCCAATCTTCTGTTTAAGAATTGGATATAAAACCAAAATATGAATATGAAACACTGCAAAATTTGTGGCTTTTCAATAATAACATTGAGATAATTTTTAAATCAGAACCTTTTCATCATTATATGTTCAGAAATTTAATTTATTCGTTTATAAATTATTACTATAAATCATCAACCAGGAAAAAAAAATCGCTATCCATTCGAAAAATAATTTATTCTGTATGTTTGTGTGTGTGCATATAGTGACAGGGATGGAGAAGTCGTTTTACCCATTTTTGACATAATTTTATAGTAAGTTTAAACAGGTACTTCTCCATTATCCCGTCGATTACTTTTCATAACAAAAAGCTATCGCCAAACTATAGGATTTAATGGCAAAAATGCAGTCCCATTAACTTGACGTCAAAAGAATTACACGTGTTTGTTATGTCATCAAATAGTTTTTAATTCGATATTTACCTGTATTTTTCAGTTACTGATTTATTAGTTATTTCGTTAATTAGATAACAATTGCGTCCTTAAACGGCGGTGCCATGATACTAAAAGAGAAAAATCATTGAAAAAATGTTGAGATACACAGTCACGTGCAATAGATCAGTTTCAACTGACTTCACAAACATTTATTCACCAGCCGAGAGGGATAATTAAGAAAATAATGTATATAAATAAGTATACAAGATTATTATTTTTTCTTTTTTCGTTAATATATTGTAATTTATTTTTGTTTAAACTTACTGATAGTTGACACTTTGGTAAGTAGGGCTTTTCTGAATTTCTTGTATTTTATTTATTTATTTATTTTGAAATTCCAATGGCAACATTCTTCCATTTGTTTTTTTGGCGTTACAGTTTGACGATAGTTTTTTTTTTTTTCCCTTTATGAAAAGTGCTCGACGGGATAATGGAGAGGCACCGTTTAAACATATGCCGAAAATCAGCGTTGGATATTAGAATACTAAATCTAATCGTCATTATGGCGCCTGAAAAAAATTTTTCCCTTAAGGAACAAAATAAAAGGAGCTGTTTATAATGATACAAACCTATATGAAGTTATAAAAAAAATTGCATCCAATAACAACAAATATCTACAGGATGACCACTGAAATATATTTAACAAAGTATAATCGAATCCTATCATCTTTAATCTCATGAGAGTGTGAAAAATTCGAGATATTGCAGTAATGCTTTTACAGATATACTTTTAAGATATAACGTAATGATAGATGCAAAACAGAGAAATACAAAAAAAAAAAAAAAAAAAAATGCATATGGTTATGAATTTATTTTTCGTTATGCAAACCACCACAGCTTAATTGTTTTTACTGTAATAAACTTATTAATGCTGGTAAATGCTGACACCAGTTGATAAATGTCTTTTCCAAAAAATACCCAGCATCAAATACATGCCTTCGTGAAATTCATATAATGACATCTTTTTCAATGTAAATCCGCGAGAAAATGTATCAAAATTATTTCGATCGTCAGGGTACAAAAGAATCACAACAGGATCGAGCATTTTTGTATAGCGGTTCCCAAACTATAGGTCGCGACCCGTCAGTGGGTCTCGGATGATATTTTGGTGGGTCCTGGAATGATCTATTATATTAATATATTCAAAAATACATTAATAAATTTTATCTTCTTTAAAATATATAACGATTACAATATGTTACATCTTAAAAAAAAAATAAAATAAAATAAAAAGAAAAGAAATAAATTTTAAAAAATCTGGATGAAATATAGGTAAGCAACTTTGGGAAATGACAGTGTTTTATTAAATTTTATTTTGAGCTTGACGTTTGCACTTGACGCTAAAATTAATGATTTTTAACCCTGATATAAATAATATCTTTGGTGCAAGGCAATGTTATAGATCGCACTGATTTTTAAAATGTATTTTTTTATTATATAATTTTTAATAAACATATATTTTCATGCTTAGTAAAATAAGGTTATGTTTTATTATACCACATTACTATTATAGTCAAGTCATAATATAAATACTCATTTCTATCTTCGTATAGAAGGTGTCCCCAAAACATTGACCTCGGCTTTTATTCCTTAAATATATATCATAGACCATATAATATAAATTACAAAGTTACGAAAAAAAGGTACAGAATTTTATGAAATTGATTAAAATTTTCAAGGAATTAAATTTGAAGAAATACAAAATTTATATTTTTATATGGCTTCCGTACAAAAAATTTCCCAATGAGTAAAATATGCCCCTTACACTAATAAGATCATGTACAAAATTTCAGCATTTTATCATAAAATGTCGCAGAGATATGAAAATACATAAATTCTGACTTAAACCATATTTCGATGCCTGGATATGAGTTCGCAAAGGTAAAAAATCATGTCGGATGATCACGTTTCAGGGGTCGTACACAAATTACGAAAGGAAACAATGATTGCATAAATAAATAATAATTGTGCTATTTTTTGGTACAGAAGTATCTAAACTGTGTAGAAATAATAATTTTACGCAAAAATTACAAAGCTTGTTGAAAATATTTTCCATCCATGCCAATATAGAGCCGCATTCTTCTGATAACACTTTTATGCACTTGATCAAGTTCTTGAAAGGCCGATCTTTATAAAGATCGACCGTGAGTTCTTGTTCGGTGATGTCGCACGACAACCATCTTGAATGCGTTTTTGCAATTTTGTTTTATTTAAGGGAGGTGACAAATAAACAGCTGTGCATAAACAACTCCACAAATAAAAATCTATAGATATTAAATCAGGCGACCTAGGGGAAAATTCGACTGGCCAATGCAAGTCAATCCACTTGTCTGGAAAATCGTTATTTAACCAGTGTTTCACAACTGTAGTTTGGTGAGCTGCAGATCCGTCCTGTTGAAATTAAACATGTGGAAGTACTGTTAGGGACAGTTCATCCATAAAATTAGTAATAACTGCATTCTAAAATATCTGGCTCCCGTCAACGTACCATCATACAGTATATTACACAGATACAGTATGAGTCCAAGCAAGCGATTTCTGAAAATACCACACCATAAATTCACAGAAAATTGCATCTGATGACGAATATCACGTACCATGAATGGATTTTTGTCAGACCAGAAATGCTCATTTTGAGGATTTATGCATTCCCCTTGTTTAAAACAGCATTCGTCAGACCAAATTATGTTTTTCAGGAAAGAGGGATTTGCATCTTCCTGATTAAGAGCCTAATTACAAAAATCTAGACGACGCGACGTTGATAATATGTTGACTCCTGTCCTTGCACACCATGAATGTCAAACGGGTGGGATTTATTCCGTCTCAGTATTCTCCACACTACTGTTGTCATTTCTGAAACAGCGGTATGAACACTATATACTACATGGGTGACTACAAAAGTAAGCTAACATGTCAATTTCTTCATCAGTTAAGTGAAGTCTGGGCCTACCTAGTCCATCTACAAGATGTACGCTTCCTCTTTCACGCTTTCGTTGCACTAATTAGGAAATAAATCTCCCAGAAGGCTGTCGAGAATTGCGAAATGTACGCTGAAATTCCTGTTAGCATTGCGATTGCTGAAATTGTATACAGCATCAGCATTTCATTCGTTGCTGTATTGTGACATACTGTCTGTACAGGCTATAATTACACTCTCAAAATGTAACAAAAATGTGAAATACTTAAGATTCACCTGGACTGGCCTGGCTGCGTGCGTTACGCTTATATAAGTCATGCTATTGACCATAGCAAAGCACAAACAACTATCTCATGTAATGAAGCGTCTGTTGTGGTATGTGGATTAGAGGCAGATATTTGCATATGCAAACATTTCTCAGCTGTTTTAATGTTCATTGCGGTGTTAGCATTGCGATTGCTTAACCTGTACAGCATTAACATTTCATTCGTTGCTGTATTGCAACATACTATCTGTACAGGCTATAATTACAACTCTCAAAATATAACAAAAATGTGAAATACTTAAGATTCACATGGACTGGCCCGGCTGCGTGCGTTACGCTTATATAAGCCAAGCTATTGACCAATGACAAAGCACAAACAACTTTCTCATGTAATGAAGCGTCTGTTGCGATATGTGACGCACCGATCAGAGGCAGATATTTGCATATGCAAACATTTCTCAGCTGTTTTAATGTTCATTGCGATTGCTTAAACTGTACAGCATTAGCATTTCATTCGTTGCTGTATTGCGACATACTGTCTGTACAGGCTATAATTACACTCTCAAAATGTAACAAAAATGTGAAATGCTTAAGATTCACTTGGACTGGCCCAGCTGCGCGCGTTACGCTTATATAAGCCATGCTATTGACCAATGGCAAAGCACAAGCAACTTTCTCATGTAATGAAGCATCTGTTGCGATACGTGACACACCGATCAGAGACAGATATTTGCATATGCAAACATTTCTCAGCTGTTTTAATGTTCATTGACTGTGCCATTTTCAAGTTTTATTCTGTAATTCATCATGTAAAAGTTTAAGGAATTTTTCAGGAAGCATAGTTTTCTAAATTTGTAAATAAAACTAAAGATTAGATCCGTATTTTATTTGCTTATGATGCATTTCTGCGTCGCGTTATCTGCATTCTATAGCTGTAAACATTTACATTTTAATTTATGATTAACCCCTCACCAACTTTATTTAAACATATCTCTGCGACTTTTTATGATAAAATGCTGAAATTTTGTACTTGACCTTATTAATGTATGGGCACGTTTTACTCATTGAAATGTTTTTTTTGTCCGGGGGCCGTATAAAAATTTAAATTTTGTATTTCTTCAAATTTAATTCCCTGAAAATTTTAATAGATTTCATAAAATTCTGTACTTTTTTATGTAACTTTGTAATTTATATGTCTATGATCAATATTTAAGGAATAAAAGCCGAGGTCAATGTTTTTGGGACACCCTGTATATGTTTTGTACGAAATGTTGCCTTTTTCCTAGGCTAGATTGCACAAGAACCTTTATTTACCTACATATTTGGCAGGTGGCGGACACTTTCAACTTTAAGGTAGGTATCAATTAATGTTTGGGAACCGTTTGTTTTAGTAGATTCAGCTAATCGAGAATTCTTAGGTAATTTGGCATTTAGCATGAACATTTCAAATGAAACATTTTTTGCATTATACGACTAAGCAACCACTTATTTCTAACCCTGCCAAGAATATTCTAAATATTCATTCATGTTTAAATGACCACTTTTGATTTTTATCATAAATTTGTTAAATCAACACATGTTCAACTATTTTGTTGTAGCTTATATTTTTATGCTAACTGAAAAAATTAGGAAATAAAAATCCCGTATACCTTGGATAATTAACAGTACTGAATTGTTATCTTGTAAGGTCTACTATAATTTAGCTTTCATGAACAAGAATTTTTATTACTGGCAAAACACTAATTTAAGATCAGCTAAATATGCCTTAAAGTTGATGTTATAACATATCTCTGGTGTCAAATGTTACATGTTTAATAACTATATTTACTAGGGAATTCAACCTGGGCTTCCCGGGTTACAGAATTTAGCAGAAAATCATATTTTTTTTAATTGAAAACTCTAATGGATTTTTTTTACATTAATATATTTTTAAATTGGCGAGTAACAACACCAAAAAAATTTATTTAGGAACCATTTATTTGGAAACAAATTAATAATGATTTCAAATAAAGTTTTGAAATTTATTAAAAGCAATAATTTTGTATTAGCAGCATGTCAGATGTTAACAGCCGAAGACATCGCCGAAGATTTCGCTACTTACAGTCGCTACTTACAGTAGCCTTTTTGATTTTGATAATTTCAGTAGTTTAAGCGCTTATTTCGATTACATGTCTGTTAAATTTGTGTTTTATTATATTATTTGATTTATTTATTGATGAAGTTTTAATTTTTTTTATGGGATATTAGCCGAAAACAAATGCTGAACTATTAAGTGCTGACTGGTTAATCTTTTGTAATTCGGATGCACGCGATATATATATATATATATATTTAAATCATGCTGGAAAATTATTTTAAAATATATAAAAAATTAGTAAATTGAGGTACAATCTTCAAACAAATTTCATTTGAAAGAATTTTTTTTTCCTTTTCGATGATATAAAAATTGAAATTGTGTGGTTTTTCGAAGTTAAAAATAATTGCACTAAAAGTGAAATTTATTCGTCAGTACGTTGCCGCCGTCAATATGACGTCAGCGTTACTCACGGACTTGTTTTTGTTTTAGAATATATGTATGCAGTTTGGAAAATAAGAAATAATCAGAAAATAGTGCAGGATACTTTTTCTTGCTTATAACAGGAAAAAATACATTATCGCTGCCTTTGAATCCGAAATTGATCAGAACTGCATCGACATGAGCCCACACACATTCACTATACCACAAAAGACAGATGATAAATGGATAAAATAATGAATTATTTGGATAATAACAAATTGATCAAAGGAACCGTGTTAGGTGTTTATGTGCTTAAAATGCTGTATGTGCAATAAGATTGATCGATAGCTGATTAATTAGTCTCTCTACCTGATACACTTTTTTTCTTCTTATCTAAGAAAAAGCTTTCATTTGATTAATCTTTCAAAAGAGGTGGAAAAAAACAGCCACTTTTTTCAAAACACTAAAGAAATGCATAAAAATCTAATTATTATCATATTTTTACTTCCATAAAAATGAAAGTTTGGTGTTTTGTTGAGCTGGGGAAAAGCTAGTTTTAGGTAGCTTCCATTACAAGAAGTATAGGAAACTACATACCGGAGCCGTCAGTAAAAAGACAAGAAGTTTTTACCTGGTTTTACTGGACAGAGAACTTTTAATCCTGCAAAATATTCAATCTTTGGAAAATAATATTATATTAAATTGTTATAATTTCTGTACACTTTAAACCAAAATGGATGACACACTTAATAGTTGTTGAATATGGAATATTTTCAAGGAGAGATCTTTAAGGTCATTTTTCTCAAAATGTGATTTTGGGGCATTGCGCGCAAGTTTGCTAAAAAAACTTTCGAGATTTTTTCATGAAATTTTCAGGCATAGTATATGGTATGCTCTATAAAATAAACCTAAATTTTCCTCTTTTTTTTCTTTTTTTTGTGTGTGTGTTATATTGCTAAACTTTTGAAATTTTTATATGAGAACGATGCAGTTTTGTTTTTAAAACATAAAAATGCCATAAATAAACATTTTTTTGTTATTGTTTGTTTCAGTGTAAGCATAAGACTCTCAAGTATAATTATATGCTAAAAACTCTGTTTTGCATGCAGAAACTCTTTTGTAATCATGTGCACGCAACCTGTTATTCCAGTGTTTTACTCGACAAGTTTAAAAACTCCTTTTACAACTAATTTTCCCCTTTATGATCTGAAAAAAAATATGAAACGAAAGAATAAACAAGTATCTATTACCACCTTTAAAAATTGTGTTTTTGTAATGTATTACTTTTAAGATATTAAATGACAAAAATTGTCATTTTTTTTTTCACTTTGCAACATTTTAAAAGTCCTATGACCGCTTAAGTGTTCGGCCTTGATACAAGGATTCCGGAGCAATTTTTTTTTCTGCCTCTATTTTTTTTTTAAATGGCTGAGATATAGCAGTATTAAATTCTAAAGTAGCTGATTTTTCCATAATCAGGTTTCATTTGTGAGCTTTAGAAAACATGGTTTCTCGCAAATTTACTTTAATTGTTGTAACCATTGCTGCTACTCTCATACGCTTAAAACTATATAGTCATATCCGCCAGCGTCAAATTCTCGCCAAGCTTGATGATACTTGGCAAAATACCGCCAAATTTGGCGAAAAAATAAATTACCATAAATGAAGCCAATTTGGCTATATATGATTAATTTGGCGAAATTCTCATTAAAATTCACTATTGACAAAAAATGCGATTGGATCTTTTATAATCGGGTTCCACGCATTTTAACTTCGTGTGTTTGAGTAAAATTAGATGAATTCTTAAAAACAAGGAATAAAGTAACTACCTTTTACCACCAGTACAGGCCGGAAGGACTTTTTAGTTTTTTGTGATGAGGCCTCAAATCGAATTCGAACACGGATTCTCTTCATTTAAATCCGGAATGTAGATACTGGATGATACTTTTGGCGAAAAAAATAAATCATATTTAGAACTTAATAAAACTTCTCTTAAAATAAAATATCCATATGCAGGAAAAAAATAATGGCGAAAATTCCTTTCGTAGAAAAATAAAAGCTTTGACATAAGTATTTAGCACTTTTCTTTTAATATATACTACTTTATAAATAATATTATAAAGAGTACAGTAATTTTAGTTTCGTAAAAGTAGTGTTCTTCTTTTAAAGATATAATTGTACCTTTGTACCCAAGATATTTTGGAAATCGAATGCCGAAAGATACTCAAAGAGACTTCTTTGAGAATTTGGCATTTAGGAACCGAAAAAAAAGACTAGTCTGAGAATATGGTCAACAATTCTTCACTTAATATTCTGTTGATAGTTAATTTTATTCTGTTGATAATAAATTTCCTGCTTATACTAAATATGATAAATTGCAATTGAGTTTCATTAATTTTTATAGATCATAAAAAAAATATTGTAGCTTCACTGTATTTTACAGGCTTATGCAATTTAAAAGGCTATAGTTACGCATTACACTGTAAAAAAAAATTCCGTCAATTTACGGAAAAAGGACTGGCGAGTTGCCGGAATGTTTCCGTTTTTTGAGGAAAGTTCCGTCTTTGTAGTCCGTAAATTCCGTAAATTGCGCGATACAGACATGAAGAAGCGCATGCGTGGGAATCAAAAATACTGCAATCCCATTGGATGATAGATTTTTACAGCAATAATTCCGTATTTGAAACTCTGTAATCTTAAAATGGCAACAGATATACGGGATAGATTCCATTTTTTTTTTAACAAAACGGAAAATTTTGATCAAAATCCATGGTACCTGTCAATAAACGAAAATTTTTAACAGTGTATTATCAAAATTGCATTTCCCTATTATTATCTATCAAAAATCTCACAACAAAGACACATACATTGGATTTTTTTTTAAATTTAAAGTAATATTGTAATCTCCCTAAATTTCATTAACTTACTTATGATTTTAATTCAGCTTTCATATCGCAATATTATTAGACCCATGCTGGTTATCTATTATTATCTATAAACAAAAATAATATAAAAAATCCACAACAAAGACACACCAGGCGTCATCTAGCATTTTTGAAACTAATTAGCAGACAACATCACTCTAAGCTTAATAGCCATGTTATTCCGTTACTTTAACATGCGAGAATATAAAAAAATCACTTTCATACGACAGTATCAACATATGGAGAGATTTTAATGAGACTTGTGAAGCGTGTTCGGCACGCGCCTCAGAACGCGAGGACCTTGGAGTATAAGTGGACAGATGTGCGGAATCGAAAGACGTAAAGAAATTTTTCTTTACCATACAGATGCAATATCACAAAAGTGATATCTTCTAGTGGAGTGAGATGTTGTTTAAATAAAGAAGAAATGAAGTTTTACATCACGCATAAATTATAGCACACCCCGAAATCAGAAGAAAAAAAAATTAATGGTCTTTGATGGCCATTTGAGTATTTAAAGTTTAATATCTGTAACCCATAGACTAAGATAGAGGAAGTGAACGAGAGTTGTTGAATACCAGGTTCTAAATGTAAAACTAATGAAGGCTCCCGAAGAAACGCTCAAGCTAATGTTAAGTCTATTGGAAGGTTCTTGGCAGATTTCTCGCTCGCATTTTAATATTTTTAAAAGATTTTTTTTCATAGGATAGCTGAGGTCGATCCCTAACATTGTTAGTTTTTATTTTTTTTAATCTTGGTTACAGTTTTCTTATAAGCGGACATTTTCAATTTTGAAACCGGTTGGAACCGGTTCTGAAAGTGAAAGTACCCTTATATATAAAACAAAAAAACTGAAACCAAAATCGAAAAAGTAAAAGCTAACAACGTTAGAGATCGACTTCAGCTATCCTATGCAAGAAACATCATTTAAAAAGATTAAAAAGCTAGCGAGAAATCTGCCAAGAACTTTCCCATAAACTTAACATTAGCTTAACCCTTTCCGGCACAGACAAATTCTGCTCGTAAAATGAGAAATTACTGACTGACACCGGCATTTACAAACGACTTTGATGATGATGACAAACGACGAATGATTTTCAATCATTTTCTTTAATCACAGCTTTCATTATAGAAATAAAATTTTATTAAAATATTCTATGTGTCGTATGCAAGTTTGGAATTAAAATTAAGTGTGCCCGGAGTGGGACCACTGTGCCGGAAAGGGTTAAGCGTTATTTCGCATGACTGATGTAGGCTCTTAACTGCTGAGACAAAAAATTGTCGCATAGATTCTGTGAGCGGTCTCTGAAACCGCTTGATCGAAGGCTGAATATAAGGCTCTATTAACTCATGGGATATACTGTTTCTGTTATAAACTTTATATGTAACATGTATTATAATTAAAATTCATCTATTCAGAAGTCTCCAGTGGTAGTATTCGGGTCCAAACGAAACAAAATTTCACTAATACCTGTAGTTAAGCTGATAATTACAAGTTAAATTGTGAAAATTGAAAAAAGCAGCGGTCTGTGAGACCGCTAACAGAAGTTAAGGATTAACTCTTTAATCCAATGACACCCTTTCCTTAAAAGCATTCAACAAAATAGATAAATATATATTTATACAGCTATTAATTTCAGCCGGGTCTGAATGAAAATCCATTAAAAATTAAGTCATAATAATAATAATAATAATAAAAATGAGCTTTTTGAATGAAAATGGAGTTTTCTTTAGGCCATGCTGGGTCATTTTTCACAAATGGAAACTTTCGCAAATTTAGGATCTAAGTTTTTTCATTTTCTTTTATAATGTTATTACCTTCTTTTGTAATTTTTTTCCCTCTTTTTTTTTCCAATCAGTGCATTTATAGCAATATTGAACATATATTTTCTATGTAATCTAATTATTGGTTAATTTATATCGTGTATGATTTAATAATTATATTAATTTCAAGAAGTTTTATTATATAGAAATATAATATGCAAATCCAGAGGCATAGGCATAATAGACACATGCCTAGGCTCCACGCAATTATGGGGCCTGCGAAGAAATTAGAGTTTTAATGTAAAAATCTACATTTATAAGCAAGCCAAAATAATCGAAAATATGTTAATATTCTATTAAATAAAATGATTTACGCAGCCATTTCCTAAAAACCACTATACGGAATAAGGAACAAAAACTGATCTTACAAGCATTTCATTGTGCTCGAGATTTACTCAATCCAAATAAAAAATTTCATGCAGAATCCCGTTAACGAGATTTTGTGCGATAATGTGTAATTTAAAAAATGCTTAAGATCTATGAGTTAAAGATTTTCTTAAAAATGTTTGTCGTTGTGAACGGAATTATGCTGCTTTTTAAATAATTATTAAAGAAATCTTTGTGAAATCTGAGAAATGCTTTGAACAACGTATGTTTTTTTTTGTTGTTGTTGTTGTTGTTTTGTTTTTGCTTTGTTTTTTCATCTGAATGTAATGTCCTGAAGCACCAAGGCTGGCGGCAGTGGTTCTCCGGACCTTTGACAATATCTGAAGCTTTCTTTCTTCACTTTTTGCATATCCATGGACACGACAAAAAAAAAAAAAAAAAAAAAAAAAAAAAATCTGAATGTAATGTGTATTTTTGTAGTTTTTGTATGTATAAATAGCGGAATTATTTCTGATTATGCTTTATTTACACTTTCCAAAGTCAAGTTACAGCTATATTTATTTATTTATTTATTTATCTTTTACTGAAACATAATTTAATAATAACCAATTTGGGGAGAAATACTCTGAAAAATATATGGGGTTTTTTTTCCATCTAAATGTAATATGTAGTTTTGTATGTATATAGCTAGCGGAATTATTTCTCAATATGCTTTGTTACACTTCGGGTTTATTGCTCACTATTATTTATTTTTTTTTTTTTTATTATTATTTTTTTTTTTTAACTGAAACATAATTGAAAATACCAATATGGAATATGTCATTACATCGCTGTAATGTGACATGACTTCCTTTCAGAGAAACTAATGTAAAACTTTATATTAGTTTTATCAAAACTCAAAATAAGGGCAGAAAGGGGAGGTAACCGGAATACTAAAATTCACTGAAATTTTAAACGAATAACTCACAAATCAATTTGATACTCTAACTAAATTCAATTCGTAATTCTCGACTGAAATTTTTCAACAATAGTACACTAAACTTGACTAAATGTGATTTCCGTGAGTTCGAAAGTTTATTTTATTCCGATCTTTACAAACAGTTAGTATAGATAACTCATTTCGTATAAGCATGCGTTGCCTATAATAGGGCTGAATTAAAAATCTCACCATCCTTGAATACCTATTTAAACAAACAACATGTCCAATTTGCATTTGCATTATTATATTCCTTGGAAAGCCAACTTTCCGCCAGTCGTAATCAATACGTAAAAGTTAGAATACCTTGACAAGACAGAGTTCCATTTACGCGTACACAAAATTAGTTTACGAAAACAACACGTCCACATCCAATGCAAAACATTTCTTACAAATGTATGCTGAATTTCTAAATATATAACCAGAAAAGTATCCTGCTCAGTCCGCTGAAAAAAACTAAGTGTTCGGTCCGACCCCGGCCGGAACCATTTATATTTTCGAAGTTCACGGCCCAGCCCATGCAAAACTCAGTGCAATCAGGCTCGACTCGTCCTGATCCGATTAAATTTCTACGGAAAAATGCCAATATTTCTTAACCGAAAGTTAAGTTTCGTTTATATAATCTTGCACAAATATTTTTCGAAAAAATTTACAGCATTTTTTAGACTACCTGTTTGTAAGCAGAAATACAGAATACCAACATTAATGATTACGTAAACTGTTACATTCAAATAAAGGCTCGTTGAAAACAAATAATGTGGTTTATAATAAAAAGAAAAATATGGTTTAAAAATACAAAATTGAGCTCCCAGTTGCTCATAATTGAGACTCTCTACTTTTTTAAGTACATTTTTTTAAAAAACATTGCTCTCTAATTTATTAAAGTAAATTAAATTTACAGTGATTCTTTAACAAATATGCAATATCGCTATTATTTTTATAAAACGAAATTGCCACCCCGAGATGGAGCAAGAAGAATTAATTCCAGACCAAGTCCGATACAGATCTCTTAAGCTCCAAGGTTCAAACAATTACAGAATTTACCCTGAAGATATTACATATTTACAAAACTTCAGAGTAAAAATTTACTTTTTTTGAAAAGACAGAGGGTTTGGGATTTAAGAAATACATAAAAAAGAGATTATATGCCAAGGAATAGTGGGCAATATGTCATTTATTTGCGTAGCTTTGAAAAATTCTGTAATAGAATGTAATAAATTAACACTTTGCCGTCCGGCGGCACCACAGTGGTGTCGTACGTAAAGTAACTTAATTTTAATCCTTAAATGCTACATTAGCACCAGAATTTTGGAATGAAAAATTCCTTTTTATCAAGTATGCATGAAGAAAAGATTTTACTTATTTGCGAATAAATTTGTTTCTAAATTCTGGTGTCAACCAATAATTTCAACATTTTACGAATAGAAAATTTTTTACGAGACATGCGGACGGCAAAGTGTTAATAAGTGATCTACCCACAAATATTATGTATATGATGAATTAAAATTAATGTAAAATAAAATTAAGAGATTTTTTTTAAAGCTATTAAATAAATGTATTCTCAAAATGAGAAAGAGAGGAAGAAATTCTAGTCTACTTCTGCTTTCTTTTTGGTTTCTTTCTTTCTTTTCTTTCTTTTTGGCAGTTACTGAAAACGAGTCAGAAGGATAAGATTTTTACAAGGACAAAATTTCTGTAAATTATACGTTTTCAGTAAGTTACTAAAAATGTTGATTTCAATCGGTGGAAGACAAACAATAAAAATGAAAATAATTTTTGTTCTATTATAACACTGCTTTCTAGAAAGCAAGAAATTTTGATAGACAGATGTATTTCTTATGTTAATAAAATACAATTTTCATCAGTCGGAAACATAGAAAAATGAGATTTTAATATTTTATTTTATCATTGTGTTTTCCAAGAAAGTAAAAATTTTGATAAATGAAAGGACTGTTCTGGGAAAAAGAAAAAAAAGAAAATTATCATGGCGAAATTCTTATACACGGGACAACAGATATAAACTCATCGTAAACAGAGTACTATTATTATTATTATTATTTTATTTTGCGAGAGAAAAAATATCGCCCAACGTGGGGCTCGAACCCACGACCCCGAGATTAAGAGTCTCGTGCTCTACCGACTGAGCTAGCCGGGCGCTGTAACAGGAATTTCAGATAAGGAACAAAGCAATAATTCAGATAAAAAATAAAGCAAGGAATAACTGATTAGCTAATCCAAACACTTTGGGTTTCTATAAGAGTTATTCAAAATGTATTTTTCAATTATACTAATTCGTTGTACAGTCGAATCTGTTTTTTATGTTTTTATTTGAAATGTGAAAGGAAAATAGTATCAATTAACATCCCCTCCCCCCCCCCTCTAATTAACAGAATTGTATCTATATAAATGAAGTTTAAATCATAATTTTAATAAGAATTTACTTTTAAAAAAAAGTAAATAAATCTATGCAAAATTTCATCTCTATACGTTCCTTTTCTTTATACTTTTTTTTTTTTTTTTTTTTTTTTTTTTTTACAATCAAAAAACACTTCTAATACAGCAGTACTACAGAATACTAAAAGAAAAGTTGCAACTTTGGTTAAAGTTTTTAAATATTTATCAATATTATTTTAAATTATTTTAAATATTTATCAACATTATTTTTTATTTTAAATTATTTTAAATGTTTATCAATGTTATTTTAAATTATTTTAAATATTTCTCAATATTAATTTATCTATAATGCGTTTATTTATTTATTTATTTTTTTTTTTAAATTTCCATAAAGGCAAAGAAATTAAACGTTAAGATATCCATTTTTCAACTTCAAGAAAAAGGCAATACAATACAAACTAAATCTTATTCAGACATTTAGAATAATAATTTAGCTGAAATCGGGAGTTTCTTATTTTATCTCATATTGTTGAGAAGATACTCTCATATCTTATGCCTAGTACCGACATTGTATGTCATAAAAATACACCTATTTTAATTCTCGAAGCTTTTGTGTTTTTGAAGACAAATGGAAATTCCTAATGCTAGAAATTGAAATGAAAATAGTATTTAGAAAAATTGGCATTAAGTTAACAGGAAAGTTTGATGTATTTTGAAATTATTCTTCAAAATAAATAAATAAATAAATAAAATAAAATAAAATAAAATAAAATAAAATAAAATAAATAAATAAATAAATAAATACGTATATAACCTATGCTTTTTTTTTTTTTTTTTTAACAGAAATTCATTTCTAGAAGCTTTAGCAAATCCAAAATTACAATTCATTCCTTAATAGTTTTTGAGTTATGCTTAAAAAACTACACACATTGCAATCGTTTTGCAATGAATTTAGGAGTTCCATGCTTTAACTTTAAACTTGCATAATAGGGTGGGTCGAAAAAACTGATATTTATATAATTGAAACATAATAGTGCGGGAAAGTTGCCATTGGTAGTAAGGAATAAATTCGCAAAATATTACACCAAATGGTTAATATCTTTTACCGCCGCAGAGGGGGCCAAAATTTAAAAAAAAATCACAAATTTTTTTTTCAAAATAAATAATTAAATAAATAAATAAATTATCCAACCATAGCAATATAATTTCTAATAGAATGCAACAGCTACATCAAGATGTCTTGACCTCTCTACCAGACACTGATATTGTGAATTACGAAAATTGCGACTGATCATGTAAACATAAATTTCACAATTTCGAAATACAATAGTCATCGTAATTTCAGGGCCTGGTAGAGGGCTCAATACATTAATCGATTGACCTGATCTTTTTCTCCTTTAAATAGGTAGTAAAAAAGAAAATTTTGATGACTGTTGTATTTCGAAATTATGAACTTTATTTTTACATGATACATCACAATTTGTTGGCATTTTTCGTAATTTCAGGGCCTGGTAGAGGGCTCAAGACATTAATCGATTGACCTGAATTATTTTTCTCTTAAATAGTATGTGAAAAGGCAAATTTTAATCATTATTGTATTTCGAAATTGTAAACTTTATTTTTTTTTTCACTCCACACTACTGTACATGTATATATTTTTGTCAAATTATGAAAAATACAAATTCTAAAACGGAACATTAAGGTTTAATTTTCCATTATTTTGAGTATTTATAGTACTACACATCTTAAATAGACATCAAGGGAATAACTGCAAGTTCGCCATGTTATTTAACCAATCAATTAATTTTATGATGGTGTGAAAAATCCGTGAAAGTAGAGATGAAATGAGGATTTCATGTAGTGAAAATCGCTTTAGAAAAGGCTAATAGATTTTTCTTTTTAATTATTCAGTTATTTAATTTATTTATTTATTTAGATTTTCCAACTATATCAAAAAATATTTTTACGCGAAAGTTATATATTACGAGGTAGAGTCAATAAATTCCCGGAATGGTCGCCTACATTCACACAGGTATTTGTTGGAGGGGAAATATATTTTTTGGAGGTTGGCAGCACTGATAAGGAAAACACACAGGCATCTGGAATTCATTTCCGGTACTGTTGGCGTTAGCTGCAGATCATTTCTGACAAAGCGAATTTTTCATTCGTCGGATTTTGAAATGTCGTCTTTAGAGCAGCGTGCACACATCAAATTCTGCGTTTTGCTCGAGAAATCGCCTTCTGAGCAGCTCGAGAAGCTGAATAAAGCATACGAAAATGATGACATAAGCGTTTTCGTAAAGGTCAGCAAAAACATCACCAAGGAAGGAAAAAATTCGCTTGGACAAAAGCCGAGGGAAAATGATGTTGGAGGTGTTTTTCGATTACGAGGGCGTCATTCACTACGAATTCAATCCTGAAGGACAAACTGTCAATAAAATACATTACCTGGAGATCCTTAAAGTCTACGAGATGCAATCAGACGAAAACGACCTGAAAAATTGGCAACAAATGATTGGTTTCTTTTACACGACAATGCTCCACCACATCGCGTTCTGATTGGGAAAAATTACCTTGCCAGACACAATGTTACCACTCTGGAACACCCTCCTTATTCTCCCGACCTAGCACAAGCGGATTTTTACCTGTTTCCACAGCTGAAAATGAAATTGAAGGGACACAGTTTTATGGATTCAGATGAGATGACCGAAAATGCGACGAAGCTACTGAAGGACGTCTCAAAAAATGGATTCAAGGAGTATTTTGACCAGTCATACGAACACTGGATGAAGTGTGTGGATGCAGAAAGAAAGTACTTTGAAGGCCAATAAGGTAGAATTATTGTTCTATTTTTTAATAATTTGTAATTGACCTATTCCGGGAACTTTTTCACCGTACCTTGTATGTATTTAAATAAAAAAGTTTTGAAATTCATTCGGGACTACATGTTTAAAAGGAATTAGCACCCTATGAGCTAGACTCTTTTGTAATCTATCTATATATAAAATGTCAAAGGAATTTTTTCAAACAGTTATCCATTTTACGGAAGATTTTATTTATTTTTTATTTTATCATTTATTTTTGGTTATCTGACATCTGAGGGAGGTTGAAGACGTATAATAACTCTTGCCAAGGCTGTGGGCAATCTACAATCAAGTGTGGCACTTTCTCCTTAATTTTGCATCATATTTATTTATATTAATGCAAATGTTACATTATATTACCGTAACAAACAAACATTCGTTGTTGAGATTGATTTTTAAAAATATATACTGGATAATTACTTAAGTAATCATAAAAGCCAATAAAATTTCCATTTATTTTATTGATTTTTATTATATTTTCAAACAAATTTCATTTGAAAGTACATTTTTTCTGTTCGATTGGTGTAAAACTTGAAATCTTTCGATATTTAGAAGTGAATATAATGGACAATAAAAGTAATAGTGGTAATAGCGCGGGTCATTGCCACCATTGTTATGACATCAACGTTAGTGATACGCATGTTTTTGCTTTATACGATGAATTTTATCTTATAAAGCAAAAACATGCGTAAATTATCTTTGTATTTTGAAACGTTTATATCTTATATTATTTCTGTACAGAAAATATATTAAAATTTTCGGATCAGAAAGAACGATATATTTTACTCTTTCACAGGTTACCATTATTTCTTTAGCGCTATAGAGTAAGAAATAAAGATTTCAGTTTATTCTCATAATAAAATATTTTTAACGAACGAATAATTTTACAAATGCATCACAATTTTCTTTTGCATAAAATGCATTGCTGTTTCATTTATTGTTTTAGTATAAATCACAAGCATGCTCAAATCTAAAACACATTTAATAGCTCCTATAACAATATTATTTATTAACTATTTTGCTAAGCACATATTTACATTTTCTTAAAATATGCATGTATTGTTTTTATTTCACCTTATTTGATCCATGTATATAAAGATGGAATTTTGTACTAAATTTTTTATTCACTGCCTGGCATGTCTATATAGAGTTCTAGAAATTATATACAGTTGTGTGTTCCCGATGACAATACAATATTTTCACGATTTCAGAACTTAATTATCAATTAATAGAGTAATTTTTATTAAATTTTTATTATACAGAATGTCGTTTGAACTTTATGGAAATGATTTTCACAGTTAATTCTGCTTAAATTCCGTATTTCTGAGAACTTTTTGACTATATTGGATAGCTTTGATTTTTTGCTATATCTCTCGCTCAAATCTTCCATGCTACTATAATTTTTCTCAGTAGAGTCATATCAATTTTCTCCTTACACCTTTTGGACGGCTATCTAAAGTTTTTTCAAAGTTCATGAATGCCGTCTTTCCTAACGTTTATTTTAACTAAGGCTTTTAACTAGCTAAATGCAGAACAGCCCATGGAGGAGTGACAAGTGAATTTACAACTATTTCTTCAAATGGGACATAATTTATTCCTGTTTGCGATTATTTTTTTCTCTAAATATATTATGTCAGTTGATTTGGAAGTGTAAGTAAGAGACTTTGTCCGGCACTTTATGGATATCTTTTCCATGTAAAACTGGAATTTCTTCTTTGGAAATGTGTTCTAAAATATTTTGTTGATAATAGAGTAAATTTATTTTGGCTTAACTTGATACCATTTTAAGCTTTAATTTAACTTTATAACAGAATCAAACAGCAATCGTGAATCTCTTCAGAGATTTTTCGTTACATCCACAAACCCTTTTTGTTGGGTGTTTTAGTTTTATCATCCTTGATATTATGAAAAAGATAGAGAGAGAGAGAGAGAGAGAGACAATTAAATAAAGTCGCATTTCATCCAAAGGTACCGCAAAATTAATATAATTCAGATACATGTAAAATGACGAAAAATGCTACGCGATACTCAGTGACGGATCCAAGGGGGGGGGGGGGGGTCAAAGGGTCAGCTGACCCCCCTGTGATGAGAAACACCCTTATTAGTTGCGCAGCCAGAACTTTTTACCAAAATGATGAAAAGAAGCATTGAAGAAATTCATTTACGTTACTACCCATAATAACGATGATTATATTATGTGGTAAACAAAATATTCCATTACGAGGTCACCGAGATGTAGGGCTCCTATAATACATATAGGAGGCATAGGTATATAGGAGCCTTAACCGAGATGATGGGAATCTGACGGAGAGGATTGCTCAGGTTCAGTAGCAAATGAAGGAAACTTTCGTTCATTATTGAGGTTTCGCATTGATGCAGGTGACACACTGAAAAAAATGAAGTACTCAAAAATGAGTAAGTCCATGTACTCATTTCGAAATGAGTATTTCTGGATCAAAAATGAGTAAGTTCATGTACTCATATCGAAATGAGTATTTTTGGATCAAAAATGAACATATGTATTCTCAAAAAGTGAGTAAGTTCATGTACTCATTTCGAAATGAGTATTTTTGGATCAAAAATGAACATATGATCAAACCCAACATACTTGTATATTTCAGAATGTGTAATGACAAAATTTCGGATCCTAAAAAGCTATTATTTGAAGGAAAAACGAAGAATAAGAGAAAGGAAAAGTGGATCTGGTTGTTCGGGATTTTCATCAAAGTGGATCTGGTTGTTCGGGATTTTCATCAAAGTGGATCTACTACAACAAATCTACTCTTTTTTTTTTCCTCACATTTTATACATCTACTTTTTTTTTCTTGATAGTACTTCAAAATTATGATTTTTTTTCCCACTAATTTTTTTAAAAATTTATTTTAACTTTTTTAACGTGAGGCAATATTGTGTTATTTAAAAGTTTCATAACATAATATCTTTGCAAATTATAGCTATGCAAATTGGTATTAAACTAAGCTGATTTGGCTCACAAATTTATGAATTACGCTAAAATTTATTATTTTATAAATTATAATTTTGCAAAGCTTATAATTTTTTCCTTAAATTTATAAAAATTAGTTAATATTTTTTTCTTTACTTTTATAAAAATAAAGTTTTTAACTTTATAACGTTTTTAATTTATTTCTTGAGCTTATATTTTTATAAATTAAACTAATTTAATTCAAACAAAATCAATAAGTCCAGATTTAAACCTACCTATCCCAAGGTCATTAATTTCAAATTTGTCTCTAAAAATCATTTTTTTTTTAACTATTTAGTTTAACCGAACCGTACGCAAAAGCTCTCAGCATAGCTGAAATATAATAATTTAATTTATTATAAAAAAAATTATTTACATAATTTTTTTTTAAATAAGACATTTAAAAAAAATATTTTAATAGCATGTAATAAACACGTCTGATTAAGATAATTGTTGTTTTTATTAGAATTGATAAATAGATAATCAGGCAAATAATTTTTAAAAAGTATATGTTCGAATAAAGAAATTGTTGGTACTGTTGCAAAAAGAAGCAACCAGTATTCTTAATGCAATGTTTTACGCATATAATACATAATAAATTGAAATTTATCTGTTATAAGGCACCAAATCATACAGTAAAATATTGAAAATTATGAAAAGAAAATATTAAAAACATTGGAACTAAAAAAATCCATCTACAGATGAAACCTTAAGTTTTTGCAAGTTTTGCAAAATAACTAACAACATTTGAGAAGGAGGCGTGACCACTCATGGGGCGTTGCTCTGAGTCGTCAGGTTAGTACACAGGACATCACGGGTTCGAATCCTCTCATGGGCAAGGGTTGCTTAATTACTTTAAACTCAAGCGGAAATGAAAAAAAAATGAGCGGAAATGTATGTATCCCTTATAAGATTGTCCTCGCGAAGTAACTTTTTTTTTTATCCTATAAATTTTATTTTAACGACATAAAAATTTCTAAATTTGAATACATCCATGGGATCAAAAATGAGTACATAGCAGTTCATATTTGAATACATCCATGGGATCAAAAATGAGTACATGTGTTTCTCAATTTTGAATACATTTGGATCGGAGCTATTTTGAATATGTGACGTATTCAAAATTGAGTACTTTTTACTCAATTTTGAGTACCCATTTTTCTCAGTGCACTGTTTTGGAAAATCACATAAACAACGTTCCTCACAACGCTACTTTTATCAGTAAAACACCTCAAAATGAATTAATTGACATTTGTGGGGAGCTCATGTTACATAAAATACTGAACTCTGTGAAAGAAAGTCGGTTCTTTAGTATCTTAGCTGACGAAACCACCGATGCTGGTACTATCGAGCAGATGAGTCTTAGCATTCGATATTGGGTTATAACTACGAAGAAAATCAGGGAAGAGTTTTTAGGCTTTGTAGAAGCGGCTTGGGTGGTGAGTTCCTTGCAGACTTAATTGAAGAAAATCAAAGGAAATTAAGAAAAATTGAAAATATGCGAGGACAAAGTTACAACGGTAGTTCAAATATGGCTCGAAAATTCAAAGGGGTGCAAGCACGCATAAAAGAAAAGCAGCCACTTGCTATTTACATACATTGCGTGTCTCAAAAACTAAATCTTGCCATATTTAAAACCTGTTCATTACGCAGTATTAGAAACGCTGTTGGTGTCATGAAAGAAGTCATCAATGCAATTAGGGAATCCGCTAAAAGAATGAATTGGATGCGAGAGGAAAGACAAGAGCATCATCCTCTAGAAACGCAATTGAAGCTCTCAAAACTATGTGAAACTCGATAGATTGAATGCCACGACGCTATTTTACAATTTTTGCAAGTTTCCGATGTCATTGTGTGCTTTCTAGAATTATTAGATGTAGAAGGATCGTCCTCCAAATTCGCATCTTTAGTAGCATCAGTTCTGTGATTTGATTTCTTTATTGCAGTGCAAATTATTTCCTCCATCTTGAGTTTAACGATTTCTTTATCTCGTAATTTTCAAAGCCCTTCGTTAGATTTGAAGCAATGCTAATGACATGGTAAAGCATGTTGTCGATACTTTAAATGATTACCGAAATTCATCATCAAGTTACTCGAAAATATACGACGAAGCATTGAAAGTAGCAACTAAACATTCCATTGAAATTATTATGCCGAGAATTGTAAAAATACAGCACCAGAGATCCAATACTGCAGCGTCAAGTCCTGAAGAATATTACAAATTTAATTTATTTTTGCCGTTTATGGATTTTATCACATATCAGAGTTGGTAACAAGATTTTCCACTGCTGAACATTCAAATATCGTTGCATTACATGGATTGATCCCGGCATTTGCCAATGATGATACTGAAACTTTAATGAATGCAGCTGAACCTTACAAGAAAGATATTCCAGGAACATTTTCTGAATTACGAGGATAAATAGACTTATGGCAGCGGCAATGGAAAAACAAACTGGACAGCGAACTTCCACGCAGTGCAAGTGAAAGCCTATTACAAGCTTCAGAATTTTACCCGAATATCAAGACTCTTCTCCATATTTTATGTGTCCTTCCTGTTATAAACTGTACCAGTGAACAGTCTTTCTCAACATTAAGACGCGTAAAAACTTACTTGAGGTCAAATATGAAAGACGAAAGGCTAAACGGTTTAGTAATGCTTAACATTCATCGCGATAAGGGAATTTACCCTGAAGAAGTATTAAATAAATTCGCAATGAAGCATCACAGGAAATTGCAACTGCAGTATTTTTAAGGCAATTTTTTGCCATTACTTTTTTCATTGAAATAAAAAGTGTTCTTCTCATCTTAAATATGAAAACGTTTAATTTTATTTAATTGAAGACTTTTAACATTTCTGTATTAACTACATTATGCAATTAATAAATTGTATATTTATATATTTCATACAAAATGATAACACATTGGTTACTAAAAGTTAATCTAATAATATTATTATAATTTGTAATTTATGTATTAATTTAATATTAATATAATTTAATTGTTTATTTTAATATTATTTAATGGAAATTTATTAATTACTGTGTAATATATTATATTTTGAAGCAGGTTTAAATGATACTTCGTTTTCCTTCCAGTTTACTGATAATTTTATAAGTAGAAGTTATAACGCTGGCCACTGAAACTTGACCTCTCCTGTGAAAATTTTCTGGATCCGCCCCTGGCGATACTTGCATTGTGATACGATAAATGCCATGTGATATTTAAATGTTAAAATGTAAAATTCTTTTATTATTATTATTATTATTATTATTATTATTATTATTATTTAAATACTGGAAATTCATAAGAAAAAAAGTTTTGCATTCTGTAATGTACAACAGAATTTAAATATCGTATAGAGCGGAAAAAATTTCCATTGGCCCGAAACTCGCCTCGAATCCTATTTAGTCTTTTATGAAGAAGATATATGGGCTGATTAATATTCCAGTAATATAGTATTTCATCTGAAAACATTATGAGCTTTCATTTGAAAAATCGGATTAACCCGAATCCGATCCGCCAGTATCAAAACTCAACCCGAACCCGAAACAATTAGAGTTAACCCGACCCGCAACGAAAAATATAGCTTTAACCCGACCCGACCCGAGTTTGTCGTGTTCGGATAAAATCATTAGTGTCTCGCGGTAGACATCACGCGACCGTACTTAGATTCCTGCCTTCAAATCACAGATTGCCTACTTATTTTAATGTTTTATTACTGAAAGGCTGTGCGCATGGTGTCAACCACCATGCCTTTCACTGCCTTATGTGCTATAATTATATTGCGCGTATAATTATAGCATCACTCTCAAATAGTAATCAAATAGTAAGAGTGATGCATTTGAGATTAGATAGCATGAGTTCGAATCCCACGTGGTCTTTTTTATTCCCAACTTTTCTTTTGGGTCTTTACTTTAAAATATTCTATTTAATTTTTTTAACTCTCTTATTTATAAATGTTTTATGAGTGAAATATTCTATTTTAGTTTTATTTTTACCTTTTTTATTTAAAAATATTTTATCGCTTGCTTTATACTTTTTACGATAAATGGAATATTTTTAATAAAAGTAATTTTTTATATCAACAACAATTAAATATTTATTTTTATTTTAAAAATAAAATACTTACTTAAATATTCTATTTCAGATTTTTTTTTTTATACTTTTAGATTTTAAAATGTTATGCATGGAATATTTCAATAAAAGTTAATTTCGGTATTAAATAAAAATTAGATTTATTGCTATTAATAAAATAAAATACTTATTTAAGTACGATAAAATGTGCTTAAAATTTTATATTAAAACGCCTTTTAATATTTAAAGTTTAATTTCAGTGCAATATTATCAAATAGTTTTTATGGTCACGTGATGTCTGCCGCGAGATACTTCTCATAAAATCGGGTTACTCGACTCGATGCAGAGTCTGCATGATGTCCAATTGTTGTGATAATTTACTTATCTATTTATATTAAATAAATTATATTTTGATTGACTTTAGTTTTAAATTCAATACCAAAATTTAGAAGAAATTGTAATGAAATAAGATAATACGTGTGTTTTATAAATATAGTAAGATTTGAAATGCATGAAATATTCTTTATATAATTTCCGAACTACAATATACAAAAACTAATTTATTTTACTTTCGGCAATTTTTCACGCCATCATTACGATTAATTGTTTGACGCAATATGTGTTATCCATTTTTTATCCCAAATTACGAATTAAGAAAAATTCCAGTTCAATAAATTTTCCCAAATCAGGTTCGAAAGTAGGTTAGAAAATTTATAAAATAACTAGATAAGCCCACGGCTTTGCACGCGGGATTGTTATAATATGCCAGATAGTATTTGTATTCTCACTAACGTGACGCGATTATTAAGCTGTAACTGATAATAAATGTATTGCTATAACAGAAAACTAATAAAATGATAATAAGTATCCTTAAATATGAATTTTAATATATATCATTTGTATATTTTCGCATAATCAATTTATGATGATTTTTAACAAATTATTCATATTTACTTCAATGGAAAATATCCACTATCAATATGCTATCAAGAGTTGTGAAAATGACGTTATGTCTAAAAGACACTTTTTTTTTTTTTTTGGGGGGGGGGGGGGGGGTCCTGAACTTAGATGAAAATGACATCTCAATCTTAAGAAAACGTTCTCTTATGCATTTGAAACAATTTACTGTGATTTATTTTATGACTTATAAAATGACGACATTTTTATACTGACGCGACGTTTCAATCCATACTGATACGGATATTAACACGTTAACTCCACACTAATTCGGATTCACGCCGACCAAAAAGTTTCTAATCGTCGGAGATTTTTTAAAACAATGCTTTCATTCATTTACATTTTTCATTAACAAAATGAAATTTTTTGGTAAAAATAAGTACTACACTGTAAAAAAAAATCTGTAAGGTTACTAAGAATTTTCTAGGAAACTGGGATGCCTAGAACTTTTCATGTAACTGCAACAAAAAAAATTCATGTAAAATTACTAAAGTTGTTCTAGTAACTGTTACTAAATAATGTTCAGTAAACTTACTAACGATTTTTTAGGAAGTTTACTAAAGAATTTTTTGTAAATTTACTAAGGATTATTTAGTAAACTTACTAACGATTTTTTAGGGAGTTTCTTAAAGAATTTTTAGTAAATTTACTAAGGATTATTTAGTAAACTTACTAACGATTTTTTAGGGAGTTTCCTAAAGAATTTTTAGTAAATTTACTAAGGATTATATAGTAAACGTACTAACGTTTTTTAAGGAGTTTCCTAAAGAATTTTTAGTAAATTTACTAAGGATTATTTAGTAAACGTACTGACGTTTTTTCAGGGAGTTTCCTAAAGAATTTTTAGTAAATTTACTAAGGATTATTTAGTACACTTACAAAAGATTTTTTTGTACATTTACTAAAAATTGTTTTGTAAATTTGTGAGGGACTTTATAGTACATTTACTACGATTTATTTAGTATTGTACTTAAGGGGGGAGTTCAGGTTGAGCAGCCTTAAAATGTCATTAATTTGATTACTAAAAGCTCTGTAGTTTCAAAACCAATTAATGAAATACAATTTTTTTTCTATACTTTCATAAAATAGTAATGGTTTTCAAAAACATTCAAATATCTATATAGTTAATTATATGCAATATTAATTAGTTAAATTTTAATGACAAAATTAACGTTTTTAAAATATGAATTTTCAAATATGCATTTTGCGCACAAGATTTAAAAAATTCTACTGCAGATATATATTTAATATTGCATTTATATTTACTCATACTACTATATTTTACACTGAACCTAAATTTAAAAGTACATTCAAATTCATTTGCATAATTAATGGCTTTAAAAATCATTTTTAGTAAATTTAGTAAAAAAAAAAAAATGCGCTTATTTATTCAATAAAAAATTTTCTATGACAAAACTCAGGCTAAATTGAGGTTCAGTGTAAAATATAGTAATATAAGTAAATATAAATGCAATATTAAATATATATCTACAGTAGAATTTTTTAAATCTTGCACGCAAAATGCATATCTGAAAATTCATATTTTTAAAACATTAATTTTGTCATTAAAATTTAACTAATTAATATTGCTAAATATATATATTTGAATGTTTTTTAAAAAACATTAGTATTTTATGAAAGTATAGAAAAAAATTGTTGTATTTCATTAATTGGTTTTGAAACTACAGAACTTTTAATAATGGTTAAATTATTGTCATTTTCCAGCTGCTCAATCTGAACTCCCCCCCCCCCCCTTAAGTACAATACTCAATAAATCGTAGTAAATGTACTATAAAGTCCCTCACAAATTTACAAAACAATTCTTAGTAAATGTACAAAAAAATCTTTTGTAAGTGTATCTCTCCCCCCCCCCCCCCCCTTAAAACATTTAATGTACTTTAGCAAAAAAGTTTTTGGTAATTTTATTAAAGTAATGTCAGAAAAATTACCAGTGATTTTGTAGTAATTGTATCTGAAACAGTTTTTGTATTCTCGCCAGAAAGTTCTTTGCCACTGTAGAAGAATTATTATTGTCAATTTGCTAATAATTTTTTAGTATTGTATCGAAAATATTTTATTTACACTCACCAAAATGTATTTGTAACTGTACAAAATTTTTGCAGTAGTTTACTAATGGCTTTTCAATATTATGCAGAAAAAAATTTACGTAAATATTTTTGTATATTGGAGTTGTTGTTATGGAATTCTTTTAATATGAAATCGAATTTTTACAGTTTTAAATATCTAGAATGGAGTTTTCCTCACATATATCAAAATACTTCGATGCAAAATAAGCAATAAGTCCTAACGTGTTTCAATATTACCAGAGCAATCGCCATAAGTCTTTGTATGTTATGGATAAGAAAATTGACTTAAGTTTCACTATAGACATTTAAATATGTAGAAATTCAATTCGATATTAAATGAGCAGAAGCTGATTTTATGATTTTTAGGTAAACTAAAAAAAGATTTTAATACAGCAATATAAATAAAATATCCTTACTGAGTTTATAAATAAAACAACTGGTGATATGTGCCCTGTGAAAAAATGCATATGGCCCATAAAATTAGAAATTAGCTTAATATGTTAAAAAGTATAATTCCCCGTAAAATTAGAAATCTGTTTAATATGTTAAAAAAGTACGATTGCCCTAAATTTGAAACTGGTGTCTTCAGGCAATATTACTTTTATGGGTTCATTCTGTGAGGAAGAAAAAGGGGATAATTGAAGTGTTATCATATGGGAAGGGAAGGATTTTTTTTTTCTGATTGCTACCACTATTTTCAAATAGCAATATTTGACGCATTTGATCTGTCATTATTATATATTATTTCTACTATCATTTATCTGGCAAATATTACTGTTTGAAAACGCAGTAGCATTTTAAATTAAAAAAACTGCCTAACTGGCAATCATAATATTAAATGTGCTTATCCTTACAAAATTATTTAATATTTTATTGACCAGCAATCTCAAATAAAATATATATTTTTTAATAATGCTTTTATGTAACCATTATATTTTAAAAATAATCTTCACTTTATTTAGTTGCAGATTTCTGCAAATAAATATGGTGATTTTTTTTCAAAGTGTTTTGTAACAAAATATACATACATACATACATGTTGCAGCTATGAAAACATAGGTATACTCACCACTAAATGTAAAAACAATCCTTTTGACTATGAATGATGCTCTGTAAAACTTGCCCCTTTTTTCCATTAATAAAGTATGTTTATGTAACACTTAACATTTTGGTCAAAATATTAGTCAGACTTGCTTTTTTTACATTAATAAAGTATGTTTATGTAACATTTATCATTTTGGTCAAAATGTTTACTAGTCCTTATTCAGTTTTCACCTAAATTTGTAAACTCAGAAAATATTAATTTCTGATGCTGAAAAAATCTAGGATAGTGTGATTTCATAAAATCTGTTCAAAAATAAAATAAACAGTCAAATATCAGTGATAATAGAATTTGATTAAAAGAAGAAAAAGGAGAATTAGAAAAAGGAAATTAGAAAAAAAGAAAAAGGAATATTTGAATCTTAAACATATTTTTACAAACAATATTTATTTTTATATACATATTTAGTAAAATTATTGAATATATATGAACATGTACAATTTGCATTAGTATCAATCAGGTTCTGAATCTTTAGTTTGCACATCTGCTTCTTGTGGGGAGGGGCTTTGATCTTTTGTATTACCTATAACCAAGTATTCCCTATTAAAAGATAAAACACATATTACATAAATATTTTAAATATTATAAAAAAATAAACACACAAACTGAGTAATAAAAAATAAAAAAAAATATTTGTAATTCTCACTGAGTAACCCCTTTTAACTAATAAAATTAATTTTGACTCTCCTCCTGCATGCCTGTTAACTTCTATTACCAAAAAAAGCAGGAGATTTACAAAATAAAACAGAAGATTTTATGAGACACTATTTTATGATATAAAAATTAAAATTACTAAGTAAATTGAAAAAAAAATTTTTTTATCTAAATCATTACCTATATAAAATGAAAACAGAGCAAGAACTATTTAAATCTGAATATATATATATATTTCTTCACAACCAGATTTTTTTTTTTTTGGGGGGGGGAGAGGGGGGGGGGTAGGACAATACCTGCCAACTTTATGAAACAGCAGAGTTCCAAAATAAATTCATAAAATTTTCTGAGGCATTGTTTTGTAACATAAAAATTAAAGTAACTAACAAGGATGGTGCATAGCAATTTCGCACAGATGATTTTAAAGTATGTTGTAGGGGTCATACACCTAACTACTTTTTTGAAAGGATTTTTTAAAATTGGTCTTAGTTTTGGAGAATTGGGGAGTTAAAACTCAGCATACGTTTAAAATACTCATTTGTTTAAATTTCTGGAAGTGGACTTAGCCCCTGCCGCACTCGTCGACCTAACCGGGTAACTATTGGCGGGGCGAAATGGGGGGGGGGGGTTGCAACTGGAGATACATAATATGATTAAGTTGTCACAGACCTTTTCAACGATATATGACATGAGGAGTGTCAATAAATTTAGAAAATGGCCACCCTTGGGGGGCAAAAGTGGGGGGAGGGACACCAGATATGCATAATATGATTAATCTGACACAGACATTTTCAACGATATATGACATGAGGAGTTTCAACAAAATTTTAAAAAGTGCGCCCCTTGGGGGGGGGGGGAATGGAGGAGAGGGACACCGGAGATGCATAATATGATTAAGTTGTCACAGACCTTTTCAACGATATATGACATGAAGGGTGTCAACAAAATTTAGAAAAGTGCCTCTTGGGGGGGAGGGTAAAGTGGTGGGGGGTGGGGACACTGGCTATACATAATACGAATAAGCGATCATAGACCTCTCTAACGATATATGACATGAGGGGTGTCAACAAAATTTAGAAAAGTGCCTCTTTGGGGGCAAAGTGGGGGGGGGGACATTTGCTATACATAATACGATTAAGCGGTCATAGACCTTTCCAACAAAATATGACATGAGGGGTGTCAACAAAATTTAGAAAAGTGCCTCTTGGGGGGGCAAAAGGGGGGAGGGACACTGGTCATACATAATATGATTAAGTGGTCACAGACCTTTCCAACGATATATGACATGAGGGGTGTCAACAAAATTTAGAAAAGTGCCTCTTGGGGGGGAGGGACACTGGTCATACATAATATGATTAAGTGGTCACAGACCTTTCCAACGATATATGACATGAGGGGTGTCAACAAAATTTAGAAAAGTGCCTCTTGGGGGGGGGGCAAAGGGGGGGGAGGGACACTGGTCATACATAATATGATTAAGTGGTCACAGACCTTTCCAACGATATATGACATGAGGGGTGTCAACAAAATTTAGAAAAGTGCCTCTTGGGGGGCAAAGTGGGGGGGGGCACACTGGCTATACATAATACGATTAAGCGGTCATAGACCTTTTCAACGATGTATGACATGAGGGGTGTCAACAAAATTTAGAAAAGTGCCTCTTGGGGGGGCAAAGTGGGGGGGGAGGGACACTGGTGATACATAATACGATTAAGTGCTCACAGACCTTTCCAACGATATGATATGAGGGGTGTCAACAAAATTTAGAAAAGTGCCTCTTTGGGGGGCAAAGTGGGGGGGAGGGACACTGGCGATACATAGTATGATTAAGCGGTCACAGACCTTTCCAACGATATATGACATGAGGGGTGTAACAAAATTTAGAAAAGTGCCCCACTTGAGGGAGGTAAAGTGGAGAACGGGACACCGTAGATGCATAATATGATTAAATAAAATTTCTTCAATCAGGCATGTAAAAATCATGTGTTTTGTTCATCAATCACATAAAATTCACAAAATTTGTCAAACGGGCACATAAGAATCAAGAAAATAGTTCATCATGCATGTAAAAATCATTAATTTCATCTATCGGCATACAAAAATCATACATTTCATGTATCGGTTGCATAAGAATCCTTAATTTCATCGGTTGGTTGCAGAACAAAAAATCTCGTCAATCAGGCATGTAAAAATCATGTGTTTTGTTCACCAATCACATAAAATTCACAAGATTTGTCAAACAGGCACATAAGAATCAAGAAAATAGTTCATCATGCATGTAAAAATCATTATTTTCAGCTATCACCACACAAAAATCATGAATTTCATCTATCAGTTGCATAAAAGTCCCTAATTTCATCGGTCAGATGTAGGAAAAAAAATGTTGTCAATCAGGCATGTAAAAATCATGTGTTTCGTTTATCAATCACATAAAATTCACAAAATTTGTCAAACGGGCACATAAGAATCAAGAAAATAGTTCATCATGTATGTAAAAATCATTCATTTCATCTGTCGGCATACAAAAATCATGGATTTCATGTATCGGTTGCATAAGAATCCTTAATTTCATCGGTCCGGTGCAATAAAAAAAAAAAGTCGTCAATCAGGCATGTAAAAATCATGTGTTTCGTTTATCAATCACATAAAATTCACAAAATTTGTCAAACGGGCATATAAGAATAAAGAAAATAGTTGATCGTGCACATCATAACGCAAACTATGTACATATATGCATGCGAGTTATCGACACCGTTGAAAATGAAGGACTTTTTCTAAGACTATTTTTCAAATGTAAAAATTTAAGAAGCATAGTACATTCAGATTGCTTGCAACACTTAAAATAAGATCTAATTTATGCAAGAGACACTGCTTTATATAAAATTTAGGTATTTTGAACAATATTTTCAATTTTTACTTTCCGACATTTTTTGCATTTTTACAATTTTTAATATGAAAACAAAAGTGAATTTTTATAAACATATTTAAATTTTGTTTTGGATGACAAATACAATTTTGGATAAACAATGATGTTTTGGACTTATACTGTGAGTAATAAACAGAAAATCAAGAAGCTTTTCAGAAGTTGCAAGTTGAAACTCGATAAAATCTGAATTTTCCCTTAAAAAAAATTCATGTTTATTACTCATTAATGTAAGAAAAATATAACTTTTTTGCATTAAACTTCACCTGATTTACTACTACACGCAGTTAAAATATGATCTAGAATTTCATAAAACATGTAAACAAACTGTATTTTCATAACACAAACTATGTACATATATGCATGCGAGTTATCAACACCATTGAAAATGAAGGACTTTTTCTAAGATTATTTTTCAAATGTAAAAATTTAAGAAGCATAGTATGTTCAGATTGCTTGCAACACTTAAAATAAGATATAATTTATGCAAGAGACACTGCTTTATATAAAATTTAGGTATTTTGAACAATATTTTCAATTTTTACTTTTCGACATTTTTTGCATTTTTACAATTTTTAATATGAAAACAAAGGGGAATTTTTATAAACATATTTAAATTTTGTTTTGGATGACAAATACAATTTTGGGTAAACAATGATGTTTTAGACTTATACTGTGAGTAATAAACAGAAAATCAAGGAGCTTTTCAGAAGTTGCAAGTTGAAACTCAATAAAATCTGAATTTTCCCTTAAAAAAAATTCATGTTTATTTCTCATTAATGTAAGAAAAATATAACTTTTTTGCATTAAACTTCACCTGATTTATTACAAGCAGTTAAAATATAATCTAGCAACATAAAAATTTCAGAAACATGTAAACAAACTCTAAATACATAAATATGCATGCGAGTGATCAGACACCATTGAAAATGAAAACTGCATAAAATCAAGACTTTTTCTAAGATTGCTTCTTAATTTTTTAAAATTTGAAAAATAAAATATGTTCAGATTGCTTGCAACACTTTAAATAAGATATATAATTTATGTTATGCAAGAGACACTGCTTTATAAAAAAATTAGGTGGGTCACATAATAATAAAGTTTGGGAACCGCTGACCCAGACAACAAAATAAGATAGCTATACTTACATCTTGAAATGTCCACTTCCTGTCAAGATTGGGATAGATATGATTCATTTCGGCAGGATTACAAACCCACTTCATAAAATAGAGGAGAAAAAAAATAAAAATTAGATATGATGAAAGTATAATTTTAATTAATAGTGTGTGTACATATATATATATACACAACAAGGGTCGATCCAGACAAAATTTGGGGCCTATTTAGGGCCCCTTCACAAAAATCAATTTAATAAAATGGGCCCCTTCACAAAATTCAATTTAATAAAATGGGCTCCTTCACAAAAATCAATTTGATAAAATGGGTCCCTTCACAAAATTCTTTATAATAAAACAGGGACCTTCACAAAATTCATTTTAACAGAAATAGGCCCTTTCACAAAATTCCATTTCATAAAAACTTACTATTTATCATTTATTTATTATTTTATGACTTTTAAAATGTGTAATTTGTAAACAAACAAGTTCATCAGAGTGGAAAACTTCAGCAAAAGTATTTAAAAAAGTTTTTGTTAATAAACGCTTGGTTCGAATTTGAGTAGCTGGATTTCGACTTTCATTACAAATGTTATTTTTCAGAAAATGGGCCCCAAGAAAAAAACCTGTATCGACCCCTGCACAAGTAGACTTACAGTTAGGATGTAGGTGTAAAATTGAAGTTTTTTTTAAAAATTATTATATAATTCCATACACATTTTAATATGTAATTCAGTTTGATATGAATCAATTTATGTTTTCTCTAATTTATGTAGGTAAGATTTTATTGGTTATTAGGTATGGTTAAACATGAAAGAAAACTTTGTTATTTTACGACTTTTATGTGAATTATTAGCATACATTTATAAGGCGTGTTTCACTAAATAATTCAAGAAAAAAATATCTCATCATTACACATATTTAGTTATGCATTATTTATTATTTACTTGACCTTTACTTTTAATATTTTAAAATGTTTTTTAAATTTTCTTAATTTTTTTATTTTACTTTATTATAAACATTCATTATAATAATTTTGAGTGCATTTATAAATTCAAATTATTGTATAGAAAATGTAAACAAAACAGTGACCAGAAATCCGAAAAATTCTAAAATCTGCATAACCTCTGGTTTTAAGCTAGGAAGATTTAAGGGAGTCTATTCAATACTAATTAATAGTAACGTAACTGCAAATCAAGATAAAAAATCTTCCTTCCTTCGTCGTTTAGTTCCTACATAAAACATTAAAAATGGCACACACGTAATCCAACGTAACATCGAAATAAAGACTAGTGATTTGATTGAATAATAAATAATTAATAAAAAATAATAGAAAGATTAACAAAATATAACACAAAATATAACGAAATTTAGCTAATAAAGAATAAATATTTACTTACTTCGTAACTGGAAGTCAAATCCAAGATGGATGCCATATAGACGCTACGTATCTACTTATGCACTCCTTGTCCTTACTGTCTGTGTGACTGCGTCAGCAGCCATTACGTCCCCACAGAAAGCCTTCTCATTGGCTGATACGAGTTACAAAAATATTTCATGTAAGTATTCCAAAGCAATGGCTTACGTTGCACCCTTGTTACAGATAAAATTTTAGTAAACATACAGATTTCTGTAGCTTTACAAAAACAATTTTTGTAGACTTACAGATTTTTTTTTTACAGTGTACAGTTCGATTCCTCATTAATTTCGTATAGGAATCATGCGTTATATTTCATTATCATTATATTGCCAACAAAGTTATACGCATTTGAAGTTATGGAATGGAATCCCGAGTTGTACTTGTGGAGTGCACTGTAAAAAAAAAAATGCAGTAAAATTACGGGCAGAGGCCGGCAGCAGAGATTCCAGTCATACCCCGTAAAATAAAAAAATTCATGCCCATCATTTTGTGTAGCCCGTAATTTTACGGGGCATAGTAATATAACATTATAATACACAGGAAATAATGCACTTTAAAACACAATAACACTTTACTTACTGTTCCGTAGCATGTAGCACGTTAGATAATCATCACAGAATCGCTGTTTTGGCGGGTTAAAATTTTCGAAACACGAGTAAAATGAAGGATTACAGCGGAGGACAATGTATGGGTTGTAACCGTATTTTTGCTAACATATGAGCTAGAACTGTAAGAATATGTGGATTGCTCTTAATTTTCTAAGTATCTAAGGGATAAGGCCGCTTATTTAATGGATCAGACCGTTTTTCATCAAATAAGCCTGTTGCCCGTGAAAATTGAAGGGCAAACGCTCAAAAATTTACAGTTTTATTCTGAGAGTGTGTGTGGGTGTTGAGGGTCCTGTCCCCTCACGCAAAAACACCCGCTCGCTAATGTTAATCCTATGAGACATTTATTTTACAATATCTTGTTTGCATTTCAATTTTTTAAACGGTTGTTTTTGCATTGAATAGCTGAGATCGATCTCAGCAGTGCATCCTTTTTTTACTTTTTCGATTTTGTTTGCGGATTTTCTTTTCTTTTTTTTTTTTTATGAGAATACTTTTATTTTCGAAACCGGTTCCGAAAATAAAAGTGTCATTGTAAAAAAAAATCCGCATAGAAAATCGAAAACGCAAAAAGATCGATCTCAGCTATCAAATAAAAAAAAGAAAGAAAAAATATCGTTCAAAAATATTGAAATGCAAACGAGATATCGTAAAATAACTGTCCCATAGGATTAACATTAGCGAGCCAACGTTTTTGCGTGAAGGAACAGGACTCTTAAGACCTTGAGAAAAAAAAATTAATACTGCAATTAAAACCATCAAATAACGTAATTTTTCAGACTTTTGATTGAAAAACGTCTTTATGAGTGTAAACGATATCACGTCTAAAAGAAAACGCGCATTTTCATTCATAAAAGAGTCATTTTTACTTATTTTTAATCACACTTGTTCCAAGATTACAAGCTATTAAATGAAGGAATTTTCTTTATTAAAAAATGCGAAGAAAACTTTGTTTTCTGATTTTATCGTCTTAAATTCGCTTCCAAATCACACAAAAAATAACCTATTTAATAAATCGTGGATCAAGCTTCATTCTAAGTAAAAATCTCATTCAGATCTATACAGTAATTTAAGACTGGCGCAACATACAAATAGACTTGTGAAGTTTTATATAATACTACGATAATATGAAATTTATAAAGGTTTCGTTTGATAAAACTGACTTATTAAACCAGTAATTATAGACTTTTTAAAATGTTTATAATAATATTTAAAATAATTAACAAATAATATTGTTTTTAAGTCTCTCAATTCTTATGAAATAATAAAATTAAATGAATTGTGGTTTTATCTGTAAATATGAAACTTTTTAGACTGTAAAAACATTCACTACAAATCTTTCAGCAAGCATAAAAGTACATAGCCATAACGTAAAGAGTTTGAAAAATATCCATTTAAAAAAAAGGTTTAATTTCATAAAATTGGCGGTGCTTTCTAAACAGGGTAAAGTATAAAATACTAAGAATGAAGTATCAAATCTACTGTTATAAATAGACAGATTAAATGCATTCTATGTCAAGTTCTGTTAAAGGGATTTTAAAGTACCATCAGCAGGGGCTAGATCATGAAAATTTGGGCCCTAAGGGAAAGGAAATATTTTGCATCCTCGTTATAGATTATCGCGCTTTTACAAAGAACATATAGACAAAAATGTAAATAAAAAATTTACATCGCCGTGCATATAAATTGCATTATTATTAGGATTAAAATTTCCTAGACAATTTAATAACGCAAAAAAAAAAAAAATTGACAGAGTCTAATATGATGTAACGTAGTATTAATTCTACGCAATCTTGTGAAACCTTTATATGTCAAAGAAAACACGAATTCCATAGATAAAATAATCTTAAAATTAAAATACTCATATAAAATTTTAAACCATATAAAAATACAAAAAAATCGGAAATAATTTAAAATTATTACGAAAAACTGGAATTTTTAGTTTGCTGAAAAATTGTAAATGCATTTACATTCATTAAAAGAAAGTCCGTATGAAATATTAAAACACATACTTCTACATAAAAATTAGGGATAATAGTAATTCAAAATCTGAAATGTGCATTGCAGCATCATTCTTATAGTTACATTTTATTGTATTTTTAATTTAGATAATTTTTGTAATGAATTAAATAGATTTTTTTTTTTAGTAGCAGGAAGGACTTTTTTCAATAAAATTATTAATGGAGACCAGTAAATTTTTGGAGTCCTGAAATTTGTAGGCCCTGTTCAAGTGCCCCAGCTGGTAATAGGGCACCGCTGTTGGGGAAAAAATATTAAGATATAAAATAAACTTACCTATATTTTTGAGCACGTCTAACATAAATCCAAAATGTTTTCTAATTAATATCACAAATAAAAACACGTAGAAATGCAAATAACGCTTTTAATGCTATATGGAATGCTGATACTAACCGTTGCCTCTCACCCCCCCCCCCCCTCCCCACTTCGTATCTTCTTTCCCTCACCCACCCCCTTCAAGTATTCTTTCTTGCAAACAGGTGTTTAAAAACGTCCAAATCATCACCGGAAGTTTAAATCCTGTATATGTCCGAAGAGCTCCACCTCCATCTTTTACCTTCTGTCGCAACTGCATTCGTTTCCCTTCTCTCAATGCGACATCATCCTATGTCATTTGTCAGAAAAAGACAGTACGTAATTTCTAAGAATGACGTTTTCGTCAGTCATTCCTATTCTATTATAGATGTCATGAGAATTTGTAAAAATTCGTACTGCAATGTAATTAGTTTTAAGCAGTGGTGTACAGGTCTGATTAAGCAAAGAGAAGCGCAGACAAAATACATGGTATACTTGACCTGCTTTATTCATTCGGCGTCTCCCTCCTTACACTATTAAAAAAAAAATAATAAAAAAATTTTATGCCTGAAAATACAAATATACCATTATATATTTAGATAAAAAAATATATTTTTTAATTTTATTGTATTCTAAAAGTACAAAATATTGATTATGACCAATACAAGGTTTTACAATAGATTTCAAATATCAGCTTTACTAAAAATTGCATACCAAATTTAGAGAACCCTAAATTCAGAGGCCCCAGGGCTATGTCCCAATTGGCCATGCTTTAATGAGGCCCTGGTGATTAAAGGATGGTGGTATAACCTGGATCAGCTGCCCCCCCCCCCCCCCAACCCACCCTCTTATTTGTATGCGTTCTATAACGTATCTGATTTATAATAAATCCCGGATAAATTGAACGGGAGAACAATGAATTTGGTCTTCTTTTAGGTTCACATAAACTTAATATGTTATTGTTATATCAAGCCTCTTAAAATTTGGCATTTGATTATAACTAGCTGTACCTTCCCCCGATGTTCTTAACACTCTCCAACCTAATTGAAAAATGTTTATGACTTCGGTTTGTCTGGCCGTCTGCCGTCTGCCGTCTGCCGTCTGTCCGTACTCTAACTCGTGTAAATATACTCAGATCCCTTACTATAGCATGTTCTTTATTTCAACTGAAGTGTGTAGCACTTATAGTTTTTTACAGGGACAGTCAAAAGTATTCCGTTACATTACAATCAATGGGAAATAATCGTTTCAAGTGCATTCTGCTGATGCTTACGTCATTTAAAACATGGTCAAATTGATATATAATTATGAAGCGCATTACAACATGCTTTTTGTAGAATATGGGGTGCAAAGCATTTATTATTCATTTACAGGGTCAAACGAAAGAATTCTGTTACACATTGTTCTATGGAGAAAAATCGTTTGCACACAGAAAAAAATAAAACCCAATTTGGGTCGAAGGATTCTGAGGTATGTGCCCAAATTGGGTCATGCCTGTTTTGGTTACCACTGTGTATCCATTTGGGCATTGTTAAATACCCATTTTCAAAAAAAAAAAAATTTTTTTAAATGGGTATTTAACAGTGCCTAAAATGGATACACAGTAGTAACCAAAACAGGCATGACCCAATTTGGGCACATATCTAAGAATCTTTCGACCCAAATTGGGTTTTATTTTTTTCTGAGCAGTGTAATTTAGTGATATTTCACTATTTGAAACATAATGAAATTTATATGCATTACTATAAATTGCTCTCTTAAAAGTATGGTGTGCATTGTGTTTATCTTTCATTTACAGGGACACACAAAAGATATCGCTTACAGTACATGTGCGATATTTACTGTCTATGTGTGAAAAGTGCGTTTCCAACTTTGGTTTGCGTTTTAAAGTTTAACTAAATTTTTTCATAGTACGTATGTGTTTATAAACTCGGTTGTTCATATACAGGGCTACACAAGGGAGTCCGTAAGTATTGCAGACTATGGGAGTGAATTGCTTAAGGGTAGTTTTTAATTGTGCTATGCATTTTCCTGCTGAACTATATTTAGTAGACTAATAGAAGTTTGTGGAATATAAATAAATTCATATGCAGGGCTACGCAAAGAAAAGGATACATTGTCGTTTACGGTTGGTAATTGCAGCGAGCGGTTTTTAAGTTGCCTTTTACTTTAATATGTGGTGTGTACAATAGTCTTCAGATATTATACAGTACCATACAAAAGATTTCGAGTGCATTTCCATTCACTGGCGAAAATTCCTAAATGTGAATATTCTATCTGAACTAAATGTTATCATGCTATATATCCACATCTATTGATCATATACAGGACTGCACAAAATAATTCGACTACTTTTTTGACACTAGAACGTAATTTCGAAAACTGTATTTTTCAATGTGTTATATGTTTTTTAAACTGTTTACTTACATATCTTCGTTCACCTTATTTAACGGTGAAGTTTCGTTGCAGTTTATTGGCTGTGTTGGAAAGTGTTTCATAATCTATGCTCGAAGCATGATTTTTCGTTTTTTTGTTTAATATATTTTTTATTATTTTCAAAAAATATATTTAAATATGTTTTGCAGTAGTTACGATTTCTATTCATTTCCTCCCAGTTCGCAGTCGTAAATAAAAATGTATCGGGGGGAAAATAGCCAGGAAACACAAAGAAAAGAGAAGACACGGACAAATACAATTAAAAAGAAAATATCTAAATTAGACTAGGCGAACCTTGTTCGTGTACGTATTTTATTCCACACTTTAGAAATGAATGAGCAAATATGGTCCATGCAGTATCTTTTTCGAACACAAATAATAAATATATGGAATTTTACATTGCTACGCTGAGCATAAAACCGACAGAGTGAAAAATGTCCAAGCCGGGAATCGAGCCCAGGCCCTTGGAATAACGCTCCAAGGCACTGAGCTATGAAGACGATACTCAACTTGGCATCTCGCACTCACATATGTTGGAAAGGCTACTACCGCAGCGCAAGATGGAAATATCATCATGAGCACACAAACACTGTGGCAAATTTGAGACGACACATAAAGCCACACAAAGTCCAGTATAGATCAATACATATAAGTAAATTGCAATTAATTTTTCAATTATTTTTCAGGAGTGAAAATTGCCCTAAACCAATGAATAATAAACATGTGAATTTTTACATTGCTAAACTAAGTGGTGTCACTCTGTCGGTTTTATGATGAAGAACACAATGTACAAGATATATGAAATATGTTGCATTAGAGATGATAATACAAATACTATTTACAGAAAGACGAACAAGCTCCTTTAATGAAATATATTTTAAGAAAGTTATATACATTTTGGAACACTAACTATTAAAGGTTGCTCCATGAAGACCGAGCCTTTCCAATCTCAGATCTATAAGCCGGACAGCTACTATCGTAAAAGGTGTGTTTAAGTGTCGAATAAAGGGTGCCCTTCGAAGTCAGACCATCGAGACAGTTACGAAAGGAAAGCTTACTATCTGGTACTGAGCAATTATCAGCTTTGGGATCACCAGTACAAAGAGCACATGCAAGACTAAATTTTCGCTTATGCACCATGTGGTCCAGCCGCTGGCAATAGAATCATCTAATAAAGGCGTAGTATTTTCTAATTCCGCAGAGATGTATGCTGAAACATAAACTTTGTGACATGAGGTTTCATGCGTCAACAGCCGGCAGATGAATGACCAAATGGAACTTTTACTCATCGTTACGATCCAACAGTACCTTAATAATCTGATAATTAGTGGGGGATCTGGCTTGACCCCTCAGAGTTGGAGTAACGATCGTGCCAAGATATTCCTGCAGAGCCTCTTCTTCGCCAACAACATGCGAAGAGAGTACATTTGGGACCCTAAAGATTATAATCCGAGACGTTTCTGGTTACTCTTCAACTATGGTTACCAATTATTGGGTGATCACATCAGAAGAAAGCAGTTTATTTTTAGGATTCTCTTGTCCTCTCTGTCCTTCTAGAAAAGTCGGAAGTTACCAGTTTTAAGAGGTGAACTATCAACCACTTGTAGAAGAGTGGGCATATTGAACATGTTAAGTTTTTTAGAATTTCTGCAAATGTTGATTCTGAATCGTTGGACGAAGTAATAAGGCTGGCAAAAATGCACTGTTAGAGGGTCTATGAATTGGTAATTTTTCCGTTGATTCAAGAAGCTTTTTTTCTTTTTTATAGCCAAATCATCCAATTTCTTGTCCAAAAGAAAATGAACTGCAGCAGACCTCCATTTCATTCAGTCACTGCTGCAAGTTCTGAAGCTACTTCTGTGCAGTTAGCAGGCCTTCTTGTTGTTTATAAAAATTTTCCTGTAGTAATGAATAATTTTCTAACTTCTGATTAAGGAAATGGATCTCTTTATTAGGAATTACTTGAACTGATTCAAGTTTTCCAACCAGAACGCATGCATGTCACTGAGTTCCATCAGGTCTTTTTCTAATTGAATCTTTTCATTTGAGAGTCTTTCAAACTCCTGTTGAGATTCTGGCTTAAGTAATTTTTGAGATTACAATTCCTCTTGTTGTTCATTGAAACTTTTCTCCAGAGATTTATATCCTTCTGTGATGTTACCAAATTTTTGTTTGAGTTCCATCAGCGTTTTTTCTTTTTGATTATTTTCTATACGTAGACTATCTGATTTCTGTTGGTGTAATAGGATCTCGGAGTCAAGGTCGCTTACCTTCTGTTTTAGTCGATGAATTTCTGATTTTAGCACTTTTCGTTCTGATTTGAGATTTTTGATATTCTCTTTGGGATCTTTAATTTTCCTTACATTTGAGGTGTTTTCTTCTATGGAATTATTAAGTTTGAATTTTAGTGTTTGAATCTCTGTATTTAGAGTTTATTCCTCTGATTTGGTGTTCGCATACGTCTGTATCTTTTGTTTTAGAGAATTGTTTTCTGATTCATTATCTTTCTGTTCTAAATATAGATTGTTGATTTTGACCCTGAGTTCTATACTTTTCTTCTCATTTTTGGCATTTTCTTCAATGGATTTTTCAAGTTTTAGTTTGAAAGATTGTACTTCTGTTTTAATAGCTAAATTTCCCAATGTGGCACTTATTAAAGAGGATAACAAAGATCCTTCAACTGTTTTTTCTTTTCTTTTAGATTACTAGCAATTTGTTCGTACTCTGTTTTGAGGACGGTACTATATTTATAAGCGTCATCAGCACTATCCTTAGCTGATGAATCCCGGGAGCTGATGACTCCCGCCCGTATCAACTCTCGTTTAAGATGAGTTGATAATTGATATAGAAGTTGTTCAACCGACATTTCATTTGCTGTATCTAAGCAGAAATTAATGGGAGGATCACCTTTACCTTTCACCTTTTGAGGATTGTGAACAGTTATCTGTGAAAATTTTTTGCTCCTATTTATCTGTTAATGAGGTATCAAAATTAATAGTAGTTGGAGAGTAGTTGATAGAATAGTCTCCGAAATTATTTCTGAGTCGATATGAATAAAAAGGCTACGAAGTGGATGATTTAGAATAACAATTTAGATGATTTTTTTATCCTCACTATCAAAGTGGGGAATTTGAGGAGTCATAAAAGGATGACAAAGAGTCGTTAGTGACATAACTCTGATGAAACTCTCATTAATTGAAGGATTTGAGAATTCGAAAAGAGCTGGATTTCCATGAAGTGTATTGCTCCAAGCCAACTAGAAGTGAAGTCATCGTCAATGCAGTTTTCGTGTAAATCTGCAAGGCGTTCGTAATTTTCCTTTCTACCTGAAAGACCATCGTAGAGTAAGTTACAACGTCAATGATCGCATTTAGCAGGAATAGGTGTTTTCCTTCGGGATATATTTGAGAGGAATAAGTATATGTCATGATTTATCAAAGAAGATTATATTCTGTAATCTTGGTGTGCACAGGTATTCAAATTCTTTGAATTTCCAGCCTTTGAGCTGGAATTGCTATTCGAAGATTTATTTGACTTGATTATTTTAATTAGTGAAGAATGGTAATCCATTGAGTCTGCATCAGCAGACATAATGATATGAATTGAAAGATTACTAGAGGATGTTAACAGATAACGAAGTAGTTAGCAATTTAACAGCATTTGGCAATATTCAATAAGGATGAAGGATAAAAGACTCTATGTAACAGGCAGGCGGGAATCGAAGACCATCAACCATATCATTGGAAAGAAAGGATGGTTAGTGTACCGATAGGATAATAAAAGTAAAAACCAGAGATCTAGACCTCTGAAAATAACTAAGACAAATAAATAGCTGAAAACGGGGTAAAATAATAAATAAATAAATAAATAAAATAAAAAGAGAGTATTAAGAGGAGGGAAAAGAGTGATGCTGAAGTGACACGGTCCAGAAGACAGAGGTTACTTAAAAAATATTTTGAAAATATTTAAAAATGGTAGGCTAATGCTGGGCATCAGACAGTGATATGTTAGAGTATTTTTATTTATATTCAAATATGGAAAGTCAAGATAATTACAAATACAAAAACAATATCAAGATTAGAATATAAAATAAGCATTATGGTTATCCTAACACTTCATAACACAAAAAGGTGAGAGATCATAAAAGGCATTGTTTGATTCACGTGAAATTTTTTTGACAGGGGGAGGTCTGAGGAATAATGAGAAAAAAACATTGTTTGATTCACAAGAGGAAATTTTGAAGAAAATATAAGGGAGAATCGAATTAAAAGGCATTGTTTGTTTCATGGAGTAGAATTTTGACTGGTGGAGACTTGGGGGAGGGGGGGGAGTAGTAAAAGCTATTGTTTTATTCACCAAGGAAAAATTTTTGATAGAGGGAGATCTAAGGAATCATTGTTTAAAATATATTGTTTAATGGGAAATCATTTAACAGGGGGGAGTTTATAAGAAACTAGGGGGCTCAGCCCCCTACTCGCTAACGCTCGCCAACCCCCCGTGAATTGCGAAACAATTCACATTGAGACCGCTACGCGGTCCCAGCTCGCTTCGCTCGCTCGCCCCTTTTTATTTTTCTAATAATTCTAGCCGGAATAAGTACTACAATAAATCATTTGAACATATGAAATTTACAATTTTTTAAATGTAAAAAAGTAATCTAAAACTCCGTTGAAAACACAACTAAAAATGCATTTAGTCGATGCTACTAATGGACATATAAATCATTTAAATACTATGAAGAAAGGATCTTGGAAGCATAATTAGTTTAAACCTTACTGCACCTATAATATTATACAGCACGGCTTAAATTCACTAAAAAAAAACAAAAAAACAAAAAAACACACTACGTGGTAGGAAGATAGTTTATCATCAATGATTGTTTAAATTTCGTTCAACATTTTACTATTCTAATTGATTATAGATTTCTGCAAAAGAAATTTTTACTTCATTGAAATTGAAGAAAAATAATTTTTACTTCAATAAAACATCAACGGATGGCAGCAGGGGATTCTAGAAAGTTTATATTTTATTATCTCCGATTTTTTGTGTGAGTGAAATTCCTAAATAAATTCTAAATAAGAGTTAAGAATTCAATATTACTCATAATTAAACGACAATATTACTCATAATTAAAATGAGGAATCATCTCAGACGCTTTGGATTACGTTCATATTATTTTATTTTTAATAATTGCTAGCTTAAGTTTCAGTGCTCTGACACTGACCGCCATATTGGAGGTGGAGCTAGGACACCCAACCTGGACGCCAGCCGGTATTGGAGGTGGAGCTAACAAAATCTTGTCTGTTCATTGGTCTGAGCTCTGGAAACTACGGTTGTTGCCAACGGTAAGGTAGAAATTCAGCCCTATTTCCGCGCCACGTAAGACAAATATATATATAGATTGTTTGATTCATTTAGAAAGAATTTGACAGGGGTAGTTTTAAGGGGTGTTGAACAAAAGACACTATTTGATTTTGGTAAACCCTGAAATAAAAAGTAACTACAGTGGTGGCCAAAAGTTTGGACATTTTTTGAAAGTTTCATGTTTTTCAACTTTGTGTGCTTGTAGAATATATTAGTTTTCACTTAAATACAAACGTTTATATATCAAATTGAAGGTAATTTAATGTAAAATTTAATAATAAAAACAGTATTACAATATCTGTATTACAAAAAAAGTTATGCTCATTTTAGTAGAACAAAAAACACAAATCGTTTTGAATAAGGACGTGTTTTGTAATAAAAGCGTACTAGCCAATCACAAACACTGTTCTGAGGACCAATCAAATGTCCGTAACTATAGTTTAGGTTATTTGGATGGTAAAAGAGTTATTGTTGTGGAAATATTTTGCGGAATGATGCATACTAGTACAATTAAATAGAGTATTGCTGTTTTTGAATATTTAAAGTCCTTTTTTTAATTAAACTAATTTTAAACAATGTCATCAACAAGAAGAACTAATTGGACATCTACAAAAAGAAGACGAATTGTCATATTGAGAGAAAGTGGCCTCTCTTATGCTGAAATTGCAAGACAAGTTGGTGGTTCAGTGACTTGTTCTGGTGTACGAAAGTTCTGTTTACGTTATGAAAAAACGAAATCAGTGGAAAATAAGGCCAAATCAGGCCGAAAAAAATGCACAAGTGCTACTGCCGATAGAAAAATTAAACGGCTATGCCTTCAAGATAAAAAAAATTCATCAGATGCCATTAGATGTGAAATGAATGCAGCGGATATTGCAGTAAGTTCAAGAACAATAAGAAGAAGGTTATCAGGATTTGGACTACAAGCTAGAATTCCAAGGAAAAAACCATATTTAAATCAAAAGCAACACGAAAAACGAGTTAAGTGGGCAAAAGAGCACATTAAATGGTCAGAAAATCAATGGAAGCAAGTAATCTGGAGCGATGAGAGTAAAATATCGCTCTTTGGTAGTGATGGTAGAAAATACGTGAGACGTAGAGTAGGAGAAGCACTTCATCCTGATTGCATTGAAGCAACTACAAAAAACCCAACAAATGTCATGATTTGGGCGTGTATGTCTGCATATGGTGTGGGCCGAATTCAAGTGATTGATGGCATCCTGAATGCCAAAAAATACATCGAAACTGTCCTGGAACCAAAATTGATACCTTCCATCAGGGATCTCTTCCCCAACAACGCACCATTTATTTTTCAGCAGGATTCAGCTCCATGCGCCACAGCAAAAGTATGCAAAGCATGGTTTCAAAATAAAGGCATAGATATATTACCATGGCCAGAAAACAGCCCTGATCTCAATCCAATTGAAAATTTGTGGCAACGTTTGAAAATTCTTGTACGAAAAAAACGTCCATCCAATAAAAGACAACTTATTGAAGCTATAATTGATTCTTGGCGTCATGTGATTACAAAAGATGAACTCCAAACACTCGTTCACTCGATGAAAAGACGCTGTGAAGCTGTCTTAAAAAATAAGGGTTATCCTACTAAGTATTGATTGTGTACGTATCACTTTAAAAAAAATGCAAATCTAAGATAGATCTTACTATTAGTTGCATAACTTTTTTTTGTAATACAGATATTGTAATACTGTTTTTATTATTAAATTTTACATTAAATTACCTTCAATTTGATATATAAACGTTTGTATTTAAGTGAAAATTAATATATTCTACAAGCACACAAAGTTGAAAAACATGAAACTTTCAAAAAATGTCCAAACTTTTGGCCACTACTGTATATGAGAATAACTACAATGGACAGTTGAAGGAATGATTTACCTTTTTAAATATATGGCATTTATGAATTTTCGAATTTTGAATTATTGTTATTTCCCATTTTTATGACTTTTTTTTTTTTTTTCTGTTACGAATATAAGTGCATTTATATTTTTGATGCTGCATAATTAGAAGATTCAAGTTTTTTTTATAATGAGTCCAAATCATATCCGACTTTTAGCGCTTATATTTTACTTGAAATTTTGAATGTTTTAATCTTAATATAGCTTTATCTTAAGGTTCCCGTTGACTCACTCGAAAACACTCGCTAGCTAATATTAATCCTAGAGGACAGTTATTTTACAACGCCTCGTTTCCATTTCAATTTTTTTAATTATTTCTTTTGAATTAGATTGCTGAGATCGATCTCCACGAATCCTTTTTTTGACTTTTTCTATTTTGTTTGCAGCGGTTTTTTTTAATAAGGATTCTTTCACTTTCGAAGCCGGTTTCGAAAATGGAAGTATCCTCCTAAAAAAAAACCTGCAAACAAAATCGAAAAAGTAAAAAAGGGGCGTCGTAGAAATCTATCTCAGTTATCCAATGCAAAAAATCGTTAAAAATATTAAAATGCAAACGATATGTTGCAAAGTAACTGTCCCATAGGATTAACATTAGCGAGCTAGTGTTTACGAATGAGTCAAAGGGAGTCTTAATAATTTCCTTTGTCATACATAGGGTTTCAAGATTTTGTAGAAATAATTTGTGTTTAGTTTACATTTATTTTGGTTCTGCCAAATTCATTTTGTTTATTTTATATAAAACAAAAGTTATGCTAATAATAATATTAATAATTAAACTTGTGAGAACTATGATGAAAGTTTTTCATATATTTTTGCATTGACTAATAACATTGTAGTATATTTAGTTCTCATACAGAGATTTTTTGTAAAAGCATGACAGTGGGTAATTGCTTTGCAGTGCAATGTTCGCAAGTTGAACATGGGATTTTAGGATGTACACTGCAAAAAAAAAAGTGTTGATTTTACAGTATAATAATGGCATCCCAGCTGCCAGTATTATACCGTAAAATTAACAGCAATAAACAGTAAAATAAGCTATAATACGCTGCCGCGCTGTAAAATCAACACTTTTTTTTTTCAGTGTGTAACGGTAGCTTAAACACGCAGAAATGATTCCAAAAAAAGTTTCAAACAGCACAAAGGCGATATAATCCTCCTTGCATGCAGGTCATTTCCATAATTAATATTACAGCTATATGCATGCAATCATATATCATTAAACACAATTATTATTAATACAGTAAACTCCCGTAAGTGCGAACTTCCGAGAAAGGCCGTTTTTCGTTTGTATTAAACGATGTAAACATTTGTAATGTGTAAAACAATCTCTTGCGCCGAATATATCTATTTAAGTATTCGACAAAAATTTTATAGACTATCAACTTTATGCTAAAATAAACAACTTTTTGTTTAATTTAGTAATTTTTTTGGGGGGGGAAAGCAAGTTAATGTAAATTTTTAATATACAAAAGAGTGAATTTCTCAGAAAAATCTTGCCTGGCAAAAATTACACCAATATTCCGTTTGAGGAAATAATGCACATAACCAGTTTCGCTTCAGCCCGGTCAATTTGTAAAAAAAAAAAAAAAAAAAATGTGCAGAGGTGAATCCGAGATGTACTTACGCACTAAGTGTTGGTTTTAACATTAATTACAAATAGAAATTGGGGGGAGAAATTAATTGTCCTCATTAACGGGAAATACATATCTTAATAAGTATTTCCGAATCTACTGAAACTAAATTATGGAAAAAATTAGAGGTTGTAGAAATTAATTAATATATATATAATAATTAGTAAATTTAACGTACGGAACCCTTTGAGCGCGAGTTTACTCGCACTTGACCGATTTATTTAAATTCGAAAGCACTATTTATGTTTTTTTTAAGAAATTCGAAATTTCAATTTATTGAATTTTTAGTTTTCATTTTTAAAATAAATTCTAACTTTAGTATCAATCGAGCCAACACGCTTGCGTGCAGGGAATAAATGGAAAATTTCCCTCTTATTCAGACTTTCGGGAAGAATTTAAGGGGAAAGCGTTCTTTATAGGAGTACGGAAATTATTTGTTGAAAAATAAGGAATAATTTAGTGTATAAAGACGAGTTTTTCTGACAGTGTTGTCAATTTCATCGAAATTACGCCAAAATGCCATTTCTGAAATTTGTTACCAAGCTGAATGTCTGGGGAAACCTCAGTTTTCAAAATGATGACCACTTTCAAAATTCTTTTAAACCCACAAATTTTAAAAAGGAGAATATAAGTAAATTACATTGAATTTTTCAATTAATTTCCAGGAGTGAAATTCGCCCGAAACTAATAAAGTTTAGCAGTGGGAGAATATAAACATGAAATAAGCTAAGCTAAAAAAATTTCATCAGAACTTTCCGTGCAAAACAATTTTTAAACATAGGTGAGACTGGGGGCCAATGGGACATAAGGGCTAATAAGACAAGTGTATTTTCTCGTAAAATTCTTCAGTTGAATGTTCAGGCTTTTGTCAGAAGATAGCAGTTGCACAAGAAATTGTGTTGAACAATTTTTTATCTTCCATTAGCTGCTTGAAAAGTTAGAAACAAATCATTCCTAAGCCTAATTATGGAGGTTTTTTAATGTTTAATAAATGCTTGTTTTGGTAAAGTATTAACTCTTATGTGTGTGTGTGTGATTATGAAGATTTTAATCAGTACTATTTATTTGCGATATTTTTTTATGTGTGCTGTGTTTGTGACAAATAATTAATCTACAATAAGCCTAAATGCAGTCTAAATAGCACGGGATTTAATGGGACGTATTAGATTTGGGGACCCCAAAGTGATTATTCATAAATGTTGTCATGTTATTGCATCTAATATTTATGTTAAATGATGTATTTTGTGCACAAATAACCTTAATATGTTTTGTTCTTCTATATCTGTTAAAATTAGAACCATTTACCAAAAAACTTTCAAGAAAATCATGTTATAAATTCAGTAGAAAATATCTCAATCAATTTTCCTTTAATAAGTTTTACAAATTTAAAACGAATAATTAATTTTTATAAAATATTATCATTGTATTTATAACAGTGCTCATATAACTCTTAAATTAGCATATTTAAGAGATATTTATCAGAATCCTATTAGATCTGGAGTCGGGGTCTAATGGGACAAAATCCCATTTTACAAATTAAGGCTACTTCTCTTTCAATAATTAAGCTATGATTAACATCTTTTACTTATTACAAAAAAACTGTTTAAAGTAATTGTATATTAAAATATACATATCACAAATTTATAAATTACACTTTCTACATTATGAAATGTAAAACATGACCCATTAGCCCCCAATCTTCCCTACCAAAATAAAAAGCAATACATAAATTGAACAATTAAAAAATATTAAAAATACAAAAATAAACTTATACTTTTATTTTTTATTTAATTATTTAGTTAGTTAGTTAGTTATTATTTTTTATGGAAAATTTAAACATGTCTTCCTGGTTTTTATATTAAATTTTTTTATGAAAATTATTAAAAGGGAAGATAAATACAAAATGTAGTTACAGGCAATTGACCTCCCTTGCTTTCCCCTCCCCTTGCTGGAGCCAATGGTTTTGAATAGACAAAAATAAATATTTATTTTTACACTAACTCATTTCACTATCTTTCAGGAAAAGCCTCCTGTTAAGGAAATTTTCTTTTGGAAAATTCATTTTAATCTCTTATGTCGGCATCATTTAAAGTTGTATTTGTTTAATCACGCTTTTACATCAACGTATCAACAGTTCATTCGAAACTCTCTTTTCAAAAGTGACCTGTTAAAAACAACTAAATATTTTCCTTTTTAAACTGCACTTAACACTTGTCTAAACACCCCTCTTAATCCCCTGTATTCTGAAATTCAATATTTTCTTTATGCGACATATTCACAAAAGTCTTCAACTTAAATCCCAGATCTGCAAAGCAAGCACACTGTTATTTTACCCTCAGCTTCATTTTCAATGTCCTCCCTCGCACAAAAGAATCTGAAACAAAACAAAAGTATTAAGATCTTAAAACCGACTCTTGATTATTTCGGTCTAGGGAGGGGTCTTCAACTTAAATCGTCCATCCCCTGCTGTGTCCGACATTGCCTGAGTGACCGGTTACGGTAAAGATTAAAATTCAAATCGTGAACTCGCAAAAAGACATGATTATTTTATCTTTTTTCATGGCTTAGCGCAGTCTCAGGTTCTCGCACCTGCTGTCTAACCTCACCCAAAGCTGACGGATTTGAAGAAAGGTAAGGGAGTTAATTTCATTGCGTTGTTTATCCGAATATAAAACAATGTTGTTGAGGCGAGAACACGGTTTTCCAAGGCCAAGGAGATTTTCTTTACAGAAGCAGATGTTGTGGTTTTACGTTACAAGTCGCTGTGACGTCACAATTGTCACAGTCAGACAGGTGACCAAAATATGATATATTTAATTTATAACATTATGACGCTCAGATACTGGCAATTCGTGATTCCAGTAAAAAGCCATTCCATATTGAAGTCAAAAATTCCATGATTATATGAGAGTAGCCTACGTTATATTGCACATATAGAGAAACACGAAAAAAGCGCGATATAACGAAGGGCATTAGAAAAAGTAAGAAGGGCGATAACTGGCAAGCAAATGTTTTATGCTTGTTACCAAAACCTCAGTTTATGTGCATATTATAATTTTCTTAATAAAATTTACGAAAGAGTGTACATTCATATTGTAATCGTCGATATGTACATATAAAGTTGCATAAAAAATGCAGTATTTTCAGGAGACAGGAAAAAAGAGTAATAAAGGGGGAGTTACCTGTATCTTTTTTCATTCGTTAGCACTGTTATTCTTGTACCTGCTGTCTAACCTCATCCAAAACGGGTGGATTTGAAAAATGTCATCAGAGAGTTAATTTAATTGCGCTGTTTGCTCTAAAATAAAGAAAATACAGTTGGGCTGAGAACATGGTTTTTCAAGAGCAATGCTTACAAAAATAATCTGCTTTTTACAGAAGCAAGTGTTGAGGTATCAATTTCATGTGAAACATACTTACTTACAAGTAAAATAAACCAGAATGCAAATAATATAAAGGGAATTCCCAAAACTTAAAATAAAAGTGAACTCTTTATCAAAATAATAATAATAATAAATTAAAATGTAATTTTATAAGCAATTTCATAAGAATAAAAGAAAAGGTCTGAAGTGACTCCATTGGACTTTCCGAAAATTTTACAGAAAATGGAATCAGCAGGATTCAAATACTGAGGCTCCAGATTCGAATATGGAGACATTACCTCTGAACCACTAATACTTGTCTACGCCGTTGCAATATCTATCACTCATACGCTGTCACATTTCCTTATAGAATTAGTCGCAAAATGGCTTGAAATTGGGGACAGCCAATTCGTGATTCTATTGTTATTTTCCACTGTGAAGTCATACATCACGATTTTTCAATCATTTGCACCTCTTCACAAAATGGAACATATCGACTTCAAGGTGACCCACTTTCACGTCACGTGGGAGAAATATGAAGAATAAGAATTTCGTTTGTGTGGCTTGTGTACTGTAAAACATTAAAAACAAAATTCTCAAAAATTTACCTGCATGTAGTAATTAATTTCGTAGAAAGTAATTTCGTAAAATAAAATTCATATCTTTATCTAAAAATCAAAAGTGACTGCCGAATTTCATACAAAAAAAAAAAAGAAAAGAAAAGAAAAGAAAAAAAGAAAAGAAAAGAAAAGAAAAAAAGAAAAGAAAGAAAGAGAAAAGTTCGAAAAGCTCAACACTCAGCCTCACAGAATCAACCTATCTCCAAAATATCTATAAAAAGTTATATTTAAGACGAAAAGCATCTTGCACTTTTAAAAAGAAATTTCCTATTCCATTCTACAATTCTGAAGTCACCGTGTGTAAAAGAGCACAGCATATTTAAACGGCTAGGTTTTGCCCATAACGACCAGGGGCGGATTTAAGGGGTCGCAATCGCGAGGGGCCCCAAAACTTCTTTTGAGTTCAAAGTGAAAAAATGACTCTTTTATCAAAAAAATGTCTTAACTTTTATTTTATATATATATAATATATATATATATATTCAATTAGTAATACTACATTATTTTCATGTAAATAGAAAAATAAATAGGGTATTTTTCTATCATCTATTACTTCTAGAAATATTTTAGTTTTACCTTATTTTCTTTTTAATGTTACCTATTATCAGGACTTTTAACATTTGTGAAGGGATGGGATGGAGTTGAAAGGAGACACACGTAGGCCCCTGAGCTGAAAGGAACCCGGTTAAATGTCCTTTATGACGATTTTAATATACAAATCCAGGGCCTGATTAAATCATGGGTCCCCAAACTTGGTATGCCGTTTCATAAAACTGATATTTTAAATGTATTTTGACCTTGTTACTGATTATAATATATATTTTTGTATTTCTAGTATAGGAAAAGATTAAAAAGAAAAGAAAAGTTTATCTAAATATGTATTTATATATTCTTAGGTGTATTCTAAGACAATGATTTTTTTTTCTCTTTTGTGACAGAACCTCGAACGAATATCAGTTCTTGGGCTTGTCTTTGACTTAATCGGGCCCTGTACAGATCAAAAGATATGTAGGGGGCTCAAAGAGAGGGGGGAGCCAGCACAAATAACCGTGGTTCGGCTCCTTCTAAACAGTCCGTCACGGTCCCTGTCTTTAGGTAAAATTATAAAAAACCGTAGACTCAAATACACCTTTTTTGCGTAAATTTTTCAAGTTAAAATAACTAACAAGTAAGGAAAATAAAAAGTTAGAAAACTTGAGTCGTATATTTTGCATACATTAAATTTTGCACAGCCCTAAGAAAAGGCATTTTTTTAATTTTGTTTTTTAACTTCTCTCTTACTAATAAGTTACCAACCGTGGTGCAATTATATCGAGTGGCTAAATGACGAAATGCCAGAACCCCCCCCCCCCCAGCTTTAGCGGCCCCCAAGATTTCAGAGATTCATTTAGAAATTACATTAAAAACTGTATAGATCAATGTTATGACAATGCCTCAAACATGTCAAGAGTTTATGGTGGCCCTGAGCAAAAGTAATCGAAAAAAGTCCAAAAGCATTCTACGTGCTTTGCTCAAAGTTTTCTTTGAATTTAGTAAGGGAAAAATGCTGCTGAAGGCTGCAGATATGAATTGTTTTAACTTTGTGACATATATATGTATATTTTTTTTCCAGCTTCCACCTATAGATGGGAAAATTCTTAAATCTCATAGTGACACTCGATGGTCAGCAAGAGTCGATGCTTTATCAGCATTACGTGAAAGTTATAATGAAATTTAAAAAGCTCAGATAAAAAATTCTGAGTCTGAAACTGAATGGCCGTCAACGAAATTAGAGGCTAACTCCTTAGCAAAAAAGTTTAACAAACATGAAATTGCTTTTATGACAGTTTTGTGGTACAGATTATTAAGAAGAATGGATAAAATAAACATATTTTTATAGAAGAAGGACACAAACTTAAAGATAGCCATAGATCAAATTAATTCGCTAAGATTATTCTTTATGGAAGTGCGTGAAGACTAGGTTGCCATTGAAACAGAAGCTTTAGTATTATCTACATCTATACTTGCAACCAGATGATGACAAGAATAAGGAGAGAAAAAGAGAAGATTTTGAGGTGAAAATGTGTGATGGGAAAATACAGTTGGAAGGAGCAAAAAGTATTGTTATTGAGATTCTGAATGTCATTTGCGACAGCCTAAGTTGAACTGGAGAAAAGGAAATAAAAATTTAAATATGTTTCTAATTTATTCAAAAGAGTTTTCGTTGATAGACAATATAATTCCTCAAAAACTGACGCCAGTTCCATTACAAAAATTACATTTGGATGATATTGATGAAAAAGATAGATGAAAAACTGTTCACTGATGAACGCCAGCACTTTCGCCATTTTTTCAGAGTAATGGGACAAGATCTCCTCTCGGCAGAGACAGAAAAGTGGTATAAATTGCTGGTGAATAGTGACAAGTTAAAACAAAATTTCCAAATATGAAAAACCTTCTTATTTTGTTTCTCACATTAGCAGTATAATATGTAAGTGGAGATAGATCATTTCGTGCTCTTTAAAGAGTAAAAGATTACCTGTCTGGCTCTTTCTCAAGTGAGCTTAAATAACATCTCAATCTTGTACATAGAGTGTAATGCTCTAAATTGTGTAAATTAAGATGAAGTTGTACACACTTTTGCTGGAGTTAAAGCCAGAAGAAAATTTTTATAACATTTCTAAATATGTATTCAGGTCTGATGTAATTTGAATATGAATTGAAATTTGTATAATTAATCCTTAACGATTTGAATAATTTTAAATTAATTTGTAAGTAATTATTATAATTAAAATTTGGCTATTTATTATTTTAAAATTATAAATATGTCTAATTTCAAGAGGGGGGAGAGCAAAATATTCCGGTGAGAAGGGCCCCTCACTTCATAAACCCGCCCCTGATAACGACAATTTGAATCCAAATCAGCCCTGAATACCAAATTGCTCTTCACCAGCGCATTTTCAAGAAAATTCGCCGATCCAATTAAGCCATCATTATTTTAGGATAGCCCCTCAGTATATCCTACGCATTGTTAGACAAAAAAAAAAATAATAATAATAATTAACGATATAAACAAACTCGTTCGAAAAATTAAGATAAGACGATAACCAACAAGTAAATGTTTTATGCTTGTCTCCAAAACCCGAATTTATGCATATTATGACAATTTTTCCCAATAATATTAACGATGAAGAATAAGTGTATACAACTTGTTATAATTATAATCCATATGTAAATTTGACTTTTAAAATGCTGCCTATAGGGACAACTTTCCTTTTCGGGAGACAGAAAAAAAATTAGCGATATAATGAGGAAGCGCAATATATAACGAAGAGTTACTGTATTTTTTTTTTCTTAAACGTTCGTTCAGTTTAAAGGTTTTTTTTTTTTTTTAAGTGTTAAATTTATCGCCCAGCTACATGCAAAGCTCATTGAAATTAGGCAAGATACGACTCAATTTCTATATAAAAAAAAAAATGGCCTATGTTTCTTAATCAGCGTTATCCTACAATAAAAATTCTTTAAAAAGAATATTGTATAGATATATAAAATAATCAAGTACAGCATTTTTCGGATTATATTTTCGCAAGGTATGGAATACTGAATAACAACAACATTCAAAATCAGTATGTTAGACAATTACATTCAAATGAAGACACGGCAAACAAAAAATAATAATAATATAGTAAAAAAAAAAAAGTAAAAGATTATTAAAAAATCAAAATTTTAGAGCTGAAAAAAAGTAATAAAAGATATTGTTTAATGCGTATTAAACGAAAATAATTTTTTAATTACCTCAATAACATATAACATTATATAGTAAATATACAATATCACTTTCATTTTTAGCAAAAAAAGAAAAATTCCGGCTGACACGGGCCGGAAAGAATGAAGTCCAGGCCCAGGCCAAGTCTGCAGAAGAGCAAGTACCGGCCCGTGAATTCACGCTGTCCAATCTAGCTGCTGATGGATTTGAAGAAAGGCAACGGTGAAAAGTTAGTTAATTTCAGTGCTTTGTTTGTCCGATAATAAAACAATGCTGTCGGACGGAGAACATGGTTTCCAAGGACATTGATTAAAAGAACATGGAGATTTCTTTGCAGAAGCAGGTGTTGACGTTCTGAATTAATGTTTTAAATGTTGTTGGTCAAATTTATTTTAAACAATGAGTTGTAAAATTGTAAACATATTGATTGTATGTCGCTAATTCACTTACTTTCTTCTACTTATTTCTTTTGCGTAATAAGTAAGGACATTTGGTAATGCTATAAGAATATTTTGTTGTTGTTTACTTAAAGGCGCTTACTACTGTTAAAATGTTGCTTTTCGTATAATTTTTGGATTAGGCATAAGATATTTTTTTTACAAAAGTGGTTTTTTGAAATTTCTCGTATACACCTTTGTGAATACTTACCTTGTATGGTACCTTTCTCTTTTCTTTTTATATCAGTTCTAATTTGACTCTTATTTTTTCTTTTGAGATTTGAGATTTGGAGAATCCAAAAATTTAAAAACATTTGGCACACTGGGGTATTTTTATATTCTTAAGAAGGTCCGGACAATTTTCCGACACAAATATGCATCTGCGACATGTTCTAAGAATTCGAAAGGCGGAAAATTGGAAGCTTCAATTCTGTAAATTTCACACAATGCACTGAATCTTGAGATCGTCCAATAAGAAATCTGCATTAAATATGGCTCCTAAGACTAAAAATACACATACAATACATATTATATAGATTTTTTTCCCCTATCGGTTACTTTGACATTCCTAAGTACGTGTAGTTGGTGACTCGAAAATCAAAATTCCTTGTCGCTGAAATTCACAAAATTTCAAATTTCGTGATCAAAATCCATCCATCTTTACCCACCCATTTAATATCTCATAAAATATTTCGATCTTTCGCAAATGAATCAGGAAAATACAAAACAGTTCATGTACAGTGCAACATATTTCTTCCTTTTTCATCAGACTTTTTGACACATTAAGAATGACTTATTTAAATATTAGTCACATGTTTTCTTTATTTAAATTTGTAATTCGCATATTTTTAATGAATTATTATTTTACAGTGTGTGATTTTCCATTTTATGATATATTATTTAATTTTTAATTGAGAAAACTTTAATAAGAAAAAATAGATAGCAAAATAGTAGAATTTCCATACTGGACCTGCCATATGGTTCAAAAAACATGTCAGCTTAAACAAATGTCTATTTAATTAAAGTTGTGCATTTTTTTAACATTGAAAAGTTTTCAAAGATAGTTTGCATAATATTGCATTAAAATTATTAAATTTTCAAAGGACGTTCATATATTATTACAATAAAATAATTAAATATTCAAAAATCGTTTATATGATATTACATTAAAATTATTAAAATGTAAAGATCGTTTATATAATACAGTAGATTCTGGTTAATTGGAACACATCGGTTCTTCCTGATTTGTCTCAATAAATCGGCTTACCCCCAATTAATCAGAGGTAAATCTAATGAAATTTTTCTATTTTGTTCTTGTCATCTTTTCCCAATTAAACGGCTATCCCTATTAAGTGGCATCCTCAGAATCTATTAAATTACATTAAAATTATAAAATATGCATTATTAAAAAACGTAACACCAGTCAATATTTACATTATATTTTTATTTATTTGTTTGTGAAATTAATGAGCAAATATTGTGAAAATATCTTCTAGTGACATTCTTTCACAAGCCCTAGCATATTGATGAAATATTTAATAAAATTTCCAATATTGTCTAACGCAAGGATTATTTTTAAGAACCAGGTGCTGTTGACTAATTGCAAATTGTTAGCGACTTAAACGGTTTTCAGTTAAAATATGTCGAGTTAGTGAGGATTTACCACATTAAAATTAACATAAAGCCAAAAAAGGGAAAATAAATGCCGTGTTACCAAAGTTGCCGAATGATTTATGTATCGAAATATTGTGATTATTTTATAATTTATTAATATTTTATTGATCTGATTTTTGAAAGAGAAATATGTGTTTGTGTGGGGTGTTTTAGAAGGAAATAAAACGAGTTCTAAGTCGCTAATGGAATTTTCTGCTGTTTGTCCCTTATTCAATTAAAGCGTTTTTTGAAATTGCAATTTTATCGATTGCCATATAATAATATTATAATTTCCTTTTACTTTTTCATTCTGTTTTTTATTCAATTTGCTGCATATTTCTCCTTCTGTTCTGTCTTCTTCTGATTGGCTAATGCTATCATTTTGGGTCAATCAACTGTTCTTTGCAAGGGAAAACGGGTAAATATATTTTTTTTTTTTTTTTTTTTTTTTTAATGTATAAATAATTAATTCAAAATTTTATTTGGCATGTTTACTAGATTAACCACTTTGCGACGAGCGACACGGATATGTGCCGTATAAAGTGCACAAAATCCTTGAATTTTAACACCAGTATTTTAATACAGAAATTTTGCTTTGATTAATCATATAGCACTTCTTCTATTAAATAAGGCAAAAGTTACAATATGATAATGATGATGCCTGAATATTAAAAGAAGTATATTTGACGCTCGTCGCAAAGGGATTAATGTGAAGTTTTAGAAAAGGTAATCAATAGTGTTTCTTTTGTTTCTAAGACCATTTTTCGCTATACATTTGTCTCCTATGTTATCGAATTCCAAAATTTGTACGGCGCTCCAATTTTGCCATGTAGAGAAAAAAAAAGATATTAACAATTAGGGGAAGGTGGCCTGAAATGATCCTAGCGGGCAAAACGATCCACATATGTTTTCTTCCAGTCAGGTCGCGCTATCTACATAAACTAGTTGTGATAATTGAAGAAGAAGCAATGGCAATATTCAAGCGATCGCAGTATTACGCGTCTGAATAGAATTTTTTGAAAAAAATGGGTTTTATAACATCTGTTATAAGGTAAGCACTAACTTTCATATTTATTTATACAGTCTTTCATGTACAGAAATATGACTTGGTTTACTTAATGGAGTATGGTTTTAGATGTGAATTACACTTATGTGTTGTCTTAATTACTTTTATATCCTTTATTTTGCCGATAAAAAACAATTTACAATTATTTTTAAATGAAGGATCATTTTGCCCTTTGGTGAGTGTAAAATGATCCTTTGGACACTTTTTAAAAAATCTATTTTTTTTTCATTACTCAATTTGGGTTTAAAATATTATTAAAATATGTTTATAATGCAAAATATAGTGTAAAACATGCTAGCAAAGGGCCAAGATTTTATTTAAACATTTTTGTTATTTTACACAAGTTTCTCCCTTAAGGGAATCATTTTATACCACCTTCTCTTATTTCCAAATTTTGCACTATACGTTTTAATTCATTTTTTTTATTATTATTAAAAAAATGGGGGTTCAGGAATAGGTGCAAAGTTTAGTTGATTGACTCATCTTTAAGGAGAAGAATTGATGAACAAGTAAAATTCCCTCATCTAATCTTAATAAAACGAGTATCTATCACAGAAACTCATTTAAATCGATAATTGTAATTCCAAGTAACTCAAGAAATTGGGAGGCCTTTCAGGGAGGATTAGCTCTCTGTTTTCTCAATAACTTGTCTGTAAGTTGAAAGCCAAATGTCATTCAAGTTACAATCGTTTGAGATTAGCTAATATGATTGATGAAACGACAGTAAGTTGAGAGTTGATCACCTTGACTACCTGTTGCGCTAGTCTGATTAGCGTTAATTAGGGATATCAGGCATTTCTTCTTTAACTTGATCGAACTATCCCTCAGGAGTAATAACTTTGCCTCATGAATGATAACTTCAGAAATTTTATGACATCTACTCGTCAGTCGTTAAAACTTTAATATTAAAAGTGAAATTTAAATGACACATTCCAAAGTAATACGAAATTAGTTGGAAATATTCCTACACAGGACGTCGACGCTTAATAGCTGTCTATTTTCGGAACTTCCAAAATATATTGCGATATTATTATTTTTATTATAATTATTTTATTTTTTTACTGTCGATTCTCAATTCGATCTCGAAGGGACCTAGAAAAGAGTTCGAATTATCCGATTCTAAAACGAAAAGGACATTTTATGTTTTCCTTTAAGGGGTACTTTGACGCCCTGAAATTTAAGGCTTTTTCGGGATATATATGCATATTATATATATATATATATATATATATATATATATATATATATATATATGGGAGTCGGGGCAAGAGAGTGCCAAGCCACATTTTTGAACTTCTAAGATATTTCGATTTGAAAATTTTATGAAATACTCAAATCAAGATATATTACCTAAAGTTTTTTCGCCAATGTCTTAGTAACATTTGAGATATTCTGAGTAACAATATGGCATTACTTTAATGATATTACTATTGCTTTTTTGTAAATTATATATCTTCATTGGGGGCATAAACATCAGGGGCAAAAACGAAATCTGTCACATATGCTGCCACCAAGTAACATTAGAAACAAATTATATGTTGGATATTATACTTTAAAATTTTAAGCAACAGATTACAGTGTTAGATTTATTTCACCAAAAATGTGGCTTGGCGCTTTCTTGCTCCGACCTCCTCATATATTAAGAAGTGCGAAGTGTTTATAAATATGCATATACTAATTTATTGTACATATGTTAAAGTGATTAAAAGATGGTGGCTTCACAGCTGGTAGGTGAGAGCACTAAAGAGAAAAAAAAAAAAGAGTCGAGCAGTGGACACGATAACCCATCCTAGACTTACAAAACAATGAGCCAAAAAAATAGTAATTTTTATATGTTTAAAAGCTAGTGAAATACATAGCCGTTTTAAAAAATATGCATTTTTAGTGAAATGGTCTCAATTCAAAGTAAAATGTAAAATTTCAACCAAAATTTCGTTAAAGTTACACAAAAAGGCAAGATAGCAATATTTCAAAAAAAATATTGCGTATTTCATTAGTGCACGATATACTTCTATAGCTCCAAAATTGCCCTTTCTGTATCGATTTCTAACTAATAAAATATGGTTTTCGTGTGTAAAAATAATACTTTAAGCAACGAAAAAACTTTTGAAATTTTGAATCGGTAAGTGATGTCAACTCTTAAAGAAAAAATATTTTTTTAATGTTAGAAAAAGAAACGACTTCTCTAATTTGAATTTTCTATAAAACATTATGGTATTATTATTAAAAAAATGTTCAATCTAAAAGTAAAATTATTAAAGCATACGAATCTTTTTAAGCCAAAAAAAAAATAACTAAGTAACTAAATAAATAAAAAATATTCCCATCTATATCATAAATATAAGTATAGAAATAGAAATAAAGCAGCATAAATTCAAATATATAATGACTAAAACTTTAATATATATATATATATATATATATATATATATATATATATATATATATATATATATATATATATATGTATATATATATATTTTTTTTTTTGAATAAGATAAAAAATAATACTGGTCAATTGTTTTATTCCTATGTATTTTAACCTATCTTTCTACTTCGGATAAACAATTCAGACTTTTGACTGCTGAAGGCTCCATGTAAATAAAAGTTTTCTAAGTAATAATTTCGTCTATCATTGATTTTTCATTAGGGTGTTTAAGAAATGTGTGAATCATCATCTGACACAAAATCTTATTCCGAATAAGTTAATTTTTCTTGTTCTTTGCCTGTAACAGTTTTAATAAGTTTTTCGTAACTTAATTTCATACAAATTTTTAAATCATTATCTACTGCTACAGATTCAGTTGAAAATTTACCATTGATTTTTTCTTTGAAGTTGAAAAGTTCTGGCATCATATCGTTATAATTTTCTGTATGATGCGATGCGTTTTTTTTTTTTTTTTTTTTTTTTTTTTTTTTTTTTTTTTTTTTTTTTGCATATCTGTAAATCTGGTTAGTTGACAGGATATAGCATACAAAGATGGATCAGTAATAAACTCTGCTCTATAATATAACAATGGTACAACGCTGGTTTCGTTCCATGATCATTGGGATGCGTATTTTTATCATGAATGACACGATGTTTTTCTGGCGATTGAAAGCAATAAGCAATTTTGCTGCTTAAAAAGTGGGAGAAAGTAATACACCCCCGCACCCCTTCTACGTTTTAAGTTAAATGTTTAAATAAACGAACTGAGGTTTGTGGTCTAGGCAGTTATGTAATGTGGATGAGCACCTGTTTGGTTCAGACGCAACGAGTTCATTAAAATAAATGTATTTTATGTTTAATAACAGAACTTTTAATAATTGCATTTTATAACTAAAGTCTTGATAGTAGGGGGGGGTGGGTAGACAATTGTGCCCTTGCTTTTGATCTCTGATATCCGGTCATCTTACGTTATTGTGCAATCAATTCAAAAACAGTGGGAACATATCATATTCAAGATCAGCGAGCCAGACGGAAAAGTCATGATTAATAAAACTATGTAACAAAGATACGCATAGTTTAAAAAGTTCTCAAACACCTTTTATTCCAAAAGACCATGAGAAACTATAAAAAGCGCACCTCAAAAAAAAAAGTAAAGTGAAATAGGCGAAGTTTCTTCCTCCAAGGACACATGAGTTGACCATGACACTGCCTCTCCCAAAGGGTTAAAAAACCTGGCGGAGGAGCAGTCGAAATAAATGCAATTATATTTAGCACCCTCTATTACATGCAACATTATCCCACCTACAGTTAGTATCCATTCCCTTGAGAAGTTACCGAAGAACAGGAAGGAGCTGCTTGCCCATGTCATGTGAGAAACAAATACATCTTTAGTTATAACGGAACGATCTTGTAGATAGAATGATAGCCCCGGGACTTTTTACTAAAGGAAGTTAGAAGCAGGACAGGTTGTTGGGATGGGAGGAATCTTTTGTTTCGTTCTTCCTAACAGTTTTGTCTTGTGCTAAATGGGATTTCGAATCAAGCCCCATGGGAGCTTAATGAGTGACGGGAATATATTTTAGGCATGTCGAAAGGAAGTGAAGCGCATGTGAAAATAAGTTTTCAGACCCTTATTTATATATATTTGATGCCTTTAGATGTCATCTTTTTTTAGTTACCATTAAAAAGCATATTATCTTTAAATATACAGAACAGCATAAAAGTTGCTAGGTGTTTTAAAGAGGTTCTAATGGTCAACATTCCATTTTGTCTATTACGCGTTTTTAATGAATTTTTTTCCTGAAATGTATCTGTCTATAAAGATTACTTTCCAGGTAAGACAGTTTTTAAAACTTTGAACTTTAAAAAAAAATTAAATTTTTAATTTTAAACTTATTTAATTTTTGATATAACTCATGAGCCATTTATCTGATTTCAAAACTTTTTTCACTATTGTGTGCAGAAAAGGTTTCTTCTTGATTTTTCTTTGGGATTTATAAAAATATTTCTTAAAAAATTTATAATAAATGTGTATATATATAGACGTGTGTGTCCTCATATTTAACTTTGCAGCCACAACTACCCAGCGCAGACCACTGATGTTTATGTATGGTAGTAGCCTCGAGTCTCCCATCGTGCACTATGGTGGTTGCATGTCAATAGCTGTCGGGGTGTGGGAGATATGGTGGTTGAAAGTGGTCGACCTAGGTCATTTTCATATAAGCGTGTGCGTCCCTATATTTCACTTTGTAGCCACAACTACCCAGCGTAGACCACTGGTGTTTATGTGTGTAGTAGCCTCGAGTCTCCCATCGTGCACTATGAGGGTTGCATGTTGATAACTGTGGGGGTGTGGGAGATATGGTGGTTGAAAGTGGTCGACCTAGGGCAATTTCATATAGACGTGCGTGTCTATGTGTCACTTTGCAACCACAACTACCCAGCTCAGACCCCTGGTGTTTGTGTGTGGTAGTAGCCTCGAGTCTCCCATCGTGCACTATGGTGGTTGCATATCTGTAGCTGTGGGAGTGTGGGAGATATAGTGGTTGAAAAGGGTCGACCTAGAGCATTTTCATATTTCGAACAAAGTGTTCTAAAAAATGTTTGGAATCTTCTTCCACGGGAATTGGTTCATTCAACTTAACAGGAACTAATTAAGATATAGATAACTAAGTAAAATGATTTCACGCACCCTAGCGGTGGAAATTGAAACTAAACGATATTGCAGCGCGTAGCACGCCTGCTATTCAATACCGTAGGCAACAGGGGACGAGTGCCGGAGCTTCGTTCGGAAAGAGGTTAGTGTAGAACAGAATGCTCGCCGAAAATGACTATTTTTATTGAAACGCAAAAGAAAATAACTGATTTCCGGATAACGCCAAATGGATCAGCTAGTTTAAAAAAAAAAAGAAAAAGAAAAAGAAAAAGAAAACGAGAGGATTTTTGAGAGTGATTTTTATTTCGAGGAATAGGTTTTCTAAATTTTCACATGAAACTAAAAATCCTAAAGACAATTTATCGGAAACATTATAACTTAGAAACTCTGTACAAGATTCCATAATCATATCTTGAAAGAAAGTGTTGATATATACTTTTAAACATGACAAATTGTGAAAAAATTCATTCTGAGATAAATGGACTTAAAATTTTAGTTACGGGCGGGGAAGACTGATATGATAGTACATTACAAAAATTGTTATATCTGCTGATGAATCGTAGAAATATGCAGTTTGCTTTATTTAATTTATTTAACTTTGTGGTATTTTATTAAATTAAAAGAAATGCCTTTTTTTCAGAATTTTGGCCCCTCCATCCGACTTTTTAACAATTAATAACGTTTGACTTTTTTTTTTTTTTTTTTTTTTTTTTTTTTTTTTTTTTTCGCTTTTTACTATATTGAGAGAATTTTTGAATTTTTACCAAGTAGAAGATACACTATGGACTATGGAGTGAAAAGTATGGAACTTTATTTCCAAAATAAACACCCAGTTACTGGGACTTAAAGAGCATATTGCAGACATTATAATGTGATACATTATCCTTCAGAAATGACAGTGTGCAATTTAATTGCAGTTTGACACTGAAATAAACAAAATCAAAAAAACAGTAGTTAGTAACAAGCAAAATTTTTGGTGATTTCGACTATTAACCATACTGGCATGCGTCTGATATATGAAAGTATCACTTTTAATTTAAAATCGCTGTAAATTTCAAAACTTAATATTTTGTGATGCTTTCATACAGTAAATTATTGCTAACAATAGTAACAATACTCAAGGAAATTCATAAATATATCGTTTACTTACTATTTTAGTGTGCATGAAATGAAAAATAAAAAAAGAGTTTCAACTTTAATCTTAAGTATATGACTCCTTACAGTGGCTGAGTTTATGTATTTACTAATGGTCAGAAGTGAAAGGAAATTTATGTTATGAGGTTTCCGACTGCGGGAATTCGAAAACAAATATGTTTCCATTTATGAATTTTTAATAATCGCATATTATTAATTATTAATTAATATTATAAAACATATTTAAACAAAATATGCATTCGCGTTACGTTTGGGCTTTTACAAAATATCAAATAAAACAAAAAGTAATGAAATACATAAAACATTGTTCGAGTTATGCCTAAATAACGGACGTTTATATATTTAACATTGGTGAGTTCATTTTTTTTAATAATTTATATCTGATTAACTTACTATTCAAAATTGTTGCCATTTTGTATATATTTATATATATGTATATGTATGTAAAGTATGTATGGTATTGCTCTATTGAACTTTTAAAAGTTATGTTCAGTTTTAATGTGTAGATTACTCTTTATAACGAAATATAAAAAAAAAAACATACAATTATAAGGAAATTTATAGGAATTAAAATAGTACTTTTCTTCTTTCCCCCCCCCTTGCCTATTGATTAGCTATTATTGCCTATTGACTAAAGCTATAACCATCGTTCTGTTTTTTTTTTCGCTACGTACTATAGACAAAAAATTTAAATATTCAGTCTGAAGTTCTAGAAAATTAATAGACTCATAAATGCATCTAAAAACCGCATACAATTATAAGAAAACTTATATAAATTAAAATAGTACTTTTCTTTTCATTGATTAGAATTGATTAGACTATAGCCATCGTTCTGGTTATTTGTTCTTTTTTTTTTCACGGACTATTTACAAAAATAAAATTAAATATTCAATATCTAGTACCAGATGATATATAAGAAACTGACTGTTACCCGTGACGTCGTTCACGTAACGTTAAAAGAAAAGTAAATGCAGTAATAAAGGAAAACATGTCAACCCCGCTAAGTAAAAACACATGTAATTAACCAACTCTTTATCACATTTTATAGGAGACAATACAGTATTTACTTGTTTATAGGGGACTTGGCATAACTCGGTCTTAAAAAAGTAAAATTCTGTGCTAAATATTATAAAAACAATTGTAAAAATGAAACTACAACCAATGAAAAAAGGAGTCAAAGGTGAGCTAGGAAATGATCATCATCTCGAAAACAAAAAAGTGTTAACCATGCACAAAAAACAAACCTGGTTAGAAAAATGTATTTACCTTTGCACCAAATTTCGCCCTCTAAAAAAAGCAAATTGACTATGGACCGGATTACAGAGCCAAACCTTCCTATTCTCGGCTATTTATACATATATTATCAAAAAATGTCTACTACGCCCTTTCACAAACAACGCGCTTTCACATTTTTATAATATAGGAATTGGCACTACACCGCAAACGATTTTTTCCCGTAGACCGTAATGTAACGGAATTCTTTCGAGTGTCCCTTATGTAAATGAACTATGAAGGCTACACACCTCATTTTCAATACGGAACATGCCGTTGTAAACCTCAATAACATACAGGGTGTCCCAAAAGTCTCCGTACAACTTCAAAAATTTATTTTAAAAAAAATAGGCCTACGACAAAAATAATTACAACAGTGCATAGAGTAACTAGTAACTTAAAAAGTGTTTTTCTACTGCCTTAGTAAACTTCAGCATGAGATCTTTTCGTAGCACGAAGAATATCAAGACGATATTCCAATTCAATCCACGAACGTTTTTCACGCTAACATCAACAGTAGCTACTGCTGTTTGGATCTTTTGTTTCAATTCCATGAGACTATTAACTTTTGTTCAGATTTCATCAAACAGTTGTAACTTACTGTTGATGTTAGCATGCTGAAACGCACGTCGATGGAATTAGAATATCGACTTGATATTCTTCGTGCAACGAAAGGATCTCATGTACAAGTATATACTAAGGTAGTAGAAAAAAAAATTTTAAGTTACTCTATGTACTGCTGTAATTATTTTTGCTGTAGGCCTATTACTTTTTTGTAATAAATTTTTGAAGTTGTACGGATACTTTTGGGACACCCTGTATATCAAATGCATGACAATCCGACTATATTTATGGTAGTTAGAGAACGAACAGACAAACCGAGTTAATAAATACTTTCAACTATGTTGGAAAGTGTTAAAAGGGGGGTGGACGAGCTTTATAAAGCAAAAATATGTAAAGGTTCTTCATTTGACTTCAATAGTGTGGCGGCAAGTACTTAAATTATTCAAGTAAATATATTTAAATACAATTTTTGTCTAAATTAATTTATTTTTTAGTCTAACTCTTAAGATCGTGTAGTTAAAACTCTTCAGATAATTTTAGTGTAATTTTTATAACGTAGTATTTTATATATAGGATTGTCATATGCAGCTGAATCTGTGATCTTTCCCATCTGCTTAATAACTTTAAGCATCTCAAAATGTCGTTAGACTTGTTAGTTTATTATCAGTCATTTAATTTTCTTAAGAATGGATTTGGTTTGTTTATTTACTCAAAAAAAGAAGTGCAGTGCCATTAGTCGCACCTGGATTTTGGTGCAATTCTTATGCATCTGTAAAACACTGCGTCCTTCATACCTCTTGCAGGTGATGTAAGAATAAACGGTTTAGAGTCACCTGTTCGTAGACAAAAGTGAATCTTTTATTAACGCTTTAGTGAATAGTTTTTTGCCTTGAGGAAAATTTTTAAAATTTATTAGTGTTTAAATTTAATTCGATTTTTTTTTTTTTTTTTTTTTTTTTTTTTTTATGGATTATTAATCTGAGACTATCACTCATTTCGATTGCAAAAAAATGTATTTTTTATGTGTAATAATTTCAGGATATAACTTCAAGATATCACATAACTTCATGATAATTAAACGTAATGTTATCATTATTATTATTATATCTGTATATTTAAAATACGAGTTTTTTTTTCTTTTTTCATCTGCTCTGAACTTTCTTACTGAATCAATTTTAATAATTATTTTTTTAACTAAAAACTGTTCATTTGTAGATGAGCCAGCATTAGCAATTTTTAAATATATTTCCTTTCTTATATTTTATTTTTAACTATAAAAAAAAATTAATGAAATTTCTTCAAAATCGTGGCAATCGGGCTACTTTCTTTGTTGCGGCGAAACGGGAAATAATGAGGATTATATAATATATATCTTTATTGATGCAATTTTTTTTATTACAATTAAAAATAAAATATATTTTTAATTTGAATAGGCGGTGTTTGAGATACACAAGAGCCTTAAAAGTGGAATAACATCATTTTTAAACGAAAGCATCACTTTAAAAACATGATACTGCAATACTTTCCTATAACTGTATCACAATGACATCAGAAATTTCTCATTCCGTCAGCTTTGAAAATAGAGACCAAATATTCCCTGGTAAAAAATGCTTTCATATGTGAAAATGGTGTTATGAAATGGCTTTTGATTGTAAATGTACATTTTCATTCAGAAAACTGCAACATTTTACTACGATTGTGTATACATGACCATTATACATTTGTTTTTCACTTCACTTATGCCGATATTAGGCCCAAAGGGCTCTTTAAATCATTCCTATACTACAAAAGGTCCTAATTGCAGAAAAGGACAATGCTTCTGTCAATATAAATTATTTAGTTCTATTGTAATTAGCATTTTCTTTCATAAAACAATTATATTTCAGTACAATTATGTCAAAATAATTTTGAACAAATTTTATTCCTTTTGCTACTGAGTTTGAGGCCTCATAGTATATTGTTATCGAAACTAAAAAATACATCATTTTGATGCGATCATATAGTAATTTTGTTCAGTTTCATGAATGGAAATGCATAAATGCATGTTTATAATGTCATTTTTAACACTTTCCAACAAAGCGAAAAGTGTTTATGAATTCGGTATGTCTGCCTCTCTGTCACCTGTCTGTCTGCCATCTGTCTGTCTGTCCATGTACAGCAGCCAACTCGCGTAAATACACTCGGATTGTGATGCAATTGATATATATTATTGAGGTTTACTATGGAATGTTCGGTATTGAAAATGAAATGTGTAATGTTTATAATTCGTTTACAAGACCACTCAAAACAATTCTTATCGTTTGCGGTCTATTTTAATGATGTTACTGTATTTCAAACATATTGAATTTCATGTATATCATTGAGGTCCATTACAAGATGCTTATATTGTAAACTGAAATGTGTGAAATTCAGATATATAAGTGTCTGAAAAAAAAGAGACACTTTAAAGTGTCTTAATTTTTAAGACACTTTAGACATTTTAAATGTCTGAAATATCGCCATTTTCTTTACCCGGGTAAACAGCTAGAAAAAAATTTAGCGCTAGTGCTGCCATCTATGGAAGCATCTCTATTTACGATTATGGGAAAATAATCTAAATTTACGTTTTTACCCAGGCCGGCATCGAACCCGAGTTCTACTAGTTACAAATCCAATGCCTTATCAATTTCACCGTCAAGATCACTTGAGTGAGTTATTTTAAATGCAAGTCGTCGAATTATTCGGACACATGTTGATATTTTTTATAGGATTCCTTAATTTATTGCTGAGAAAAATGAAAATTTTGAACGGGATGTTGGATAGATTATATTTGGTCAATATGAGATGGTGGTTAAGATTGTACAACTTTATTATTTATGTGGGGAAAGGGCGAGGGAGATATGAATTATACATATTTTCAATTCGATTGTTATCAATAATTTTCTTAAATGAAAAAGCGCTGCTGAAGATTGAAATTTAACTAAATAAACTTAACAAACGATTTTTAAAAAACACATTCCGTTGACTGGGGGGAGGGGAGGGGGTAGCTTTCATCCATAACCTCTTGAAACCAAAAGTCATAATAATGCTACAAACACTCATTCATTGCTTTGGCACAAACAAAATGGCACCTTAGAAGATAGATAAAAACATTTTTCTCAAATTGAATCTTTAGTGGTTGGTAATTTAGGTTAAAAAATATAAGTCACAAATTTCTATCTCCGAAAAATATCAATTTATTTATCAATAACTAAAATTCACACAATGAAAAAATTAAGGGCTTAAAATAAGTGACTAAATTCACTAACTACACATCCTCAAAATTTTTTATTGTAAAGTATTTAAGTTAAATAATGGCTACTTTCTTGGCTTCATTGTCTTGAAGGCGATTTGCAAACTCATACGAAAATAACATTTATTTTATGGGAGAATCAGCATCGATGCTGTCATTTATTGGTTTCGTTTTAAAGAAAAATCATTGAGTTACATAGAAATGAAATCAAAATATAAAAAAAATCATCCAATTTAGTTTTTATGAGGAAAAAAATTGAGGTCCCCATTTTGGGTACTTAGTACTTACTGAAGAGCAAATCATGCAAATCATCATGCAAATTAATTTTGTACGTTCTGTAATTTTTATATATATATATATGTTAAAAATTTATATCAAACGGGTGGTTCAACGCAGTTTTAAATTCAGTCGACGGTGGCCCGCCTCGGGGGGATCAACCCCCCGATCGGGTTTTCTAATTTAAATGTGATTATTAAAACGATAAAATTTAATCTTCCAGGTGAAATGGCGCCATCTATTGTCAAATTTTTCATGTATTATCAATTTTTAATTAGTTCCATGGTTTGGGATCAAATTTCAAAAATATCTTTGTTTTTCATGTTGCACGCATATTTGCTTGGATTTTCAAAATCATCTCCAACTCAAAGGTAACACGTACAGAAAGAAATACATCCTTTTCATCAACACTGCAAAAAAAAATTGTTGATTTTACGGTATAATACTGGCATTCTAGCTGCCAGTATTATACCGTATTTATTTATTTATTTTTTATTTATTTTTATTTTTTTATTTTTTATTTTTTGCAGTGAAGCAATGAAATTCAAGCCGCAACACGCTACATTATTCGAATAGTTGAACAAGTGAACTTCAATAAAGAATTTAAATGTTTAGAAGCTGGAAAAGATCCGCCTGCAAATAGCAGTCTCATTTATTTGTGTCCAATTTTAGATGATAACAAAATATTAAGAGTAGGAGGAAGATTGAAAAACGCACAGTTGTCGGAGAATGAAAAGCACCCAATCTCATTATCATCAAAGCACCATGTGACTAAGATCATAATTAAACATTTTCATGAAAAATAATTACATGGAGGTCCAGAACTTCTTCTTTCTTTAATTAGACAGCAATTTTGGATCAATACTGATAGATCTGTTATTCGGAAAATAGTAAGAGCTTGTGTTACGAGCCGCAGATATAAAGCTCAAACGGCAAAACAAATAATGGCTAATCTTCCAGCATCCAGAGTTACACAATCACGACCATTTAATCGAGTTGGAACATATTTTTTACGACCATTCGTTTTTAAATATCGTGCAGGACGCGGACTAAAATCATTTAAATCATATGTGTGTGTATTTGTCTGTTACGTCATCAAAGCAGTCCATCTCGAAGTCGTAGAAGATATTTCAACAAAGGCATTCTTAAGTGCATAAAACGATTTATTGCAAGAAGAAGGAAACCTCTTGAGATTTTTAGTGACTCTGGAACCAATTTCAATGGTACAGAAAAAGAAATTAACAAATATCTTTTGCAGTGCAAGCAGAATAAAGAAATTCCCAAATTTTTGTCGTCAGAGAAAATAACTTGGACATTTAATCCGCCTTCTGCTCCACACTTTGATGGACTGTGGGAATCTGCAGTATCAATGAAATCGCATCTGAAGAAAACCGTTGGTGACACTGTGTTAACCTATTCTGAGTTCCAAACCTTGGTTACACAAGTTGAAGCTTGTCTCAACTCTAGGCCATTGTGTCCCATGTCATCTGACCCAACAGACTTAACTGCTCTAACGCCAGGTCACTTCCTAGTTGGAATTTCTCTAACTGCCATGCATGAACAAGATCTAAGTCATAGTCCCTTGAGTCGCCTTCATAGATAGACAGTTCATCCTACAGCAATTTTGGAAAAGATGGAGTCTGGAATATCTGTCTCAACTTCAGCAAAGATCTAAATGGCAAAAAAGTCAACGAGATTTAGAAGTCAATGATTTAGTCCTCATCAAATATGACAACTTTCCACAATTTAAATGGAAATTAGGCAGAATAATAACTGTTCATCCAGGTTCAGACAATAAGGTCAGAGTTGCAACGATCAAGACTAGTAGTGGTGTCATCAATCGTCCAGTAGTAAAACTGTGTCCTCTTCCTATAGAAACTAAAAACTGTGAACTGAGAACCATCTAACATTTTTCTAATTTTTGCATTAATTTTGTTTGTGTTATTAATTGTTTTATCATTATAGTAAGAAATTGTAAGAAACTAGCCACTTATTGAAATCCCAGGGGATTTCAACGGGGACCAGAATGTTTATGCAAGTATCGTCTACAGCGAGCTAAAGCTGCATGTTCCTTGGTTTCATGTGCTCCGAATTCATGTAAGTTTCTTTTTCTTACCTTCCGCGTTTGGCAACACTCTGTGTTTTTCTGTTTGATTCTTTTTTTTTTTTTTTTTTTTTTTTTTGCAATGTGAAAAATGGTGCAATGTGAAAAATGGTGCAATGTAATAATCCGTGTGATGGCACCCTTCTCTTTATTGTGAAATAATACGCATCTACAGTCCGCTGTGTTGTGCTTAATTGTAAGAACCAGCAGTGTGTGAGAGTAGTGAAAAATGCAAAAACAATAGCAATAATAATAATAATAATAATACAAAAAAGACCATGATGATCTTTTTAAAAATATATATATATGAAATACATTAAATTTTCTTTTTCTCTTTGTACTCGTGCTCTCTAGCGGGCGATATATAGCACATACCAGTGGGGAAATGAGGAAGAGGGGGAGTAGGGGGAGCGAAATACATGAGAGTACTATAATGATTCATTGCCTAAAACTTATAGCAAAAGTATTTTTGCTACTAGTAAGAAGGACGAGCAAATAAAAAACCTAAATAGTTATTAAAAGAGAGGGATGCCTGTATCATTAATGCGATATAAATAATTTTACTAATGCTATAGAAACACATTCAACATTTACACTAACTTATAATAAACAAAATACTCCTGGGTATACTTCTAGAAGTTTACCGTAAGTATGATAATTATTTAAGATCCAGGTGGTAGATGGTATAGTAGATGGACTCTCAGGGTTTAATTTGCGCCGGAGCCCAGCTCCGGTACTTCTCTGTTTTTAGTAAAAATTTAAATATTGGAAAGAATTGACCAGAGCTCATAAACATTGCGCTCCGGAGCCCACTGCAATAACACTTCCGAAAAAGAATCCAGAATTACCCTTTCCTTTCCCTGTCATATCCAATCTTTTGCCTTCTTTTGTATCAAAACACTTATATGTGACGTAATGGGTCGCTCACGTAAGAGATGGAGATGAAACGGTCTCGAGTTTTCTATCAGTCTTCGGGTTTGGGCAGGCTCGAGCTCAATCCGTCTCAAATTCAAAATTGTATTTACTGTTTCTATTTTAAATCATTTTAATGCTATTTTGATGAGAATAAAGAGTAAACAGAAAGGGTCTTTTTCTATTCTGCTTAGCTACGAACTATTCCTTTTTCTTTTTTTTGTGTGCGTTAAAACTATTTCCGAATCATAATCCTGAGCTTATTTAATCGCAGTATTCTCCGATTAATTAACATTAAGATTAATTAACAATAGGCAAAAGTTTCTATTTCGAAGTAGTATTAACTAAAAAGAGGAATAGTTTATACCTAAGTACACGCAGATAGATTTATTTAATTTTTTTAGTTAGCTAAATAAAAAAAAAAAAAAAACAGTGCTTTAAATTTAAAAAATAATGTATGAAATATAAATATGCAGATTGGAGTGACAGTGGAGAAGGCGGGGGGGGGGGGGTTACGCTACGGTATACTGCAGAATATTAGGGCTCCGGTATTTTTTTTTTCATGGAAATTAAGCCCTGGACTCAGTACTCTGAAATATTTTGAATTGTTTTAACGTTGGTTGGTTTCTACGATCCCCCAAAAGAAAAACTGCTTTGGGCTAGATAGTTATGCTAAAGGCGCAGAACTAATTAAACATTAGAAAGATTTTGATAAAATAGAAAAATAATACCTTAAATTAACATTAAATGAAATAGGAAACTCTGAATTATGTAGATGCATTAAAATTGGAAAGAAGTTGTGTTAATTAAGCTGTTAAAAATTAACTTTAAATATAAAGGAATTTCCCATCATATCACATTATATAGCATAGAGGACGACACTCAAAACAGAAGATGGGAGATCTCAAGTGTAAATAATCAAATGTCAAAGTTTAAAAACAGTATTTAATATTCTAAGAACGACATAGAATGACTTTAGCATTTATTATATGAACGTTTGTAAACATAATGCAAGAGCTCTTACAAAAAAAATAATAAATAAATAAAATCTTATTGAGTTATAGTAATGAGTAAGAGGCTAATAATTATGTCAATAATACCGCTTAGACAACGTAGTTGAGCAATAATTTTAGACACAAATACAAGCAAATATTTACATCATATACTTTATGTTACGGTTGGTTTCAACCAATTTTTTTTTTTTTTAATCTACATTAATGAGCAATCTTGTTACGGTTGGTTTCAACCAATTTTTTTTTTAATCTACATTAATTATTTAAATCACTTTCTCAACATTTATTTAAAAGCACTCTTTTTTTTCTGTTTCTAATAAAAATTTAAATAAATAAAAGTAATTGTAATAATAATAATAAAATCAGTTTTTATTTTTTCTTCTTTCTTTTTCTTTTTGCAAAGTAAATTCAACGTTTATAGTCTAGCTTTGCTTCCTGTTTTCAAATACGAAAGATATATAGCAGGGAGGGAGGTTTCTCAGTAAAATACCACACATATTGTATTGGGCAGTCGTGTACGTTTTCTCCCATGCCCTTGAATCATGTGTTTGTAGTCACCTAGTCTGGTTTTGGTTAAAAGAAAGACCGTCCGCCCTGTATAAGAATTGCGTTATCTTATGAGTGTACTATATACGCAATTAGGCTTTGTAAGTTTACGACAGGCTTCAATTGGCTCTGCTATCAGGCGGATAGCTGGCGCCCATGTAAACAGAGGCTCAGAGGACCACCCTTCAGCACACGCCATGGGGGTGAAGCATGGCTTCCTTCCCCCATGAAGCGGCCGGCAGAGTGGAGCGGCAAGCTGTAGTCTTCAGGAAGAGTCCATTTTTCCTTTTGTTTCCATTCCCGTACCCCTGGCAGAGTGGATCGGTCCCGTTTTTCAAGCAGCGCGGGAGAATGAATATTTACGACACTTGCTGCTTGGCGGAGATACCTGTCGTTTTGGTTCGAAAAATTAGTGGACGTTGTGTAGCGGCACTTGTGATAATGAGCGAAAAGCTGCTGGTCAAAGAAATGAAAATGATAGTCAGTGAAAGAGCGACAACGGTTCCAGATGCGTAGAGATTAAGTTTTTTTTTCCTTGTGCAGTCCAGAGAGGTCTCAACTATCTATGAGACGTTAATATTGTCTTGTTTATAATAAGGAAGACTGATCGCTGTGTGTGTTGGAGCTGGATTTGTGAAGATATGGGTAGTCCGAGAAACCTCCGTCGTAGGGAGATATATGAGGTGTTCGGTTGAATCGCAAAGTTGGCAAGCAAAAGACTCAACTCAAATGCTCGCGGATGTTACAAGAAATGCTGAGAAGGAGTGAAGTTTGACTGATGCTCTGGTGATTTAGGAAACCATCCCCCTGAGGTGTAATTACGTCAGATAGTGTCCGTCCACAGTTTCGTTTCTTCTCAAGAGGGAAGGGAAATAGAGTCTGCCCACTGATGATTCGACTAAACCTGCTAACTTTGTAAGTAGTTTTTTATTTCCTCATAAATGTATGTTCTCCCACTTTAAATTATCTATGGCTATTTGGAGAGATTAAGAATGATAAGTGTGTATTTGAAAACACTATTATGTAATGTTTTTACAATTGATGGACTGTTAAACTTTAGACTGTTAAGCTTTAATGTAATGTTATATTTTTAAGATTCTCTGTGCCTAGTTGCAATTAAAATAATAAGTGAATTCAGCAAAGTTGATCAACGTTAAAAGCATGATAGTGTGATAATTTTAGAAATGTGTTGTTTGGTTTAAAATATATTTAAGTAATTAATCCCCATATTACAGATCAACGTTTAGATTGTGTTTTTATAATAATTTGAAGTAACTCCGTTGTTATAACTTTAAGTGTTTGAATAAAAGATTTGTTTGTTCTTAAAGATGGTATGTTTTTCTTTGTATAAATCTATAAATAATTAGTTTTTTTATATTCACAGTAGACCTATAAGAAAGGCTTAACCTTTCTGTGAGTGATAAAAAAAAAAAAAAAGAGAGATAAAATCCAACTTTATTAAATTAGGACTTTAAAATTTCTTAAGTTTAAATTCATAACTGATTGTTTTAATGAACATTAATTGAAGTTCACTCAATGTTATACAATCGTATTTTTGATCTTGATTTAAGGATGGATAGATTAATAAGTGAAACAGTAATATTAAATCTAATTTCATAATTGTTTAAATTAAGCTTTAACCCTCCTCTCTCAGAAATATTGTTTTCTAAAATAAACACCTAAAATGCTTTATTTAAAAAAAAAAAAAAAAAAAAAGGAAAGGATTGTATTCCTTGTTTATAAGCCACTATACGATTTTGGTTAACCAATCTGGTCTTGTTCAGAATCTCCATATTTTGTTCTAAAATTTTTGTATATCATCATATCCCTATTCTATTAACGGATTTAACTCTTTCTCCTTTTAGTCCTCACATTGGAGGAATTTCAGGTTGTCTTCATTTTTCCAAATTGAATGATGATTACATCTTTATTAATCTAATGTGTGTGGAGTTTTGAGCTTGATCGGGTTGGAGTGGAGTTGGGTGTTCTTTCGTATTTCAGTATACTACTTGATTTAGAAATCTGTTGCCCTTTCTACATTTAGATTTATTTTAAAATTATGAATTCAAAAGTATCATGTTGTCTGAATTTATTCGGGTTTGTTTTAAATTTGGTTATTTTGATTAGTTTAATATAATTTGCTCCCTTTTCCATGGCAACAGATTTCAGTGGAGCTAATCAGGGTATACTTATTTTTTTTTATATTTAATTGTCAAGTGAAGATTGAGTAATAAATGAGCTTTTTAAGTTTAAGTAAGTTATTTTAGAAAGAACCCCAAAACTCCACAACAAATGGAGCCGTAACAATTCGGTCTCTGGGTTATTGATTTTTTTTTACTTGTATGTATTTATGTATCAAAGAGCAACTGGGTGTTTTTGCAATTAAAATTTTATTATATGTTCAAGTGTAAAAAGAGGTCTAGGCTCTCTCTCTGTGCTATTAGTTACAGTCCCCAGTCAAAATTATGTTTTGTGTACATAACTTTAGCTTAGTTACTAAAAGCATAGTCCTGTACTTAAGTTTTATGTATTTATAAGGTTTTCCTTTCCCCTCTCTTTTTCTCATTTTTAAGTTGCCCCCCCCCCCCCCATTTTTCATTTTTTTTTTTGGTTTGTTTGTCATTTTCTAACTCTAACTATGGCTGATAAGCACTCGGAAGCAATTGCCACTATTCAGCGGAAAAATGCTTTAGTGGATAATTTGTCTAACATTCCCCCATTCAATGGAGAGGCCAGCTCAGTCTGCTTCTCAGATTTTTCTGAGAAATTTGAGAGTTTTTCAAAATTATTCGACTGGACTGAGGAGGAAAAGAAGTTTGTTTTACTTGCTAGACTTTCAGGAGCTGCATCTAGGCGGATAAAAATTCACAAAGCGAAAACATCTGATGAGTTATTGAAAATACTAAAAGAGAGTTACACTTCACAGGCCACACCAGATGTTGCACTCAGTCACTTTCTAAATTTTAAACAGCCACCCAATATGAGTGTTCAGGAGTTTTATGACAAGGCATATGATATGTCATTAAGAGCCCTTGTAATTGAAGGTATCCAGGGTGAAGTAGTCGATAAAAGCCGAACAGCTCTACTCCACTCCATGCTTTTGAGCAACCTTACACCAGAAGTGCGAAAGGGGGTAATTGCGAGAAATCCACAATCCCCAGAAGAAGTCCTCAAAATTGCGCTTCTTGAGGAAAAGGCTTACAGGAGCATTAACCCTTTTTACAACCACCGCGAGGAAATTCTCAACCCAAATTTGACCCAAAACCTACCCTGTGCTGCAGTTTTTCAGCAAGATAGCTCACAAAAGAAGGAGATAGACCAACTAAAATCTCAAATTGATGTTTTAGCATCTAAGATAGACAGTTTAGTTGATCTTAGGGCTAGGGATATGCAGGAAAAAACCCAGGAAGTAAGACCCGTAACCTGCTATAGGTGTTCCGTACAAGGCCACTATGCCAGAGATTGTCCACTAAATTTTGTCGACTATAATTTTAGAAGGGGAGGTGGTCAAAATTTCAGGAGCCGTGGGCAAAATTATAGAAACAGAAGTGAAAATCCTAGAGGCAACCAGACTCAGCGAGGCGGATATAGGGGAAGAAGAGGTGGTTATTACCAAAACAGTAGGAATACAGCTGCGAACAGAAATGAAGAGCAGGCGATAAATAACACCCCAGTAGCTAACAATGAAAGTGAGGCTTTAAACTATTAGTGGCCGGATCAGATATGGTCATGTCGATCCCCAACAGGCCCCTGGACCCCCCAGCTGTATATAGCGTTTTTCACCCCCAATCATATACATTACCAACTGCAAGAATTTACATAAATGAAGTTTGCCTGAATGCATTATGTGACACTGGTTCGGCAATTAATCTCCTGAGTGGTACTGATTGTAACTATTTAGAGAATTTTGAAACGGAGAATTGCAATATCCCCATTATGACTGTCACCGGTGAGAAAGTGCACCTAAATAGGAAGATATTTTTAAATTTTATTTTTGATAATGTTCAATGTCAAGCTGAATTCTATGTAGTGGAAGGTAAATTAGCAGAGGAATTTAATATGATTTTGGGAATGCCATTTTTGAAAGAGTACCGGGCAAGTATAAATTGTGATACAAATGCTGTCGCTCTTAAAGTGCCAGTTACAGGCCAAAGTAAACAAAGCGTAGAAACCCCAAGTAATACTTCAGTGTCTAATACTTGCCTTGCTACTAATTCTGTAAATATTTTTAATTCTGTATATAATGTAAATTCAAATAATAATTGTATAAATAATGATTGTGTTGAAAATAGTTCTGTAAATATAAAATGTGTCAACAAAGTAGGGGAGAATTCAAAAAGTAGTAATGCCAATAGCCCCCCTGAAAGTTTTGCATGTATTAATGTTCATGACTCAGTCAGTGTTGAAAATGGGAATCATAGTAGTGAAAATATGGTAGTTCAGGACCCGCAGTTGAGTAATATGGGAAAAGATGTTGAGATAATCATTCAAACTGAGTCAGATAAGGAAGTTAAAAGTGTTGCGCAGAACTTTTGCATGCAAACAATATCAGGCGGTAGCTCTGAGGGTAATAATACTGCAAATTTTTCAAGTATTCAAAATGTCGACAATAATCTATCAGCAGCGAATCAGGTAACCCAGGGTAATTTAGCTGAAGATACTACTGAAATTTGTAATATTGATGAAAGTGAAGATTGGGTAAGTATAGAGGATAAGGTACCTGAAGTCGAGGAGGAGAGCAATGAAGATAGCAGTAGTGATAAAACCAATAAAAATAAAAATATAAGTTTCGCTGTGTTATGTAGTAAAATTTCAATTCCCCCGCAGTGAAAAATGTTAGCCCAGGTTAAAAGCTATAAGGAAAATTTTATTAAGGAAAATGATATTGTTATGTTAGAACCTTTGGCGAAAAATTTAAATCAAGGTCTCCTTACCTCCAGAGCCATTTGCACTAAAGAACATGGCCTATATATCTCATTTGCAAATTTTTCAGACAATAGTATCCATTTAAATAAAGGAACCTTTGTTGCCAAAATTCAAAAATGTGTAGACAAGTCAAATGTACCCGTAACTAAAAATAACCTTACATGTAATGTAAATTTGGCCCCTCCAATTGGTGACTTTGATCACGCTGATCTCACTTGGAGCTCTGAAATTAATTTAGATCATTTAGAACCCCCATTAAAACTTAAAATGCAAAATTTTCTAGACAAAAACAAAGATGTATTTGCAGCATCGGTCTTAGATTTACCCGGCTGTGATACAATCCCGCATGAAATAAACTTAACTTCAAATAAACCAGTTAAAGGCAAAGCTTATAGAGTCCCCTACAAACTACGTCAAGAAATGGAAGACCAACTTAATACTTTATTACAGGCGGACATAATTTCCCCTTCCATGTCTGAATTTGCTTCTCCGGTTATTCTGGTTCGGAAATCAGACGGTTCCTATCGACTTGCTGTTGACTACAGAAGACTAAATAAAAATCTTGTTAAAGATGCTTATCCAATACCTAACATTACCGACTCTGTTGATGCTTTAAGTGGGGCTAAATTTTTTTCAACGCTAGATTTAACTAGTGGTTTTTTTCAGCAGGTTATTCGCCCAGAGGATAGGCATAAAACTGCAATAATCACCCACAAGGGACTTTTTGAGTGGACCCGTAACTGTTTTGGGCTCTCAAATTCAGGTAACAGTTTCCAAAGACTTATGAATGCTATTTTCGGTGATTTAGGCAATCTTGGAATTCTTGTTTATATCGACGACATTGTCATTGCCTCCAGTGATGTTAATTCTCATTTTGAGAAGCTTAGCATGGTCTTTGAAAGGTTAAGACTGCATAAATTGAAACTTAAGCCCAGTAAATGCACTTTCCTTTCGAATAAAATACAATATCTAGGTTTTGAGATTTGTAGTGGCCAAGTATCACCTATCAATAAAAATATTGCCGTAATAGAAAATTTTAAACCTCCAACTACCCGAAAGGCTGTTAGGTCATTCATTGGAACTCTATCCTTTTATAGGAGATTTATACCAGATTTTACTAAGAGAGCTAAAAATTTAATCAATCTAACTAAAGAGACAGGAAAATTTTCGTGGAATGAAGATGCACAGAAAGAATTTGAAGACCTTAAAATGGCTCTTATTTCAAAACCATGTCTTGCACTCCCTGATTTTGAGAAAGAATTCCATTTATATAGTGATGCCAGTGGCGAAGCATTAGGGGCAGTGTTATCACAATTAGATGAAAATAACATGCTCCATCCTGTTGCCTTTGCCAGCAGAAAATTGAAAGATGCTGAGACCCGCTACTCCACCACTGAAAGGGAATTACTAGCTTTAGTTTGGACAACTGCCCACTTTAAATGTTACATTGCTAATACCCATTTTTTCATCTATACAGACCATGCGCCTCTAACATTTATGTTAAAAATTCACGACCCTACATCTCGCATGGCTAAATGGATCTGCACTCTCTCAGACTTTAATTTTACAATCAAGTTTGTTAAAGGTAAGTGTAACAGTGTCGCAGATTTCCTTTCGAGGTATGTCAACAATGATAACTCCAATGATATTGTTAATTGTAATTTTTGTATACAAGTCGAAAAGGAAGTTACTTTTATGCCTCATTCCAATCTACTTGAAAAAATTGGTGAATTACAAAAATCAGACAAGAAATGCTGCGAGATTGCAAGAAAATTAGACCAAGGTGTAGAAATTGCTCCTAAATACATGAAATTTTTTTTAGAGATGACATTTTAGTTTGTGAGGATACGAGGGAGTCAGCTATTTTGAATAAACCTGTAAAGTTAGTCGTGCCAAAAGAATTGGTTACTCAAGTTTTTGCACTAACACATGAGTCCCTAGCGGCTTGTCATCAAGCCTTTCAAAAGACCATTGATCGCATTCGTGAGCACTTCTATTGGCCAGGAATGTCGTCAGATGTCAAGCATCTAGTGGAGTCATGTATTAGTTGCCAGCAGAAGAGAGCTTATAGAGCGAACCAGCTCGCCCCTCTGCAACGTATGCCGACACCCCAGTTTCCCATGAACAACGTTCATTTGGATCTCATTGGACCCTTACCGCAAACTTTTTCGGGAAATAAGTATATTGTCGCATATATAGATTCATTTACTAAGTGGCCAGAAGCATATGCGGTTAGTTCAACCACTTCAGATGTCATTGCGGACACTTTAGCTGATTTCATATCACGCTACGGAGCGCCCTGTTTTATTACGACGGACAACGCGAAGAATCTAATTTCAGATGCGATTGAACACGTGTATAAAATGTTTGGTATTAAACATATTAAGACCTCATCTTATCACCCGGCTGGCAACTCGCAAGTGGAGAGACAGAATCGTACTCTTAAAAATGCACTTTGTCACATAGTCAACCAAAATCAATCTGACTGGGACACTAAACTAAAATTTGCGCTACTAGCTATGCGTTCAGCTGTCCACTCTTCAACTAAACTTAGCCCAGCTGCAGTTATGTATGGCAGAAATATGAATCTACCATATAATCTCTTTTCTCAACCACCTTCTTTTAATTATAATGATGCACCCTCTTTTTGCGAACTCTTAATCCCAGCTCTTCAAAAAGTATACACTGAAGTACATAGTAATTTAATTAAAGTTTCTGAGCAGCAGGAAAAATACCGTGAAAAGACAGCTGTTGATAAAAATTTTAAAATAGGAGATCTTGTGTGGTTATTTACACCCACAGTCGCCCCTGGTAATACAAAAAAATTAAGCAAGCAAAATAATGGTCCTTTTACTATAATTGAGAAGCTAAATGAGGTTAATTTTAAAATAGCGCTAGTTGCTAATCCCAAAAATTGTCAGGTTGTCCATGTTGACAGGTTGTCTTCTTTCAAAGACAGACTCCCCATCTGGTCCAGTGAACCAAAACAAACAATTGGCCTGGGATCGACTGAAAACGTGACCATCGATTCACCACACCAATCGGGCATTTCTCCTCCTGTACGCAGGTGTAAACGCAACCGATTCATTCCCTGGGCACCATATGATAGTAACCGCGCACCAGCAGTAGTGAACGTCAACAATAACGAAACTCCGGTAGCGCCGGAAGTGGAGGAAACAGACAGCGACGCGACTGAAATCATAAATCCCTCTCCCCCACCTCCCATTTCTCCGGAGATTGCAGCGGCAGAGAATAACGAGATGTGCGTAAATAAAAATTTAGCAACGGCAGAAGGCAGCGAAATGCGCGTAGGTAAAAATTCAGCCACGGCAGAAAGCAGTTCAACTGCTGAGCACAGCGATTCGCGCAGGTCTCGTTCATCGATTCGTCCAGCTGCTAAATCGAATAGAAGTAGTCGTTCAATATCGATTTCTAGAACCGACTATTCGCTACGAGATAGACGAGACCGTCCGAGTTATAAATACTAACTACCTTTTTTCGTTATTCAAGCATTTTTATTCAATTTTACCTTGTTTATTTGTATTTATTTATAGTTTAGTTAATGTGTATGTATATTTAATTATTTTTTTTTTGACATTTTTAAAACGGAACTTAGTTTTTCTAGCGTATTAAAGGTGTGTTTTGGTTGTGTGTTGATACTTTCATGTAGGCATTTTTAACCCTTTTTATGCTTATACTTAAGGTTTTTGTCTGTTTTATGGTAGATTATGTGGTATATACCCGTCCGCACCCCGTTTTCGTAGATTTTGGGTGTATTTTTGAAAAAAAAAACGAATGTAATTTTCGTTACTTTAAAATTTTTTAGGATGTTATGTTTTGTATGCCCTTTTGCCGAGGTAGATCTGTTTGGTTCAGTTTTTTTTAATGCATCAGTGTTTTGTATATAACTTTTTATGTATGTGTTTACTTTAATTTCTGCATTTTAACTAGATAGATTTATTATTTACTATGCAATTTGTGGGTTTATTTGAGCTTAAACTTTAAGGAGTGTGGGCCCTTTTTCTTTTTCTTGTACATACTGTCTCATGTACATGCCTGTATGTTGTTGTGTGTGGCTAAAAGTGCTAAAAATTAACTATTTTCTTCTTTCTATTTCCTATTTTTGTGGAGTGTGTGTTTTCCTTCCAGGTGATATATGTCACCACCCCTGTTTTTTAATTTTATTTTGTGGAATGTTTGCCCTGTAGTACCCAAAAGCCCGAAACTGCTTTTGCTATAAGTAGCACAGAGGCAGAGATACTCTTTCCCATGCACATTCCTTGTAAGTGCATTTGTAAAATCTGCACAGTGAACCGAATCATTGGACTTTTTTCAAAAACAACATGGCTTCATGTAGAAAAATGTTATAAATGTGTGCGTAACTCTCTACCATGGTCTGTGATACCATAATATGTGCCTTACAGATGTATATGTATATATATTTTTTTTTTGTGTGTCACCAGTTGCTCTTGTGTATTTTTGTATAATAGAATTAATATGTGTTTTACAAATTTCATTGACATTTACAGTGTTGTAACTATGATATTACTAGTACTTATTTACATTAATAGATAGTGTTGTAATATACTGTGATGCCAATTATTGAAGTTATGTATATAAGCAGTGTAATGACAATTAATCAGTGGGCACTTCTCTTCTTTTTCGACTAATTTTTTTTTCAAAATTCAATTTATGTATTATTTACAGTTCTGTTACCAGAAATTTCAGGTAGGATGCAGTTATGCGTAGGAATGACAGTAGTAGGGAAGTGAGGTTTCACAGTCAGGTGGAACATGTGTTCTTTTACAGGTGCAGAAAATATCTTGGTCATTTTAGTGGTAAAATCAGCCTTGTGGTCCCTCCTCTGGTAGTACACTTTTATGGTCATGTTTCAGGTAATATTTTAGGTAATGGTTTCTACGGATGTGCGAGCTCTGGTTGTATATATCCGGAATATATTGTCAGGGTGGGATTTCAGCGGTGAACTCTCTGGATCCCGTCCCGGATCGATGTATGATTTGTGTTTGTGGGTCAGTTTTTTCAGTGTTGAGGTCCCAGCATGCCATGTGGTACCCAGTTACCTTTCAAAAAAATAATTTGTTTTCTCAAAAAAATTTTTTTTAATTAGCCGGGGGGAGCAATCTTGTTACGGTTGGTTTCAACCAATTTTTTTTTTTAATCTACATTAATTATTTAAATCACTTTCTCAACATTTATTTAAAAGCACTCTTTTTTTTCTGTTTCTAATAAAAATTTAAATAAATAAAAGTAATTGTAATAATAATAATAAAATCAGTTTTTATTTTTTCTTCTTTCTTTTTCTTTTTGCGAAGTAAATTCAACGTTTATAGTCTAGCTTTGCTTCCTGTTTTCAAATACGAAAGATATATAGCAGGGAGGGAGGTTTCTCAGTAAAATACCACACATATTGTATTGGGCAGTCGTGTACGTTTTCTCCCATACCCTTGAATCATGTGTTTGTAGTCACCTAGTCTGGTTTTGGTTAAAAGAAAGACCGTCCACCCTGTATAAGAATTGCGTTATCTTATGAGTGTACTATATACGCAATTAGGCTTTGTAAGTTTACGACAGGCTTCAATTGGCTCTGCTATCAGGCGGATAGCTGGCGCCCATGTAAACAGAGGCTCACATGACCCCCCTTCAGCACACGCCATGGGGGTGAAGCATGGCTGCCTTCCCCCATGAAGCGGCCGGCAGAGTGGAGCGGCAAGCTGTAGTCTTCAGGAAGAGTCCATTTTTCCTTTTGTTTCCATTCCCGTACCCCTGGCAGAGTGGATCGGTCCCGTTTTTCAAGCAGCGCGGGAGAATGAATATTTACGACACTTGCTGCTTGGCGGAGATACCTGTCGTTTTGGTTCGAAAAATTAGTGGACGTTGTGTAGCGGCACTTGTGATAATGAGCGAAAAGCTGCTGGTCAAAGAAATGAAAATGATAGTCAGTGAAAGAGCGACAACGGTTCCAGATGCGTAGAGATTAAGTTTTTTTTTCCTTGTGCAGTCCAGAGAGGTCTCAACTATCTATGAGACTTTAATATTGTCTTGTTTATAATAAGGAAGACTGATCGCTGTGTGTGTTGGAGCTGGATTTGTGAAGATATGGGTAGTCCGAGAAACCTCCGTCGTAGGGAGATATATGAGGTGTTCGGTTGAATCGCAAAGTTGGCAAGCAAAAGACTCAACTCAAATGCTCGCGGATGTTACAAGAAATGCTGAGAAGGAGTGAAGTTTGACTGATGCTCTGGTGATTTAGGAAACCATCCCCCTGAGGTGTAATTACGTCAGATAGTGTCCGTCCACAGTTTCGTTTCTTCTCAAGAGGGAAGGGAAATAGAGTCTGCCCACTGATGATTCTACTAAACCTGCTAACTTTGTAAGTAGTTTTTTATTTCCTCATAAATGTATGTTCTCCCACTTTAAATTATCTATGGCTATTTGGAGAGATTAAGAATGATAAGTGTGTATTTGAAAACACTATTATATAATGTTTTTACAATTGATGGACTGTTAAACTTTAGACTGTTAAGCTTTAATGTAATGTTATATTTTTAAGATTCTCTGTGCCTAGTTGCAATTAAAATAATAAGTGAATTCAGCAAAGTTGATCAACCTTAAAAGCATGATAGTGTGATAATTTTAGAAATGTGTTGTTTGGTTTAAAATATATTTAAGTAATTAATCCCCATATTACAGATCAACGTTTAGATTGTGTTTTTATAATAATTTGAAGTAACTCCGTTGTTATAACTTTAAGTGTTTGAATAAAAGATTTGTTTGTTCTTAAAGATGGTATGTTTTTCTTTGTATAAATCTATAAATAATTAGTTTTTTTATATTCACAGTAGACCTATAAGAAAGGCTTAACCTTTCTGTGAGTGATTAAAAAAAAAAAAAAAAAAAAAAAAAAAAAAAAAAAAAAAAAAAAAAGAGATAAAATCCAACTTTATTAAATTAGGACTTTAAAATTTCTTAAGTTTAAATTCATAACTGATTGTTTTAATGAACATTAATTGAAGTTCACTCAATGTTATACAATCGTATTTTTGATCTTGATTTAAGGATGGATAGATTAATAAGTGAAACAGTAATATTAAATCTAATTTCATAATTGTTTAAATTAAGCTTTAACCCTCCTCTCTCAGAAATATTGTTTTCTAAAATAAACACCTAAAATGCTTTATTTAAAAAAAAAAAAAAAAAAAAAAAAAAAAGGAAAGGATTGTATTCCTTGTTTATAAGCCACTATACGATTTTGGTTAACCAATCTGGTCTTGTTCAGAATCTCCATATTTTGTTCTAAAATTTTTGTATATCATCATATCCCTATTCTATTAACGGATTTAACTCTTTCTCCTTTTAGTCCTCACATTGGAGGAATTTCAGGTTGTCTTCATTTTTCCAAATTGAATGATGATTACATCTTTATTAATCTAATGTGTGTGGAGTTTTGAGCTTGATCGGGTTGGAGTGGAGTTGGGTGTTCTTTCGTATTTCAGTATACTACTTGATTTAGAAATCTGTTGCCCTTTCTACATTTAGATTTATTTTAAAATTATGAATTCAAAAGTATCATGTTGTCTGAATTTATTCGGGTTTGTTTTAAATTTGGTTATTTTGATTAGTTTAATATAATTTGCTCCCTTTTCCATGGCAACAGATTTCAGTGGAGCTAATCAGGGTATACTTATTTTTTTTTATATTTAATTGTCAAGTGAAGACTGAGTAATAAATGAGCTTTTTAAGTTTAAGTAAGTTATTTTAGAAAGAACCCCAAAACCCCACAACCCAAACCTTTGAGAAATTTTTTTCTTGTGCAAAAGAGAAAAAATATTCTCAAAAGTGGATTTTCACAAATAATGTCAAATATTTAAAAGCTTATATTTATTATAAAATTACGATTCGACCCTGACTTAATGTTCACGAGCATTAAAAAAATTATTATTAAGAGTTATTAAAAAGTTTTTAGTGATGATTTAAAATTTGACGATTTTACCAGAAATTAAAAATTTAAAAACTTTTTTAACTATATTTTTGCTTAGATACATAAGCAAAAACCTTTGAGAAAAATTTATCTCGTGCAAAAGAGAAAAAAATATTTTCAAAGGTGGATTTTCCAAATATATAATCAAAAATGGAATGGTTCTTCTATATATGGCCATTAATGACAGGCAACTTTCAATTTTAGACATTTTGTCGAATATTTAAAAATATTCTTGTCAGATTCTTCTGGAATTTTAGGATCCAGAAGAGCAGGTTTGACTTCATATTTATCATTGTTGATTTGATAAGGAGGACAAATAGGGGACCAAAAAAAATTAAAGAAAAAAACTAATACTTGGGATTACTCTGTAAAATAAAATGCACCAAATGATCTATCGCTACAGAATATACATAGGCAGACATTGTACAATATGTGTATTCATTTGTGTAAGAATGGCATGTATAATAATTGAAATATAGCGATATTTTTTAAAAATTAAAAAAAGTCTTGCATGTTTTTTGCTTATAACATACAGGGTTTTTAACCAAATTTAACGCCAATTTCAGAAAAATTGGCAAAATGTAGTAAAAACAATACAGTGCAGTTGGGATATAAATATATTAAATATTTAAGGAAATATGGGCAGTGGTATAAAATAATTTTTATCTGCGCATGCGCGAACGATAACAAGGAAATTTTTGCATAATTTAATAGTCAACTCTATGGAGCAACTTATTAAAAAAAATCAGTCAAATATCGTAAAAATTCAAGTAGATATCGGCGTTAGAGTGAGCTTTTTAGTTTCTCACTAAAACTCGCTGAATGATAAGGGATTTTCCACAAATTGTCATTTTTTATTTTATACTATTTTCCAATTTTTAATGATACTTTAGTTCTCTTTGAAAAACTCCCTAACGAGATTATTCGAACAAAAAAAGAATTATCAAAATCAAAGGATCCATTCCAAAAGTATTATAACGTGGTGCAATAAAGTTTTCCCAAGGCGAACTAAAGTATCAATAAAAAATGAAATATAGTATAAAAATTAAACATGACAATTTGTGGACAATCCCTTATCATTTAGCGAGTTTTAGTGAGAAACTAAAAAACAGCTCACACTAACGCCGATATCTCTCTGAACTTTTACGATATTTGACTTATATATTTTTAAAAAGTTGCTCCATAGAATTGACTATGAAATTGTTATCTTTCGCGCATACGCAGATAAAAAATATTTTATACAACTGCCCATATTTCCTTAAATATTTAATATATTTACATTTCAATTGCACTATATTGTTTCTACTATATTTTGTCAATTTTTCTGAAACTGGCGTTAAATTTGATTAAAAACCCTGTATGTTATAAGCAAAAAATATGCAAGAATTTTTTTAATTTTTTTAAAAAATCTCTATATCTCTATTAATATACATGCTATTCTTACACAAATGAATACACATATTGTACAATGTCTGCCTATGTATATTCTGTAGCGATAGATCATTTCGTGCATTTTATTTTACAAGGTGATCCCAAGTATTTTTTTTTTCTTTAAATTTTTTTTGGCCCGCTAATTATACTCCTTATCAAATCGACGTTGATAAATATGAAGTCAAACCTGTTCTTTTTAATTCTAAAATTCCAGTAGAATCTGACAAGTACATTTTTAACTATTCCACAAAATGTCTAAAATTGAAAGTTGCCGGTCATTAATGGCCATATAGTGTATGTGTTGCTGTTTTTCATACGCATTAGTGAATGTTATAAGTTTATATGTTATAAAAATAACCTATGAATAATTCGCTAGGAGTTGTTTTTTTATACATGATGTTCCACATACACAATGCCGTATAGCTAGTATTAGACGGGTTGCACCAGGGTTTGATCCCCCTCCGAAATTTTTATCAGGATAAGTATAAATATGTCATTAAATATTTAGTTATAATTTAAAAATTATAACTACAGTTAAAATTCAAAATTCTGCGCTAGCATCTTTTAATGTTTGTTTCTGTTGCTAAAATAATTAAAATTTCTGAGGATTCTTTAAAATTGATCAAAAGTTTCCGGAATGAGATTCTGTAAAAGCGGAATTTGAATGTTGTCAAACAAAATAACTACAACAGCTTGATACAGCCTGATAATGTCAATTACATCTGCCTAGTTAAGCACCTGTAAAACTGGTTAAGCACATTGTAAAACTGGTAAAACACCTCATTTGTCACGTTTAACCTACAATTTCCAATTTATTGTGTTACGAATTACTGCAACAGTCAGAAAATCCTACACCATTCTTTGCGTCTTCCACACTGAGCAGAGGAAACTTTTCAATATAGTGTTGGCCTGAAAATTAATTTCCGTCTATTGTCTTTTCTATCGGAGTCACCCGTCTTTCTCCTGCACACACACCTGTGACTGTGAGAAAACCAGACGAGACTTTTTCAGGGAAAGTGTGGGTGGAGGAATTGTGAGAAGAGTCTCGCTAACAAGAATGATTTGGCACTTCCGATCTCTTTCCTGTCATAAAATCTATCTTTTTTTTTTTTTTTTTTTTTTTTTTTTTTTTCATTCATTGGGGCCGGAAAACAGAAGTGAAAAATCTCAGAGCAAAACTCTGCGGCGAAAAGTACTGGGATTAAAGATTTAGTTCTATATTTCGTATAAAAGGAAAGGCTAGCATCTCCTTTATAGTTTTCATGTCCAGCTTATAATAGGAGAACCTGGTCAGAGAAGACGAGGGCCCGATTAACCTCTGAATCTAGGGGAAGCACGGTATCATTTCGGGGCAACCTTTCATTTGGCAAAAGTTTTCTTGATTCTTCATTCGTAAAAGCTCACCAATGATATACTAATATTATTCCCAGGAGTAGCGTAGCCGAAGTCACACATATTTCTTTAAACAGCTTTTTTATGTTCCCTTTATATACGTCAGATACATTTTGTACATATAGCTGTATGCTTAATTTCTAGCATGTTACATCAGGATGCTATCTGATTAGTTAACATGCTATTGACGACATTCATAATTTCCGTGTAAAATAGGTTTCGTGAAGTAGTGCGTGGATTTCCTCTTGGATTAAGCAAATTTTCTTTTCCAAAAAAAATTTTAAATACAATGTAAAATTTTTAAATGGGAATTAGAGAGACCTCTTCACCCTTTTAAATTTTAGAGGGGAAGCATGTGCTTTACGTGCCTTTTGGATAATCAGGCCCTGGAGAAGACAAGCCGTAACTAGCTGGTGACATCAGAGGGTATTCTGAAATTTTTTGGCGTGGTCAATTCTGAACGCTTTTGTCATGTTTGATAATAAAACATTGTACTTAAAGTATTTTTATCTTATTTTGGGGGATTTTCGGTGTGGTCCTGTATTTTGATCATTTTTAAAATGTGTTTGCAATCAAAAGTTATTAATTTTAAATGTAATAGGTATGATATAATTATAATATTATGAGGACCAGCGGGGACTCAGGAGGTTGCTAGGAGGTGCTCAGCACACATTGCCCCCATCTGGTTACGGAGCCTCAGCAGACAGTGAGCTACTATTTCTTTAACTCTCGTAAATATGCTCGGATCGCCATGAAATTTTTATCTGTCTTTTAAGTTTACTGTAGAAAGTTCGGTATTGAAAATGAAGTTGTAGCATTTATAGCTCGTTAACAGGGACACACAAAAGAATATCGTCACACTATGCTGGTCTATAGGAAGAAAACATTTCCCATGCATTCTAGTGATGTTACAATACTTCAAACATAATGAAATTTATATGCAAAACTGGAATGGACTAAAAAATGTTTTCTCAGGAGTATAGAACAAGTCGCATTTATTGTTTGTTTAGAGGGACACACAAAAGAATTCCCTTACATTATGAAGTGTAGGTAATTGGCCGTCAATAATCAACCAACCAACCAACCCTTACATTATGATCTAATGGTAAATATCGTTTGCGATCGCATTTATAGTTCGTTTAGACGTTAGAGGGATACACAAAATAATTCCATTACATTAAGATCTATGGTAAAAATCGTTTACTATGCATTTTAATGATGCTATGCTATGATAGTTCAAACAATGAAATTAAAAAGGATCACTGGGGTGTTTGGCAAACTGTTTTCTATAGATTAAGGAGTGCGTAGAATTTATCTTCTTTTACAGAGACGCACAAAATAATTCGGTTACAGGACGGACTATGATCAATTTCATTGTATGAAAAAAATGAAATTGCTTAGCAATATTCTGTTAATATTGGAAAGGGCTTCGTAATCTATGCCTAATGCAGGATTTTTTGTTCTTAAATGTTGATCCGAATATTTTATAATTCAACTAATAAATATTTATGTATTCCTTTTTAAGTACTTTGCAGCTTTTACTTTAATTAAGCAATGATTTCGCAGCAGTTTCTGAAGATACACTATATGGCCATTAATAACCGGCAACTTTCAATTTTGGACATTTTGTCGAATATTTAAAAATATACTTGACAGATTCTTCTGGAATTTTAGGATTAAAAAGAACAGGTTTGTCTTCATATTTATCAACGTCGATTTGATAAGGAGGACAATTAGGGGGCTAAAAAAATATTAAAGAAAAAAAGAATACTTTGGTTCACCCTGTAAAATAAAATGCACGAAATGATCTATCGCTACAGAATATACATAGGCAGACATTGTACAATATGTGTATTCATTTGTGTAAGAATAGCATGTATATTAATAGAGTTATAGTGATTTTTTTTTTAATTTAAAAAAAAATCTTGCATGGTTTTTGCTTATAACATACAGGGTTTTTAACTAAATTTAACGCCAGTTTCAGAAAAATTGAAAAAATGTAGTAGAAACAATATAGTGCAATTGGAATATAAATATATTAAATATTTAAGGAAATATGGGCCGTTGTATAAAATAATTTTTATCTGCGTATGCGCGAACGATAACAAGGATTTTTTTGCATAATTTAATAGTCAACTCTATCGAGCAACTTATTAAAAAAAATCAATCAAATATTGTAAAAATTTAGAGAGATGTCGGCGTTAGAGTGAGCTGTTTTTTAGCTTCTCACTAAAACTCGCTGAATGATAAGGGATTTTCAACAAATTGTCATTTTTTATTTTCATACTATTTTCCAATTTTTAATGATACTTTAGTTCTCTTTGAAAAACTACCCTAACGAGCTTATTCGAACTAAAAAAAAATAATAAAAATCAGAGGATCCGTTCCAAAACTATTATAACCTGGTGAAATGATGTTTTCCAAGGCAAACTAAAGTATCAATAAAAAATTAAATATAGTATAAAAATTAAACATGACAATTTGTGAACAATCCCTTATCATTCAACAAGTTTTTGTGAGAAGCTAAAAAACAGCTCACTCTAACGCCGATATCTCTCTAAATTTTTACGATATTTGACTGATTTTTTTTTAATAAGTTGCTCGATAGAGTTGACTATTAAATTATGCAAAAAAAATCCTTGTTATCGTTCGCGCATGCGCAGATAAAAATTATTTTATACAACTGCCCATATTTCCTTAAAGATTTAATATATTTATATTCCAATTGCACTATATTATTTCTACTACATTTTGTCAATTTTTCTGAAACTGGCGTTAAATTTGGTTAAAAACCTGTATGTTATAAGCAAAAAACATGCAAGAATTTTTTTTTTTTTTTTTTTTTGTAAAAAAATTGCTATACCTCTATTAATATACACGCTATTCTTACACGAATGAATACACATATTGTACAATGTCTGTCTTATGTATATTCTGTAGCGATAGATCATTTCGTGCGTTTTATTTTACAGGGTGAACCAAAGTATTCTTTTTTTTCTTTAATATTTTTTAGCCCCCTAATTGTCCTCCTTATCAAATCGACATTGATAAATATGAAGTCAAACCTGTTCTTTTTAATCCTAAAATTCCAGAAGAATCTGACAAGTATAATTTTAAATATTTGACAAAATGTCTAAAATTGAAAGTTGCCGGTCATTAATGGCCATATAGTGTACATTGCAATTGCAGTATATGAGTTAGTAGTAGTTTTTCTTGTAAAAAGTGTTCTCTGTCTTCAAAAAAATCGTGAAACAATCCCGATCCCTATCAATAATCACCAGTCAAGTCACGCAAACCATTAATAAAACGGTCGCTTAACACTCAAAGTTATTCATAACTTTTTCCCCGGGAATAATGATGAGCAACTGTGCTTCCCAAGCAAGCAGATCACTACAGCTCAGTCATGTATCAGCCGACAGCGAGTCGCGTGCCTAAAAAAAGAAAGAAATCCGTGGTCAGAAAGTTTTCTCCTTGAAAAAATGGACATCTGCAAAAGCACGTCTCGTTAACAGGTGAGAGTTGTTCCAACAAGTGAACTTAACCCCTTTGGCGGGTTTTTCGTTTGAGGAAGCTAATAAGACTCTTTGTGAACAAAATATATTCTAGTTTATGAAACCAGGTAGATAGTATCAGTTAAAACTTGACGGTAAACAACTTAAAAGCTCCGCAAGAAAAAAAAAATTGCAATTTAACAAATTACAACAACTATTAGAAAGTTCCGAAAGCTAAAAAAAAAAAAAAAAAAAAAAAAAAAAAAAAATCAAATTTATCAAAAATATTAATTATTCAAAAATATTCTTCAGAATCATCTACAAATAAACGCATTTTCCATTACTACAGTTGAAGAGATCCTGGCATTCTCTGTCCTCGCAAAAATATTCGTTTGAACCATCGCCGCAGTTACTGAAACGTATTTTCTATTACTATACCTTATCCTTAATATATACCTTAATATTTTGTCGGGTCCTTCCTACAATAACTTTAACTCTTGTTTAGATTGATGTCTAAGCTAAAGGTATATTTTGAGGAAATTAAAGTTGAAGACCACGTTTTTTGCTTTATCAGACGATTTCTCATCCGACGTCAATTTTTGAATTCGGCTTTTTTTTTTTCATATCTGATAGTTTGCATTTATCCTTTTTGTAACTTTAACATTTTTGTAACGATTTTATGCATTTCTATTGCCTATTCAAAGAAAAATTCTTTTAAAGTTACAGAATTTCATTAAAAATGCTTAAAAAAAATAAAGTGACGACGCCAAGAGGTCCATTCTCAACCGAAAACAACAACCAATTTCCCAATGGTTAAAAAAGAAGATTCATAACTGCATTAAAATGTCAGAATTTTTTACAGATTTGTTAAAATGTTAACAATAGTTCAAAGAAATAAAAACCTCTGGAACTTCGAAACCGGTTTCGAAAGTGAAAGTATCTTCGTAAAAAAAATCCGCAAAGAAAATCGAAAAAGTAATCAACGGCGGAAATAGAGATTGATCTCTGCTATCCAATACAAAAAAAAAAAAAATCGTTTAAAAATATTGAAATGCAAATGAGATATTCGAAAAATAATATCCCATAGGATTAACCTTAGCGAGCGGGTGTTTTCGCGTGACGGGAGAGGGCTTATCTTATCACTTTCGGAGGCTTCACTCACGCAAAAGCACCCGCTCGCTAATGTTATTCGCATGGGAGAAAAATTTTTAAGTATCTCGTTTGCATTTCAATAATTTTAAATGATATATATATATACTATATATAATTTTGCATTGGATAGCGGTCGATTTCTACAAAGGCCGTTTTTTACTTTTTCAATTTTTTTTTTTTTACAAGTTTTTTTTTTTCTTTTTTTTTTTTTTTTTTTTTTAACGATTTTTTTGCATTGGATAGCAGATATCAATCTCTATTTCCGTCGTTGATTACTTTTTCGATTTTCTTTGCGGATTTTTTTTTTACGAAGGTACTTTTACTTTCGGAGCCGGTTTCGAAAATGAAAGTATTCTCATAAGAAAACATCTGCAAACTTGCAAACAATATATATATATATATATATATATATATATATATATATATATATATATATAATTATAATATCTATGAATTTCAAAAAACATATCAAGTTCTATTCTACTTAAATCTCCAAAGAGATAATCAATGATACTGTGTATACAGAATACCACATAGCTAATAATTAACATGTGCAAACATAATATTACCATAGCTGATGCTTCAATGGTAATTGGCCAAATTTTACTCATACCAAAAGAATATTGAAAAAAGAAATAGAGAGAAAGGGGAAAAAAAAAAAAAAATTATAAATTGGAGTTGCAATTAAGTAAACACAAATGGATTAACAAATTAAATATGAACCATACACAATGGAAAATTGGACCACATGAGAATTAAATATGAATTGGACATGGAAAAACACATGCACATGTACTCATCAGCCTGGATGCACCCACATGTGTTTTAAATAATAATTCAGTGTTTCATAATTCTACTGGCATAATGCTAAGATCAGTAGAATCATCCAGGTACACTGAATTATTACCAGACAACAATTGGAAATATTAAAATTTGGAAATATTTAAATAGGAAATAAAAAACCATTAAGAAAATACAATATATTTCACTCACATCGATTATCCAAAAAACTGTAATTAACACCTCACTAAATTATCACGAGATAACAGTTTTGAAATAATAAAATTGGAAATATGAACGCGTAAAGTGTAGATAAAATATATTACTCACAATAATTATACAGAATCCTTAAAATGTCACAACGTCTACATAATATTCACATCCACATGGCAATGCATCATACATGTTAACTAAGTCGAGTTGAGAGAAATGATTTGTAAGACAAGTTGAGAGCACACTTTTTTTTAAAACACAACCCCATAAATGACACCCAATCACAAAATGATTCAAAAACACTCAAAATAATTCTGGTTTTAATACACTTATAACAAATTTATATCCGTGAATATATATTACTCCATCCAATTTTAATTCCTGAAAGTAAAATTAATATACAATCAATAGCTCCCTCTATAGTTAAATTAAATATAATATTAACAATATTATCTACAACTACCTGAAAGGTAAAGTGTCGCCATCTATTGGTATTATAATAGTTCATAATTAATATTTAGTTAAATATCCACTTTATTAGTTACATACTCACTTCATTAGATTTATTTATATAAATAAACTTTAAAAAACAATACTAACTTGTAGTTTTACTTAAAATTCAAATATATATATATATATATATATATATATATATATATCATTTAAAAATATTGAAATGCAAACGACATATTTAAAAAAATATATCATTAGCGAGCGGATATTTTCGCGTGAGTGAAGTTTTAGCCACTTAATAAGATAAATGATATAATCTACTGACTACTTCAGAAACCGTTGAAAATATCTGTCTGACATTTTTGGATCACCCTAATCGTAATTTATCTGAAAATAATCCTACGATTATCTTTATTTTCATTTCTATACGAAATAGAGAAGCCTTTCTCTTTTTTCAATCAGAGTTACGTATCTTCACTGAGCAACTAACGATCTCCATTAGTTCGCAGCGGTATGTCTGACAAGACAGCAAAAGTCGGTTGTACCAATTGCCCCCACAGATTGAATATCGTGTCCGTGTTGCCTCCCCCCCCCCCCCGTCACCTTTACTTATTCGAAAATGTCGGTCTGTGTGGTCCAATAGCCCGTTATGTGGAATAAGCACATAAATTTCATCATTTATAAGCATGAAAGGGCTTTTCTGCTACTGGTCTTAGAACAAAAGTTAAGCAACTCTGCGGGAGGTTGGAATATCCGTGATTTTGAATGGAAAAGCTGAAAAATTGACTCTTTTAGAGAACGTCCTTGGAATTTATTTTATTTTTCTGTAATCGAGGTAAATTTACGAACTTTGTTTTTAGGTGTAATCCAAAATAGGATATGATCAGCTGAGCAATATAATGCTGCACTTGTTTTAAAGGGTCTGCTATATACCCTAAATGTACAGGAGTATCCTAGATACAAATTGAATTTTTTTGAAAATGTTCAACATTTTTATTTCGAAAGAAAAAAAAGAGAAAAAAAAAAACTTATATTTACTTAAAACAAGAAAGAAAAATCGTAAACCACGTTTAGAATATAAAACACTTTCCAACACTATCAGAATATAGAAAATAATTTGTTTTTTTCTTTCGTACGATAATTGGATATAATATCTAAATAAACAAGTCATAAATCACTAATGCATTTGAAAATCCAATTTCAGCCCGTAGTTTGCAATGTTATTCCAATTCTTTTGTACAACCCTATACATGATCCATAGAATTTTATGCATATTACATAGTGCATTAAAATTTAATTCTACTAATAGAAAACGCATATCGCATAACGGGAAACGTTTTCACACCACGTTTTTACTATCCATCAGATTTCGTAAATACAAAAAATATTCGATATTTTCATATATATCCGATATTTCTGATACATATCTGATATTTTCAAACTAGTCATTACTGCTTATTATAAAACATGAAAACTTAATAAAACAAATTAAATGTCTTCTTTATTTTTTCACTTACATAATAAAATTGAAGATCAACTAATTGAAAACAAAAACAATTTGCTTTTTAGATGAATAATAACAATAATAGTAAAAACTATAGGATTCAATATCAAATATAAAATTAAAAAAGTAAAAAAGAAATGTTTTATACAACAAAATTGTAAATACACATTTTCTTTTTAATTGAAACTTCTGAACATAAATTTATGTACTTAATTCAAATGTAGTTAAAATGCTGTTTTTATATCGTTGACATACAACGCATGGTTTGTGAGTAATTTTGTTTTATTATTATCTATTTTTCCTCGGTTTTTTCCTTTTGTTTCCTTCTATTACGGCAATATATTGGCAGTAATATTACTATTCTTGACAATATACAAATATATTGTAATGAAATATTGCACTTTCATTTTGTTTGACCAACTGATGATTACACATGGTCACATGTCTTTTTCCTAGTTCCATTTTAATTTCATTTGATATCTAAATTCCATTTCTTATTCAAATTGTGATTGGATTTTATTTATTATTCTTTTCTTGCATATTTTATCCTTTTATTTATTTATTATATTTCTGCTTTTCTCTGAAACTTATTATGTATGTATTACTAAGCCATCTCTAATTTGGTGTTTTGGTAATCTGTTTTTTGAATTTGTTAATTATTTATTAACTTAAAAAATATTATTTATTCACTTACTACTTGCCATCTTTAAATTGGTGTTTGGGTCAGAATTCAGTGATAGAACTTTAAGGTATATTATACGTAATGCATTGCACATGTCTTTTTTTTTCTTTTTTTTTCCCAATTCCATTTTACTATCAGTTGATATCTAAATTTAATTTTTGTTCTTCTGGCATCTTTTATCATTTTAAATATTTATTTTCTAATTTTTCTTTAAAACTATTATGTATGTTTGGCTGCGTGCCGTCTCTGAATTGGAGCTTCGGTAATTTGATGTTTGAATTGGTTAATTATTTATTAACTTTACAGTGGGGCCCAGACACATTCTGCAGCATATTGCCCTGATTTCGCTTGGGGTCCATAAAGTGCATTTTACATGCAAACAGAAAAATGTAAATAAAATACTTATATTATATTCGTTATAAACTATACGAATTTTAGCACGTAAATAAATATATCGCGACATAAATATTTTTTCTTCAATGACCCTTCTGACAAAGTACTGCTGGGCCCCGCCCGTGATTATCTAGGCGGGAAGGGGGGGGGCGGAGAGCTTTCAGATAAAATAAATAAAAATGGGATTGCCTAAGATACGACGATTGCTATTTATATTTCTGGCCTTGGCAATAGAAGTGTTACAAGGCGACCACAGATGATTTCAATTGAAAGTTTGATATTTTTAACCATAAATTCTTCAGAACGATTTGCCATTTTAGCTTGATTTGTGTTATTTACAGTAAATTGAAAAAATCACCTTGTTCAAAAAATGGAATTGACTCGTGAACATTTTCGTGCGATTATTTTTCATAACTTTCAACGTGGATTGTCAAGACAAGAGTACTTCCAAGAACTTAATTCTTTATACAGCGATAAAGCACCAATCGACAGCACTGTAAAAAACTGGTATAACGGATTCAATCGTGGTCGATGTTTGCTCCAGGACGCATTCCGTGAAGGTCGTCCAAAATGGGTTGTTGTGCCAGAAAATATCAATGTTGTGCGCAGGGACGTAGCTTTAGGGGGGGGGGGGAGGGGGGGGAGCCTCCCCCTCCAATAAGTTCAAGTAGTAGGGCGCCACAGAAGGTTTAAGGGTAAGAAAGAAAGGGTATATTACTAGTAATAAGTGATTACACAAACACTTTATTTTAAATCTTAAATTAGAAAGTAAGTTACTTTTAGCATACAAAATTTGCATAAGGGGATTCATTTTAGATTTGTAACTACTTCTACCCCCCCCCCCCTCCACGCCCCGCCAAAAAAAAATTATATTTCTGAAAATTCTGAAAATAGGAATTGTAATCAATTGCGAAATGGTAAGTGTAATTCGATCCTTAGAAATACAATTATTCCCTTCTTATCTTAGTAGTTGTTGCTTGTTGGCCGCCCTTTGTAGTAGAAAGAAAGTGTGAAGATGTGGAACTGACTTGTAGGTGTTAGAACGGTTCTCCAATACGTTCATGTAAGGGATTAAAGAAGATCTAAGGGCGCCGTCAGGCACTTATAAAGAAAGGGTTTAAATAGTAGTTGCAAGTAATTATACAAGAACATTATTTTAAATGTTAAATTACAATGTAAGTTACTTTTAACGTACAACATTTGTATAAGACATTTAATTTTAGAACTGTTACTACCTCTATTCCCTAAGAAAAACAATTTATACCCTGCAGAAGAGAAAATTCTGAAAACAGGAAATTCAATCAATTGCAGGGCAGTAATGTAATTCAATCCTTGAAAGTACAAAAGTACAATTCTTTCCTTATCTCAGTAGTTCTTGGTCACATTTGGTAATCGAAAGAAAATGCAAAGAAATGGAGTTGAAAGGACTGGACAGAGGTTACAGAACGAATCAGAGAGAGTGTGTGTGTGTGGAGGAGGTGGGGGGGGTCTAGAGGTCTTCACGGGTTGAAATTTCTAGGATCGGACCCACCTGGGTACAAATGAAAGCTATCTTGGTCTGCCCAGTCCGTTTTAAAAACCAAAAGTTCGGCCCGGCCCGGAACGGTTCAATTTCTACAAAAGAAAATCCGATTTTTCATAACATATAATTAAGATTCTTTTAAAAAATACTCCATATATATATATTTGCGAAAATTTTAAAGTATAATTCAGGCTATATGTGGTCAATCCATAGAATACAGAATATCAACATTAATGAATACTTAAACTTCTAGACTTTCACATTCAAGTAAAGACTCATTAAAAAAATAATGTACTTTAAAGATAAAAAAATATGTTTAAAAACATCATAAATGTTGAAGCTTTATAATTAAAAAATTAGATTAAAAAAAATATTTCTTCGGAATTCATTAAAGTTTATTTCGAAAGATTTTGTTACCAAAAATCCATTATCAATTTTAGTTTAAAAAAAAAAATGTCTGCCCGACATGTCTTAGGAATAATTAAGTTCAGGCCCAGCCCGGCTCGCGTAAGTAGAAAAAATGTACGTCTGAACACGGCCGGAGTCGACAGGAAAAATTAGGCAGAGGCTCAGACACAATGTAACTGTCCGATGAAAATTTACGTTAGGCATATTAAATTTCTGTATTGATGTTGTCAAACCGGATTGTGCAACACATTTATAATCTATTCTGGCATAGCCGGTCCATTGAAAATTGTTCATATTTCATCGGCTTAGTCCGATCCTTTTAAATTTGGTATATTGGTACCGGTAGCCCATCTTAATTTTTTTAACCAGCCGCCTAGCCCATTTTTTTTTTTTTTTTTTTAATCAACCCAGCCCGTTTGAGCGTTTGACTTCATTTGGCTTGGTGCGGGAATCTGGCCGTGCAGATCGTGATCTCTAGAGTAGAGGTCTGCACGGGCCAGAATTTACAGGCCCAACCCGAAAGAAAACTATCTTGGGCAAGCCCAGTTCGTCTAAAAGCTTAAAGTTTGGCACGGGCTCTGACCGGCCTGTTGAAAATTCAGTGAAAACAGTCTCAACTCGTTGAAAAATCAATGAAATCAGGCTCGGCCCGACCAACTCGATTTTACAAAAAATTCCAATTTTATTAACATACGATTAAGATTCTTTTAATGAATGCATATTTATGGGAAAATTTTACAATATATTTTATAATACTTTATACATGCCATAGAATACAGAATAGTATTATTAATGATCACTTAGACTCTTAGAGAATTACATTCAAATAAAGACATTAAACAAATTAATGTAGTTTTGAATAAAAGAAAAAAATGGTTAAAAGCATCCTAACTTTTGTTGCTGTATAATAAAAAAAATGTTTCTCTGCAATTTATTAAAGTACCACTTCCAAAGATTCCGTTAACAGAAGTTTATTATCGCTATTACTATTGTTATGTTACAAAACAACTCGACACATCCTGGGAACAATTAACCCCAGTTTCCAGCCGGTCTGAGTACATAGAAAATAATGTAAGCCTGATCCCAGCCTGCCCGAGTATGCTGAAAAAATTAAGCCCAGGCTCAGGTATGATGCAACTGTCCAATGCCGATTTCTACGCTTGACATATTTCTGTATTGATGCTGTGAAGCTAGCATCGGCTCATGCAGTACATATACTTATTCTCGTCCCAGACAAATACATTAAAAATTGTTCATATTTTATTAGCTTAGTTCGATCCTTTTAAATTTCTTATATCAGGCCGGTCGGCTCACTTAATATTTTTAAACTGTTTTCATTCTGCCAGACCGGTCCGTTTGAAAATTGACCTTCATTTTGCTGGGCCGGGTACGATCCCGTGCAGACCTCTACTCTAAGGTGGTCATATGACAATTTTCCTGAAAGAAGCCTCTGAATAAAAAATTTCCTCCACCCTGACATTTAAACTCTTTGAAATCCCTTCTTGTGCAAAACGAGACAACAGACATTGATATTCCGTTCATTTGAAGGATTAGAGGCATGTGTTTCTTGAAATGAGTGTACTGTATATTTTTTTGAAAACTTATATCCCAGGCACGAATTTTTCTAGAGTAACTAAATAAAAGTAATAAACTAGGTACTTTAAAAAAAAAAATCAAAACAATAAATGAATTTAAGAAGAAAGCAGATTATGTAATTTCATTTATGAACGAGTGGCTTCAAATTGTTGATGATGGAGCAGAATGTAAGAGCATGTACAATTGTTTGCCTTAGTTAAGGTTTAAATCCATTTCAAAATAGCACGTTTGACACATTCATAAAATCATTATCACCTGTTTGCATATAAAATTTCCTATATTTTTAATCAGGTCTCTAAGAATCAAATAGTATTGTAATTTTTCTGTAAAAATTAAAACTCATATTTTAAACAGGCTTTAGAGTTAGAGATCTGCACGGTCCGGGCTTAACTTTTCTGCGCAGACTTGGGCCGGGACGGGCCAGACTTCTCTTTTTCTGGGCCAAGCTGTGCTTGGACGTCATTCTTCCTAGAAATATGCATGGACCGAAATTTGCAGGCCAGCGTAAAATTCAGAAAATTAGGCCTGGCACAACAATTTTTGCGAAAAATTAGTATATTTTTTAAATCGCCATTATTCTACAATTAAAATTCGTTTTAAAGAATAGTACATACTATTCTAAGCAAAAAAAATATATAATAATAATTAAAATACAGTAAAACTTGTGAAATAGAAACAATCTATGACGTGAACCTTTCTTACACGGAAAAATGTCTTGATTTGTACAAAAAGAATATAATACATACAACAGACGATGTACCTGCTAAGAATGGAACCTGCCTATAACGGATTTTTCTTCTCTTACTGAATCTTCATTTGAATGTAATAGTCTAAGTCAATATTTTAATCAGTGTTTATGTACGTAATTGTCTAAGTGATCATAAATATTGTTGATATTTTGCATTCCATGCATTTTGAGCATAATCTGAAAATAAAATCTATGCATAAGTGTGCTTTTTGAATAAGTAAGTGAAATTTTAGGTTAATGTTGCTTCAGAAATATTGCATGCTTTGTAGGGACAGGCTGGTCTGCGCTCGGGCCGAACTTTTTGCTTTTATACCAGGCCGGGCCAAAATAATTTTGAACGGCTCTTACCGAAGTGTTTGCTTTTATGCCGGGCTGAGCCTAGGCCTGAAAATTTCAGCACTTGCAGACCTCTAGCGCGGCTGATGACAATGTGGCGAGAGAGTGTGTGTGTGTGTGGGGGGGGGGGGGGGGGTGGAGGGAGTGAAAAATGAAAATTATATAAAGGGCGCCAAATTCAGGTCCTCCCCCCCCCCCCCAATAAAAATTTCAAGCTACGCCCCTGGTTGTGCGTGAAATGGTAAAGTAACATCATCATGTGACATACCGTGAGATTGAGGAATCTTTGGACATTAGTATGACAAGCATCAATAAGATATTACATGAACATTTTGAAGTAAAAAAAAAAAAATTGTTCGCTTTAGATCGCGCATAATCTGACAAACGCCCAAAAGAAGGCTCGTATCGGTTGGTGCAAGGAAATGTTGAAAAAATACGTTCAAGGTTCATCAAAGGCTGTGTATAACATCTACACAGGTGACGAATCATGGATCTATGTATATGAGCCGGAAACAAAACAGACAATCAATCAATCAAAGACAAACAAAACAATATACTGTATGGGTCTTCCAAGATGAGCCAAATCCAACAAAAGTTGTTCGAGGAAGAAGCACATCGAAGCAAATGGTTTCCTGTTTCTTCGGCATTACCGATCACGTGGTGACAGTGGCCTTAGAGCAACGCAGGACAATCAATTCTGAATGGTACACGATCATTTGCTTGCCAGAAGTCTTCGAAGAAATTCGAAAAAAGAAGAAGAACAGACGAATAATTCTTCATCATGACAATGCGAGCTCTCACACATCGGCTCAAACAAAGGAATTTCTGAAAGACAAAAACATCCACCGTACAGCCCTGATTTGGCACCCAATGACTTTTTTTCCACACATAAAAAATAAATTACGTGGACAACGATTTTCTACACCCGAAGAAGCCGGTTGATGCATTCAAAACACATGTTTTGGAGTTACCTCCATCAGAGTGGAAACAGTTCTTTGAAAATTGGTTCAAACGCATGTAAAAGTGTATTGATCTTCATGGAGAATGCTTTGAAAAAACAATAAATCCAATGACGATCATAAATATTTCTTTTTTCATTACTAGTCCAGAAATATAAATAGCAACCCTCATACATGGCGATCATTGTAAATGTGCACTGTGGTTTCATAAATTGTTAATGCGGTTATCAAAATAACGGGCCCCTTGTGTATTTCTTAGCTACACTGTTAAAAATAAATCCGTTAATTCACGGGAAAAGTACTGGCAGCGAAGTTGCCGGGCTTTTTCCGTTCCGTTAGTAGATTTTCCGTTTTGAAAGATTGAAGAAACGGTAACTTTCTGTTATGAATGACCTCGGTTTAAAAAAAAAAAAAAAATTCTCGATCTGTTTGTGCTGCCATCTGTTGACTATAACACGAGTACTTAATTTAATATTTTAATACTCACTGGTACAGATTTCCTGGCTGCCCTTGGGGTTTCAACTAGGGATGACAGCGACATTAGCCGAGTGTTTTACCTCAAGACCAGCGGGCCCTTGCTAGAATAGGAGTTTGAAAGGATCATAGGGGATTTCTTCAAATCGCTGCTTGGAACTTAAACAATCTGGGGTTTAGAAACCTAGCAACTTTGAAATTAAGTGGGGGGATATTTTGTTATAAGATTATGATTGAAAAATTTAGTATTAATAGAGGATTGAAACATGAATTATATTAATTCCTAATTTGATTGTTAGATGCAAAATATGAATATTATATTTTGAATTAAATTCGATAAAGTATGTTTGCTTTTTTGAGAAAATCGATTTTTTTTCAACTATTATATATTTTTTAAATGTGTTCTGTTAGAATATATTTTCATTGAGAGTGTCTTTTATAACTTTAAAAAGCAAATTACGAATAATAGCAAAGGAATGAGAAAGTTATTTGTTATTTTTTTTTTATTCGGAAGCATTATTTTTGTTTGTTGCTTTTTTGCGTAAAATCGATTTTTTTTCACTTAATTTAACTATTATATATATATATATATATATATATATATATATATATATATATATATATATATATATATATATATATACTAAGCTATTTGTTTAGAATATATTTTAAGTGTGAATATTTTTTTGTAACTTTAAAAAATAAATTGCTAATAATTTTAAAAGCATGGGAAAATTAATTGTTGCTTTTTAAATTCGAAAGAACTATTTTGTTCTTTTAAATAAACTCGAATTTTTAATTTATTGAATTTTTAGTTTTTCTGTGCTGCAACATGTCAGTTTTTTAAACATTGGAAATAAATATGCAGCAGATAACGGAATATCTCCGTTGGCCACTTTCTTCTCCTTCTGTTCCGTTGTTTTCAGGAAATATGAAGAATTTTTCTGTTTTTTAACGGAAAATGCCCTTCTGTCGTGAAAAGGGACTTTTTCTGTGAAATTCAGGGAAAAAAACCCGTGAATTTCAGATTATTTTTAACAGTGTATATATCGTTAATACAGCAATCACTATAACTTGGTTCAGTTATCTTGCGCCCATAAATCTTTAAATTGAAATCATTTTAACACGGCCCATTGGGTTGCACGCCTGTAAACTGATTATACGGCAATCGCTATATAACAAAGCCTTGTGCTTACCTGAGCCCATAAATATATAGCGATCAGTATTTAAATCGCAAATCTTTACTGCCAAAAAATTTATTTTGAAAAGAGAAGGAAATGTATTATATTTTGTATAAAAATTTAAATCCGATCGCTAAAAGACGAAAAACGCAAAAACAATTTATGATTTTTTTTTAAAAAAAGAACTTTTCCTTGGAAAAATGTCACGCAAAATATATAATTAAAAAAACAGCAATAGTTGTCTTAATCGTCTAATCTTTCAAAATCGGGTTAATACACTGAAAAAAAAATGGTTTCTCAAAATTGAGTAAAAAGTACTCAATTTTAAAATATGTCACATACTCAAAATAGCTCCAATCCAAATGTTCTCAAAATCGAGAAACACATGTACTCATGTTCAAATATGAACCGTTATGTACTCATTTTTTATCTCATGTATTCAAATATTAACTGTGATGTATTCATTTTTGATCCCACAAGAATGTATTCAAATATGAACCCTGTGTGCTCTCTGTTAAATATTCAATACATTTTTCTCTTATTTTATATAATCAGCAGTACTTTCTGTAAATATTAAATTATGCACAGTATTTTTAAATAATTTAAAAGTGCTTGAAAACTATGTAGTCCAGTCAAATTAGGTTTTTTTGCCATAAAAAATGCTAAGGAGATGAAAATTGGTCCAGTTGTTCATTGATGGCTACTGATTACTATGTAAAAAGTCCCCATGGATAGGAGGTGAGCGGGGGAAGAGGGGGCTAAACAAAGCATTTTTTTTAGTTTTTTACAAATATCTCAGAAATTGTTGTTTTTCGTGAAAAAACTACTCTGACATAAATTAAAGAATATAAAATTATCTACAAATGACAGGTATATACAGTGGAACCTCGATTAACCGTCAGTCAGAAGACCAGGGCTTTGACGGATTTCCCCCCCAAAAATCACTTAATTTCAAATTAATTTATTTAATGTCGCCATAATAAATTCTAAAGGGATAAAAATTGGTCCAGTTGTTCATTGATGGCTACTGATGACTATGTAAAAAGTCCCCATGTATAGGAGGGGAAGGGGACAAAATAAAGTAATTTTTTTAGTTTTTTACAAATACCTCAGAAATTGTTGGTTTTCATGAAAAGATTACTTTGACATCAATTAAATAACGTAAAATTCTCTGAAAATGACAGGTATATACAGTGGAACCTCAATTATCCGTCACTCAGGAGACCGGAGTTTTGACGGATTTTCCGCAAAAAATCCCTTTAATTTCAAATTTATTTACCTAATGTCGCCATAATAAATGCTAGAGATAAAAATTGGTACAGTTGTTCATTGATGGCTACTGATGACATGACTATGTAAAAAGTCCTGATTGATAAGAGGTGAGCGAGGGGAGAAGGGGGGGGGAATAAAGTACTTTTTTAGTTTTTTAGAAATATCTCAGAAACTATTGGTTTTCATGAAAAAATTACTACATAATTTCTGAGATATTTGTAAAAAACTAAAAAAATTCTTTATTTTGACCACCCCTACCCTCGCTTACCTCCTATCCATCAGGACTTTTTACATAGTCATCAGTAGCCATCAATGAACAACTGTATCAATTTTTTTTCTCTGTAGCATTTATTATGGCGACATTAAGTAAATAAATTTGAAATTAAAGTGATTTTTTTGCGGAAAGTCCGTCAAATTCACATAAATTAAATAACATAAAATTTCACGTGAAACTTTGTAAATGCGACAAAACATAATAGGGAACAATGAAAGTACTAATTTATCATTAAGCAGCAAATACTTACTAAGTCAAAACATTCTTTTTTTCTTTATACAACACATCATCATCAAAAAGAAGTTAAATTATTTTCTTTTCTTTTTTTTGTGACAATATTTACTGAATTTGAATAGACTGGTCTCTGACAGCCCCTGTCTAACTTTGCGTGTATTCTCGGAAAGTTGCTGTCGAGACCCCGTATGAAGGTTAAGTAAATAAATTTGAAAAGAAAGTTTCGTTTTCGGAAAATCCTTCAAGATAATAATGAACTGATTCCCGTTTCATGTTTAGATTATTCATAATAATCATGAATCGGGGGGCAGTCATCCATCCTTTCACACTCACCACCAGACACCCCCCCCCCCTCTCCAAGAAAAAAGAAAAAATTGTGTCAATTCTTCTTTTTTTTTTTGCGCCAATATTTAATAAATTTGAATATATATTAACTAAGTAAATTTAAAATTAAAGGGTTTTTTTTTCGGTAAATCCACCAAGGCTCCAGTTTCATGACTAACGAATAATCGAGGTTCCACTGTATATACCTGTCATTTGTAGAGAATTTTATGTTCCTTAATTTATGTCCGAGTAATTTTTTCAAGAAAACCAACAGTTTCTGAGATATTTGTAAAAAAACTAAAAAAGTACTTTATTTTGTCCCCTTCCCCCCACTCATCTCCTATCCATCAGGTCTTTTTACATAGTCATCAGTAGCCAATAAATCAATAAACAACTGGACCAATTTTGATCTCTATAAAATTTATTATGGCGACATTAAATAAATTAATTTGAAATTAAGTGATTTTTGGGGGGAAAATCCGTCAAAGCTCCGGTCTTCGGACTGACGGATAATCGAGGTTCCACTGTATGTACCTGTCCTTTGTAGATAATTTTATGTTCTTTAACTTATGTCGGAGTAGTTTTTTCATGAAAAACAACAATTTCTGAGATATTTGTAAAAAACTAAAAAAAATACTTTGTTTAGCCCCCCCTCCCCCCGCTCACCTCCTATCCGTGGGGACTTTTTACATAGTCATCAGTAGCCATAAATGAACAACTGGGCCAATTTTTATCCCTTTAGAATTTATTATGGCGACATTAAATAAATTAATTTGAAATTAAGTGATTTTTGGGGGGAAAATCCGTCAAAGCTCCGGTCTTCGGACTGACGGATAATCGAGGTTCCACTGTATGTACCTGTCCTTTGTAGATAATTTTATGTTCTTTAACTTATGTCGGAGTAGTTTTTTCATGAAAAACAACAATTTCTGAGATATTTGTAAAAAACTAAAAAAAATACTTTGTTTAGCCCCCCCTCCCCCCGCTCACCTCCTATCCATGGGGACTTTTTACATATTCATCAGTAGCCATCAATGAACAACTGGGCCAATTTTTATCCCTTTAGAATTTATTATGGCGACATTAAATAAATTAATTTGAAATTAAGTGATTTTTGGGGGGAAAATCCGTCAAAGCTCCGGTCTTCTGACTGACGGATAATCGAGGTTCCACCGTATATACCTGTCATTTATAGATAATTTTATGTTCTTTAATTTATGTTGGAGTAGTTTTTTCATGGAAAACAACAATTTCTGAGATATTTGTAAAAAACGAAAAAAAATACGTTGTTTAGCCCCCCGCTCACCTCATATCCATGGGGACTTTTGACATAGTCATCAGCAGCCATCAATAAACAACTGGACCAATTTTTATACCTTTAGAATTTATTATGGCGTCATTAAATAAATTAATTTGAAATTAAGTGATTTTTGGGGGAAAATCTGTCAAAGCTCCGGTCTTCTGGCTGACGGATAATCGACGTTCCACTGTATATACCTGTCATTTGTAGATAATTTATATTCTTTAATTTATGTTGGAGTGGTTTTTTTCCATGAAAAACAACAATTTCTGAGATATTTGTAAAAAACTAAAAAAAATACTTTGTTTAGCCCCCCCCCCCCTCCGCCCGCTCACCTCCTATCGATGGGGACTTTTTACATAGTCATCAGTAGCCATCAATGAACAACTGGACCAATTTTTATCTCCTTAGCAGTTTTTATGACAAACTGCTCAAAAATGGGCTAATTTGACTGGACTAATGCTCTTGATCATAAAAATATGAAGTAAAAACTGTATTTCTAAAACTAACTATTTAGGAATTATATATTGGTCAACAATAAGAAGGGGTAGCCTGTATAAACAACAGCTAATATTAATTTTTACCCAGCCCCAGAATTAAATAAACTTCGGTATTTTATGCTCACTGAGCTTTAGTTCCAAATGACTATTTACCTCTATGCATCGCTGAGGGGACTCCCCAGTAGTGGAACCCACGGAGCAAATTAATTTAGAAGATACTTGACATGTACAACCTCTTTTACTACCGAGCCTTGGCCTAGCGTAACTCGCAAGTCGACAAATTAAGGCCCGCGGGGAATCTGGAAAATTATCTTGAGCAAATATTCTATTGTTTTAACCTTTACCCTTGAATGGAGTTGAGTTGAGAGTACAAATGAAAGCTTGCAATATATCTATTTTTCAATTAAGTGGACGAATTGTTGTTTTATTCTAATGAACAAATTTATTTTGAAAAAGGAAAAAGAAGTAGAAAATCCCTTGGTGTTATTTAAAGAATTTCGGATGTATTCAAATATTTCTTAAGCGTTCTTACATGTACTGTAACAGCTGAATATCTTTTGTATCAATAAATTCCAAGATTAGTAATGTGGCTAAATAACAGAGTATTTTTCAAAAGAGTAATTAAAAGCAATGTCTTCTAATACAGTACAATACATTGTTGAAAGAAAAGGAAAAGAAAAAGGAAAAATGAAAAAAAGAGAGGGGGGGGGATGAAGGAGACAGCTCCATTTATGTTTTATTGAAATATCTTTTTTTTATTATTTTTTTTTTTTACGTATTTAATTAAATGTGGAAAACCCAAAAATTTAAACCCTTACCCATTCTTTTTTTAACACTTTCCAACCTAGTTGAAAAGTGTTTATGACTTCGGTTTGTCTGGCCGTCTACCGTCTGTCTGTGCTCTAACTCGCGTAAATCTACTCGGATTGTCCTGAAATTTTTGTATGTTACTGTCGTTTACTATAGCATGTTCCCTATTTCAACTGAAGAGTATATCACTTATAGTTTTTTTTACAGGGACAGTCAAAAGTATTCCGTTACATTACAGTCAATGGGAAATAATCGTTTCAACACTGTTAAAACTACAGGTGACACATGGCATCTCCTAGGGGTGAAAGGCTTGTCTCACTGGTCACACCTCTAGGGGAGCCAGAATGACACCCTTAACTAGGGTGAAAGGATGGCACCCCTAATCCAGGGTGCCCCAGGGGGTGAAAGGATGGCACTCCAGATAGGCGACTAGACTCTGGCCGTCCACATTACGCAAGTCTTCTCTGATTGGTCAGAAGCTGGACGAACATCTGGAGAGAGAACGACTTCTAACAGTAGAATTTAGAAAAATTCGCCATGCCTTTCACCAGTGGAGAAAGTTAGGAAATAGTTCTTTATGTAGCTTTCACTTTTCGCTTGCATTTATTATTCAGTTATGGAAATCATTAAAATTACAAATATAGAATGTTGAATTTTATAATTTGAACAAAGAAAACATTGAATTTGCAAAAAATGAGTTATTTTCAAAAGGAAATAAATAATAATAAAAGAAAAGAACTATAAGAATGGATGTTATTTACATAAAAATCTTTTGTTACATAAATCTGTAAAAATTATTTTTATGGTTTCATATTTTAATATCATATTATTATAATATATATTTTTTAAAGACTTAAAATAAAAAATAAGTAAATTTGTCAATTCTGAAATATATTCATATATACATATTTATTCGACAATAAATATTACATATAAATATATTCGGAAGTTATCCATGTCTCTTCACGGAATACTGATTTTTTTTCTGCCTCTCAGAGGGCTCTTCTTTAGGGTATTCATTTTAATGAATGATTTACCTTTCTGCCTGTTTACCTATCCTTTACTGTTGTAACCTTTGTTAAAATAGACCAACTGTCCTAAATGTTTAATATTTTGTCAAGATTAGCATCAACCGTTTAAAAATAATCATCGTATTCTATCTTACTTTTTTTTTTTTTTTTTTTTTTTTTGTAAGTTCGTGTTAAATTTTCCAGTTAATAGATGGTTGGTTGGTTATTTGTTACGGCCGATTATCTGTACTAGGGATATAGGCCGGTGGGGGAGGGGGGTTGCCCTACGTGGGGGGTCTTTCGTAGGGATGCTAACCCGTATTTACGCAAGGTTCGAAGAAAACCACGGAAAACTCCGAACAGTTAGGTCAACGAGCGCGACAGGGATTTGAACCCAGCACTTCCCGTCGACCAGCTTTGAGAGCAGAACCTCTCAGCAGCCACTGGTGGGGCTCCAGTTAATAGAATTCGATAAATTTTGAACTTTTTTTAAATTTCAATATTTTATAATACCTTTTTGACATATTTCTAAATGATTTTCTGAAGGATATATGAGATAATAATCTTTTTAACGAATACGCTTCTCAGTGTTTGAAGGGAATGGGAAGGGGGGGGGGGAATCGGGATACAATTTTTCTTATTTGGGAAAAATGATGAAAATATCAATTTTCCTTACTACATCCATTTCACATTAAATGAAATTTCCCTTGCAGAGTTACAATCTTTAAAGTTTTCTTTTTATTTCTTTCAGGTCTATGTTTTTTCAATATATAACTATGATCAAAATGATAAAACTTCGACATTCATTTTTCAAAAATTCATGATTCAATCTTTTTAATGGACAATCCATATGGTTGATTTCATAAAATCAGGGATTTAAAAAAAAAAATGTTAAGAAAATAGTCATTTTTACATATGTCATGACATTTTATTTCATTTCATATTTTAACTAATTAATTATTTGGAAATCTGGACCTTACCGTTATAGAACACACGTGGAAGAAAATTGTGAAAAAAAAAAAAAAAAAAAAAAAAAAAAGAATGGTGCAAGAAATTCAAAATAGTAAAAGAAGTTTAGTTTTAAAATTTTCCTCAAAAATATTTTTTTCGAATTTTTATTATAGGAATTGAATTTTCTTTAGTTAAATCTTTTTTCTTCATAACACCATTTAATAATAAGTAAAAAAAAAAGTATTATAAAATATCAAAAAATAAAATAAAATAAAAGCTAAAAGGATTCCTTTAACTGGAAATTTTGAGATGTGCTTACAAAAAAAAAAGAAAAAAAAAAGAAAGAAAGAAAGAAAGAAACAGAAGTGTATTTATGATTATTAAAATATATATATTAAAATTTTCGACAAATGACCTATTTTGACAAGGTAAACACAGACAGAAAGGTAAATCGTTAATTTATAAATCTTAATAAATATGGTACCTAACCTAATAAACACTTAAGATTAAAAAAAAAAAAAAAAAAAAAAAAAAAAAGAAAGAAAAAAAAGAAAGAAAGAAAGAAAGAAAAAAGAAAGAAGGAAAGAAAAAGATCAGTATTCTGTGAATAACACTGATAACTTTTGAATTTATCTTACTTATAATAAAATCCAAAGGCGAGAAAGTATCTGTAACGGTATCGGGCTGTACCACTCTGATCTGCGAGTCGATCGTAGTTAAACGCCATGTTAGGCTTAATGAAAAACATATACTAACATATGACAATTAAATGTTAATTTTTTTTACGTGAAATCATGTCTGTTCTTCATATTTTCACATATAACATGTATATCTTATCCAATTATAATGTATTAAATTCCAAATTAAAAATAAGCTGTTATAGACATCAGATTACTAAATATAAACAAACAAGCACTGTTGCCATTCGGAATTTCCGAATCGTGAAACAAATGAATGACTCTTTGAACGCTTCAGTAAAAAAATATAGGTTAATTATCTGATTCTGTTCTTAAAATATTTGTAAAAGCATATTAAAGTCTTTAAACATTTTAATTTTGTTTAAAACCTTCAAAAACTATTTTTGCAGCCATCTTTCGTCAATTAATATAAACAATCGAACTTTGTTAAAAATACAAGTTAATATTTGCATTAATTAGCATATTAAAATTTAATGTGAATTTTTCAGAAATTACATTTCACTTTGCTAAATTATTATTATTATTATTTGGAAAAAAAAATGTGGCGAGTCATTCACTTTTGAGAATCATTCATCAAAATTATTTGTACTGTTTGTTACATTATTTGTACCAATTGGCAACGTGTGTTTTACTGTTTTAACATCTTTGTTGATCTTTTAAATGCTGTTTTAAACACGCGGTTGTGGATCATTCGGGACTACAGCCGTGCAGCTATAGGTCTCAACCCCCCCCCCCCCCCCCCCTTCTTCAAAGTTCAAACATGCGGTGGATTTGAATCTGTTCAATCAAATCAGTTTTTATTGTTTTTTTATACAGTTTAAAGATCGTTTTAGCGGTGCCTGATGGAACACCGATTGAACGTAGACTTCAATCTACATGTATAATTAGAGAAAGACAGTCAAGGTGGTTTGCTTGGCAATCACAAGCAACATTGGACCGCATAGGGGAAGATGGCGCCATCTACTGGTAGATAATGCAAACAAAGTTTGAAATTTTGTTTCCATCGTAAATAAAATTATTTTTTTCTTATGAAACGTAATTAAAATATAAGGAATAAATAGTACCGAGTAATTTCCATTTAATTTTGCTAATATAATCAAAAAATAAGCTATGTGGTGAGTCAATCTCTTTAGAAACTCATTGATAACTTTTTTTACAGAAAATTTCACTCATGGATTTTTTATTTATTTATTTATTTATTTTTTAATGTTTAATTTGAATGTTTTGTCCATTCGTTGAACTATTTCAAAAATTGAATATTGAGTCAATATCCTGTCATTTTTGACGGGGGGTATATACTAGTTTATATATAATATTTATTGATGAATAAATATATTTTGCAAATTCAATGTTTTCTTTTTTCAAATTAAAAAATTCAACAATCTGTCTGGATATGAGAACTAATCCATATGAATATTCGAACCACGAAGTAAAAGAAAGAAAATTTAAAAGTATAACTAAATAAGCTTACTAGCAGTTATTCGTGATGTGTTTGACGTTTGTCACATCAGTAATGAAAGAGAAACGATTCTTTTCAGCTCCGGCCAATCAGAGAAGACTTGCGTTATGTGGACAACCAGAGTTTAGCCGCCTGTGCACCCCAAGGGAGAGTAATGGCACCTCTACCCCAAGGTGCCAGCGGCACCCTACAACGGAAAGCACCCCCCCCCCCCTCCCTTTGTCTAGCAATTGTATTGAAAAGAGTTTGAAAATTCTCATACTTAAAAAAAGAAAAAAAACTATACATATAATTGTAATGTAATGTTTAACTTTAGCTGCAGTAAACTGACCAATACTTCATTTTCTCTTTTGAAATTTATACAAAGTTAAAAGTTGATCATCTCATATTAAGGGTCGATCCAGGAAAAATTTGGAGCCTATTCAGGGTTCCTTCACAAAAATATATTTAATAAAATAGGATCCTTCACAAAAATCAATTTTATTAAATCGTGTCCCTTCACAAAATTCCTTTTAATTAAATAGACCCTTTCACAAAATTCTATTCCATAAAAACTTACTATTTTTATTAATTATTTATTATTTTGTTATGCTTTAAAATGTGTAATTTGGTAAACAATCAAGTTCACCCTAAGGGAAAACTTTAGCAAGGACTTTAAAAAGTAAATTTCACAAAAATAACCTTTATTTTTCACAAAATGCACGCCCTAATTAATTTATAGAGCAAATAAAGGAACTTTGTTGTGTAGTTCCATGCAGTAATCTATTTTTTAACCTTCTGTAATTTAAAAATGAAATCTAATTTTTAAAAACCTAACAAACCGTGTTAATTTTTTAAAAGTGTGTGCTTTTATAGTAATGTATCTTCTTATTCCGTTTCTTATTGCACAGGTACACGAGCATTTTATTGTATCTCTATATTTCGCTGTATAACGTTTTAGATTTATTCCGTTATTTCAGTCTATGCTTAATGTGTGTAAACGTTCATATTTTGTATCAATATCTAGAGCTGCATAATAATTTGTAGTGCAATATAGAGTAAAATGGTACTGTGTAGTTCTAGAAATCTATTTTTTAGCATACTGTAACTCAAAATTTTTTGTAACTAAAATTTTCTTTACTTTTTTAAATCTGGCAAACTGTGTTAAAAGAGGTTTTTTTTTTTTTTTTTTTACGTATTTTTCACAATATCTCTTATTACCTCGTTTGTTCTTACTGCTTAGATACAAGAGCCTTTAATTTAATTGCATATATATTTATCTGTATATCATTTCAAATTTATTCCCTTATTTTAGTATATGCTAAATGTATGTACATTCTTATTTTACATCTACATCTGTCTATATCTATCAATCAGCAACAGCTGTATATTAATTTTTAGAGCAAATAAAGAAACTTTGTACTGTAATTTCGGAAATCTGTTTTTTAAAGTTTAATGTAAAAATGTTTTTTTTTTTTTTTTTAATCTGACAAACTGTTAAAAAAGTATTTATTATTATTAATATTATTTTAAGTACGTATTTTCAGTAATGTATCTTATTACTCCGTTTGTTCTTATTGCCTGGATACAAGAGCCTTTTATTGTATATCTCTAGATTTCTCTGTATAAAGTTTTAGATTTATTCCTTTATCTGAGTCTATATACGCTTAATGTGTGTACATTCATATTTGCGTTAATATCTATAGCTATATATTAATTTATAGGATAAATAAAAAAACATTGTAATGTGATTCAAGAAAATGTAATCCTTCTGTAATTAAAAAATGGAATCTTATTTATTAAAGCCTGAGAAACTGTGTTGAATGAGTTATTTATTATTATTATTATTATTATTATTATTATTACTAGCTAAGTATACTTTCAGTAATGTCTCTTATTACTCCATTTGTTCTTATTGCCCAGGTGCAAGAACCTTTTATTGTCTCTTTATATCTCTCTGTGTAACGTTTCAGATTTATTCCCTTATTTCTGTCTGTACTTAATGTTTGTACTTTTATATTTTGCATCAATATCTAGAGCTGTATATTAATTTGTAGAGCAAATAAGGAAACTTTGTTGCGTAATTCCAGAAATCTATTTTTTAAAGTTCTGTAAACTTAAAAATGATTTTTTTTAGCTGACAAACTGTTAAAAAAGTATTTATTATTATTATTATTTTTTTAAGTACGTATTTTCAGCAATGTATTTTATTACTCCGTTTGTTCTTATTGCCTGGATACAAGAGTTTTTTATTTTATATCTCTAGATTTCTCTGTATAAAGTTTTAGATTTATTCCTTTTTCTGAGTCTATATACGCTTAATGTGTGTACATTAATATTTTGCGTCCATATCTATAGCTACGAGCAGGGAAGACCGAGCTTTTCCCGGTCAAAATTAGCTTTGAGTTCAAATATCATGACCCGTGACCAAAATGACCCACTAATCAAATTTTCTCGAACATGTGACCAAGCCAAATTGTCTGCTCGTGCCCGAAACCTGTAGGATATAACATTTACACAAAATAATCTGAGCCGTTTTTTAGATAAAATTAGCTTGACCCACAGCGACCAAAAAATAACCCACTAATTCGATTTTCTCAAGCATGTGACCTAGCCCAATAGTCTTCTCGTGCCCGAAAACCATAGGATGTAAAATTTAGTGTAAATAGTCTGAACCGCTTTTTAGTTAAAATTAGATTGACCCACAATGACTCAAAAATAACCGACTAATCGAATTTTCTCGGACATGTGACCTAGCCCAATGATTTTCTCGTGCCCGAAACTCGTAGGATACAAAATTTAAACAAAATCGTTAGAGCCCTTTTTTTAGATAAAATTAACTTGACCCACGTTGACCCAAAAATGACCCACTAATCGAAAGTTCTCGAACATGTGACCCAGCCCAATAGTCTTCTCGCGCCCGAAAATGGTAAGGATAAAAAATTTAGTCAAAATCGTTTGAACCGTTTTTTAGTACCTGACCATGACCCAAAATGACCCACTAATCGAATTTTCTCGAACATGTGACCTAGCCCAATGATTTTCTGGTGCTCCAAAACGGTGTCCAAAACGGTTTTGTATCCTATAGGATACAAAATTTCGTCAAAATCGTTAGAGCCGGTTTTAAGATAAAATTTGCATATATATATATAACCACACACACACAAGATTTGCTCGTATTAGAATATATGATATATTAATTTATAGAACAAATAATAAAATATTGTTGTGTGATTCAAGAAAATATAATCCTTCTGTAATTAAAAAATGGAATCTTATTTTTTAAAGCCCGTGAAACTGTGTTGAATGAGTTATTTAGGTACTTTTCGGTTAGCCGGGCGCCAGTGATATATATCCATGTATATATACACACATATACACATATCTAAGTATACATGTATATACATACACATATATATACATATATGTATGTATATATATATATATATATATATATATATATATATATATATATATATATATATATATATACATATATATGTAACATATGTATTTATATATGTACATATATCACTGGCGCCCGGCTAGCCGAAAAGTACCGTTATTTATTATTATTTATTATTGCTAACGAAGTGCTTTCCGTAATGTGTCTTATTACTCCATTTGTTCTTATTGCCTAGGTACAAGAACCTTTTATAGTATCTCTGTATCTCTTTGTATAACGTTTCAGATTTATTCCCTTATTTCTGTCTATGCTTAATGTTTGTACATTCATATTTTGCATTTATATCTAGAGCTGTATATTTCTAGAGCAAATGAAAAAAACTTTGTTGATTAATTCCAGAATTTATTTATTTTTTACTTTTCTGTATAACTGAAAAAATCTTATTTTTTATAATCGGTTATTTTTTTAAATCGAAAGAAATAGATCCAATCTTTCTGGAAGAAAACTATTATTCTGAAGTGTATTATGCCACTTTGCTTAAAAATAAAAGTGTTTAATCAACGTGTTATGGAGTGGAAACATAGAGGCTAACGAAACTGGTGATGCAAGGATTACAACCAACACAACAAAGTATAAAGAGAAAATAAAAGAATAACCCGGATAAAAAGTGCAATGAATGTTTTTGACATCATCGAGAGAATTAAACTGTTAAAATGTATTTGGTATCATGGAATCGATATCTCCATATCCTCTAGTTCAGGGGTTCTCAAACTATGGTACGCGTATCAGTACTGGTACGTGAAGCTCTGGTTACTGGTACGCAGAAGTCCGTTACTGGTACGTGAAATAAAATGCAAAATGCAGCATATTATTATGGAATCGAAAACGGCTTGTCTTTATTAACTTGGATATTTTCAAAAAAAATTCGAACGCGATTTAGGATCTGTAAACGCTTTTTCTATTTTTTTTTTTTTTTTTTTTTTTTTTTTTGTTACCAGAAATGTTTGTTACAGTAGACTTGCTGAAATTCGCACACAACGAGTATGATACAATCAGTTTTCCAGAATTAAAAAATCCCTGACGGCTCGGCCTACAGGCACAGGTAGATTTCGAAGACGCAGACGTTGGAGCGCCTGTTTGTCGGGAATTGCGGAAGAAATGACCTTTTTGCGATGATGCTGCAGTTGGAACCGCCTACTTCGAAACCAAACTAAACTAGTTTGCAGGCGGAGCCAGCAAGGATTTTTTTTTTTTTTTTTTTTGCTATAAGAGTTGGTCATATAAAAAACATGTCAATATAAAATTTGAAATCTTGGGAATTGACGAAGTTATGATTTTTTTTCTTCTAACCCCCCCCCCCCCCCCTTAAAGCAATTTTTAATTATATCAAAAATCTGTCATACATAAATTTTCGGCCCTTCTCCTAGAAGTAATAATAACTTCAAACGAATTCGATACATATCATAATTAAGAAATTATGGGTTTTTTTCTGTTTTCACAAAAAGTCCCCCCCTCCCTACCTTGGTTCGATTTTGCCCATTAACGAACTTGACCGAGATTTTATGCCTCTTGATTTTATGTATCAGTTTCGAAAAGATGCGGGAGTTGGAACCGCCTACTTCGAAAAATAACTTGTTTGCAGGCGGAGCCGGCAGGGATTTTTTTGTTTTTAATTTTTTTTTTTGCTATAACGGTTGGTCCTATAAAAAACTTGTCAATATAAAAGTTTTAGATAATATTAAGAGGATTTATAATAAATTTAAGCGGATTGGAAATATTGGGAATTGACGAAGTTATGAATTTTTTTCTTCTAAAACCCCCCTTCCCTCCCCCCCCTTAAAGCAATTTTTAATTATATCAAAAATCTGTCATACATAAGTTTTGGGCCCTGTTCCTAGAAGTAATAATAACTTTAAACGGATTCGATACGTATCATAATTAAGAAATTATGGGTTTTTTTCTGTTTTCACAAAAAGCCCCCCGCCCTGGGTTCGATTTTGCAAATTAACGAACTTGACCGAGATTTTGTGCCCCTTGATTTTATGTATCAGTTTCGAAAAGATGCGGGAGTTGGAACCGCCTACTTCGAAAAATAACTTGTTTGCAGGCGGAGCCGGTAGGGATTTTTTTGTTTTTAAATTTTTTTTTGCTATAACGGTTGGTCCTATAAAAAACTTGTCAATATAAAAGTTTTAGATAATACTAAGCGGAGTAATAATAAATTTACGTGGATTTGATATCTTGTGAATTGACGAAGCTATGATTTTTTTTCGTCTAAAACCCCCCTTTCCCCCCCCCCTTTTGGGCCATTTTTAATTATATCAAAATTCTATCATACATAAATTTTCGGCCCTTTTCCTAGAAGTAATAATAACTTTAAACGTATTCGATACGTATCATAATTAAGAAATTATGGGGTTTTTTTCTGTTTTCACAAAAAGCCCCCCCCCCCCCCCCCAATCCCCCCCCCCTACCTTGGTTCGATTTTGCCCATTAACGAACTTGACCGAGATTTTATGCCCCTTGATTTTATGTATTAGTTTCGAAAAGATGCGGGAGTTGGAACCGCCTACTTCGAAAAATAACTTGTTTGCAGGCAGAGCCGGCAGGGATATTTTTGTTTTTAATTTTTTTTGCTATAACGGTTGGTCCTATAAAAAACTTGTCAATATAAAAGTTTTAGATAATATTAAGAGGATTAATAATAAATTTACGCGAATTTGATATCTTGTGAATTGACGAAGGTATGATTTTTTTTCTCTTAAGACCCCCCTTTCCCCCCCCCCTTAGGGCCATTTTTAATTATATCAAAAATCTATCATACATAAATTTTCGGCCCTTTTCCTAGAAGTAATAATAACTTTAAATGGATTCGATACGTATAATAATAAAGAAATTATGAGGGTTTTTCTGTTTTCACAAAAAGCCCCTCCCCCATTTCCCCCCCTTGGTTCGATTTTGCCCATTAACGAACTTGACCGACATTTTATGACCCTTGATTTTATGTATCAGTTTGGAAGATATTTATGCAGAATTTTTCCAGTTGTCGTGGTCAGAAAAAAGTGACATACATAGATAGATAGATAGATAGATAAAGTTTTGATCTGGGGGTGGTTTTGGATTCTGGGAGTCATGATCGGCGTCTGCAAAAATTTTTCAAAATTTCCAACTTAGGTGAGAATGTAATAGGTAGTATTTCTTACGAAATCTACCTAAAATACAGTTATTAGATTTATGTAGATCAAAGTTGAATTTTGTATAATAGACCTAATTTTAGAATGAAGTACTTTTAATTAGCGGAAGAACTGTAGGTAAAGTCTGAATACTTGAAAGTAGGAGGAATTAAAACAAAATAATGTTCCAAAGTGTGATATATAACTCATTGTTCTCTTTGCACAAGAAGAGCTTCTAGGAGGTGTTGAAATATAAGTCTTATTTCAAGCATAATTCATAAATTGATTCATTATGTTGATTGAAATATTTTTCTTCTCTTGTACAAAAAGTGTTATAGTTTCCTCCTATTTCATATACAGTAGAACTCCAATTATCCGAACTCCGACTATCCAAATCGCTGATTATCCGAATCGCTTTCAGAATTTCAGAAAAAAATATTTAAGATGGAAACGTACTGCGATTCGCCAATTTATGATTCTGTCTACGCGCGCTATAGTGTCATTCGCTCCGCGAATCTAATGTAGGCGCAGCGCGAACATTATTGGGATGATGAGTCACCGTCTCATAGTGCAGTTCGATTATTCGCTCTCGTCCGTGGCCAGGTGGCAGGCCCAGCCCACCTGGGTTTCAGACCCTGGGTTTCAAATTCTAAATGACGATGAACTTATTGAAAGTGTGAGAGAAGAAAGTGTCGAGAAAGAAGATGACCTTAATGTCGAAGTTGAAGCAGACACGAGACCATCAGCTATAGTGAAGCATTTGCCGGCCTTGAAACTGCGTTGAAGTCGATGGAGCGTCAGTCTGAGTGTGACCACATGCAACTTCTCACTGTCAAGCGGATGCGCGACTTGGCTGCCCGAAAACGGATGAAGACTCTCAAACAGCTTACTTTGATCGAGATGTTCAGCAAGGAATATGACTTCCATTTACAGTACGATACGTACATACTGTACAGCACTTGTAAGTACGCTTAAAATGTAAAAGTGTGGCCTTTTCATTTAATTAATTAAAATATCTTTTTCTTTAAAAAATAGTTTTTTCTCCCATTTTCAACATACATACAGTAATTAATTAAAATAGACCCTTTTTTCGGAAAAAATCCAATTATCCGAATGGGATCCGGTCCCAATTGATTCGTATAATTGGAGTTCTACTGTAAATCAGTTTTTAAGAGAGTAAAGTTATTTAAAATGGTCAAGAGAGTAAGATTATTTAAATCAAACAAAAACTGTGGTCATAATCAGTACGGATTTGAGGTAAAGTATTGTACATCTGTATTGAGGTGGTATATACATAAATGTATGAAGAAACTTACAAGTGTACTAAGCGTACTCAAGTGTTTACTGAGCGACATTATTGTCGCATTTAAAGGTATGCAGATTATTAATACGATTGTATTGAGCCTATGTTAACCCCTTCGCGACGAGCGTCCTTTACATAATATTTAATATTTTACCACCGGTTTTTCAAAACAGAAATTTTCGCCTAATTGAATCTCAGAAATGCTACGATTTAATGAGGCAAAGCTTACAATAAAAAAAAAAAAAAACTGGTGGGAATAATCGAGGATTCTGAGCATCTTATGTGTCACGTATACGTGTCGCTCGTCCCTAAGGGGTTAAATGCGCTAACTAAGCTTTGGATAAGAAAATCGCAGGGCCGGAATAATGCAGAGGCCGATTAAGCCGTGGCCCAGGGGCCGCCCCTGAAGGGTCCCCCAAAATAAATAAAATTGTTTCCAAAAAGTTTATTCAAAATCCAACTTTTTGCAATTATTTCCCCCAAGACCAAATAAGATTTTGATTAACTTGGTAACCATATCATAATATCTAAGGATAACCACTGAATACTGCCCCAAAATATTTATAGCTATTATCTTGGTTTGAGACTGGCTCCGAAAAGGTACTGGACCTTGGGCTCCACATGACCTTAATCGGGCTCTGGAAATTCGTTTCTCATTTGAGTTTCATCATTCGTTTGAGTCATCATTCGTTTCTCGTTTCTCATTCGTATCTCACGAGAGAGGAAATAAGTAAACTTATTCAGCTCTCATCTCCTGTGTTGGATTACTGGAGTCCACATTCAAAAGAATGAATGTAACAGAATTTTCGCTGACGAGAATATCAGAGTACCGTCTAATATCGTCAAAGTCTGTTTGTGTTTAGCACAAGATATCTCTGTGAACGTTCTTTTCCACCCTTTGTTATATGAAAAACAAATACGGGAATAAACTAAACATCGAATCTGACTTCTGACTAAAACTTCTTAATATTGAGCCAGATATGAGAAAAGTTGTGCTTGATGAAACAAGTCCACCCTTTTCATTAGCCTACTACACCAGTATATGAATCAGTGGGCGCCAATATGTCATTAAGTATTGTGACTTTTATACTTTACCAAAATACTGTATTTTGATATTGTATGCATTATTAAAATTTAATGATGATAGTATTTTTTAGTTGAATGTTATTATAAAGCAGTCAATTTAGAAACGTAATCATTAATTTTAAATGCAATAAAATCTGCTATGAAGGAAATACAAAAGACCGAAGATATATTTCGTTTTAGACAGATTTTTCTATATTATCTTTATGTTTGTTACCTGGAGGTACGCGGATGTATGAACTTCGATTTAGTGGTACGTCGGTCTGAAAGTTTGAGAACCCCTGCCTAGTTCATTCGAGTGTGACAATGTATGACATAGGAGAGAGAGGAGTAAAAAAAAACGCGAACTTTCCCCTTAAAATTGTATCTTTAAAATGTTTGTACAAAAATACTCTTAAAATGGAATATTAAGTTACATAAAATTATAAAATTGAATAGAACAGGTATAAAATAAATACTTTCTCAGAATGTTTATTGTTAATAAAATGTATCATATATTCGCCGCCGCATTCTTTTCGAAATTATGGACACTATTTAAAAACAAATCGCGCGTACTTACATTCGTGTCAGGCGCATTCCAATTCCAAATATATTCCATTCCAATCTCCTATTCACAGTATTACGTCGTCTAAGATGAGAATTATATCTTTAAATTCTATCCAAAGATGGCGCCACTACACACATTTGATGAAATTGAAATAGAATATGTCTTATGTTTTAAATAACAAAGAAATCGTAGAGAAAATGCATGTTGATTAATTATTTCAACAATCAATATAACACGCTGTATTTTCTTTACAAGCATATTTTATGTATCAGAATTAATAATTAATTAACTGAACTTGTTTCAATTTATGGAAAAGGAAAGACAAAAAATCTTTCTGATTTTAAGCTGAAGAATGCTATACTATTTTAGTACAGTTCTTCTATAATTTTTGATTTTGTATTAGTTTTAATTTTATCCAACATATTTATATAACTCTATTTAATTTCAGTTTTTAATTAATATACTTCTGATTTTGCTTCCTTGCATTTTCAAGAATATATAAGTTTGACTGGATACTTCTAGATGGCAGCACCATACAAAATTAATTTAATTTGGTGAAATTGCCACAGAATGGATAATATTTTTTAGACGTTTCTGTCGTGTAATAAACTTTAATAATAATTTACATTTAACCTCTAATCAATATCATTTCACTAAAAAGGAGAATAGTACTTTAAAAAAAATAAATAGTACTTTCTTTTCTTTTTTTTTTTTTTTATTCTCATATTTTTAAAATTTTTAACTGTTTAATCTAAATACGACTATACAATAGTTATTTATCGATGCAATATTTTAAGTAATAAATAATAGTATGTATATGTTTAAGTCAAATAGTTAGAAGAATATTTCCTTTTATTGCGGGTAACACCACTTTGACATCTGAAATTTAAAACCTTTTCGATTTTTTTTTAAAGAAGAAGAAATGCGAAGTGCGTATAAAGATCCATTTGTTACACACATATTAAAGTAGAAAATTGTATTTTTTATTTTATTTATTTATTTAATATTTTATTTATTTATTTATTTTATTTTATTTTATTTTATTTTAATTATTATAATTATTTTGAAAGATGATCTAGTATTACATTTTGTGGGTTAACAGCTGAGGGTTGGGAGCGCTTCGAAAAAAAAAAGGATTAGATTAGTGCGCACGCGCAGCACACAATAACTCATCATAAGATTTAACCTGTAACAATGAAACAATAAAAATAGTTTTTTTAGTTCAAAATCTAGTGAAATACGTAATCATTTTTAGTGAAATGGCATCGATTAGAAGTAAAATGCAACTTTTCAATGAAAAATTCCATTACTTAAAGTTATACTGAAAAGCAAGATATCAATATTTTGAAAAAAGTTCGGCGTATGCCACTAGAAAAATGTGTGATAATTAATTATAAAAAGATTTAAGTTGGTTGATTGAAAACTGGTGGAACTAGAGCGTTCATCCTTTTTTTTTTTTTTTTTTTTTTAATATTGTTCTGAGAAATAAGTGCTTAAAGTTTCTCTTACCGCTCTACTTCCATAGCTTCAATATTGCCTTTTTACTTTCGATATCGATTTCGAATTAATAAAATTGGATTTTCCTGAGAGTAAAGCGAAAAAAGTTTTTTCGAAATTTTGAACCGGTCAAAGTGGTGTAACTCTTTAAACTTCAAAGCAAATTTATTTGCGCTTACATGTAACGTTTCTAGAGTGTAAAAGAATTTAAATAATAAATGATGTTTTTTTTTCTTTTTTTTCTAAATTTATATCGTTTACAATTAGTTTATGGTTTGACCCAAACTAACATGCAATCAATTTTCTTTCATTATAGCTATTTTAAATAATAAAATTTCCTATTAAAATTAAATAAATAGATCTGATATCAATTTTTTTATATTTTTCAATTATTAATGAAATAATTATTTTGTACTGAAGTATATTCTTAAATCCAAACATGTTATTTTGTAGTATACAATCGGGATTTAATTGCAGATTTATATTTTTAATAAACAAATACTCCTTAATTTATATTCCAAATAACTAAACAGCTCTTTTTCTTTCTTCCTTTTAACACTTTCCAATGTAGTTGGAAAGTGCTTATGAATTCGGTTTGTCTGTCTGTCCGCCGTATGTCTGTCTGTCGTCTGTCCGTGCTCTAACTCGCGTAAATATACTCGGATTGCTTTAAAATTGATATATGTTATTGGTTTTTACTATGGCAGGTTTGGTATTGAAAATTATGTTTGTAGCATTTGTGGTTTTTTTTACAGGGCCACTCCAAGGAATTCCTTTACATTACGGTCTATGGGGAAAAGTCGTTTATGGCGTATTTAAATAATGTTACTCTATTTTAAACATATTCAAACGGATACATATCACTGAGGTGCACAACAAAGAGCTTACTCTAGAATATGGTGTGCATGGAATGTATCGTTCATTTACAGGGATATTTAAAAGAATTCAGTCATATTACGGTATGTGGGGGAAAAATAGTTTGCGGCGTATTTTAATGATGTTAAATTATTTTAAACACATTGAAATTCATACATATCATTGAGGTGCACACTACAAGGTGCTTACTCTAAAATATGGTATGCATAGAAGTCATTTTCAGGGCCACTAAAAGAATTTGGTTACAGTACTGTCTATGAACAATAATTATTATTAGTTCGTTTTCAGTTGTGGTACGCGTTTTTAATGCAAGTAATTTTTAATTAGATGGTGCATATAAATTCTATAGATCAATACAGGGCTGCGCAAAAGATCTCACGTACATTTCCGTTTATTGACGGAAATTGCTGAAGGGAAATTTTCAATTGTGCCGTGTATTTCCTAGCTGAAGTCAATTTTAGCATACTGTATAAAATACATACAAATCTATAGATCATATACAGGGCTCCACAAAAGAATTTGGATATTTTGTTTGACTATTGGTAGTAACTGCTGGCATTGGGTTTTCAAATGTGTTATGCGTTTTCTAAATTGTTTACTGAAAAAACTGTGAAGGTTTTTTTTTCTTTGCAGTATTTTCAATGTGTTGGAATGTGTTTCATAATCTATGCTTGGCGCATTATTTTTTGCTTTTGTTTATTATTACTAGGGGGCTGTGTCCCCTACTACGCTCGCCAACCCCATCCCAGACCCACAGACTCTAAAAACACGCTAATTTGCTTAGATTAAAATAAAAAAAAAATAGTAATTTATGAATCTTGACCTATTTCAACATCAAATAGCGCGTAAAAAATTCTTAAATTTAGAAAATGTCTGCTTCAACGTGTTTATAATTCATTTCTCTATAATACTACCAGTTTCATAAGTTTGTATGCAGCAGTTTTTGTATACTGCCAAAAAAAAAGTGTTGATTTTACAGTATAATACTAGCAACCCAGCTGCCAGTATTATACCGTAAAATTAACAGTAATAAACAGTAAAATAAGCAGTAATACGCTGCCGCTGCTTATTTTACTGTTTCTGTTAATTTTACTTTTTATAGCTGCTGGGGTGCCAGTATAATACTGTAAAATCAACACTTTTTTCTTGCAGTGTAGAGGATAAGCCATGAAAATAAAAAGGTCACAATAGATTCAATTACGGCAGCAGCAACATTAACAACTTTTTTTTTTTTAGAATAGGGAGATTATTTTTATCTATACACCTAATAAAGCATTGTATGAAACAAATTTACAAACAAACAAACAAAAAAAAAAAAAAAAAAAAAAAAAAAGAACGCTTTTAAAATTAAATTTCTGGACATTAAACCCACGAAGTTTAATAATCAATAATAAACATAAGATGTATTTAATAAATGTGATTCTACTATGTGAAATCGGAAAAAAAAAAATGTGTTTAATTAGAAGCATTTTATATTTAAATTGATTATAATCACATGTTGTTGTAAAGAATTTGAGCTTCGACATCCAGCTGCACTATGTGTCATTCTAGCATTTCCTGTGAGTGCACTTAACTGCATACCTTCCCTCCCTATTTTTGCCTTGAAGACTAGCTGACGCCGAATTCTATTGTACTGTGAGCTGAAAGTTCGGACAGTGATGAAGTGGTAAGGCGTTACCCAAAAAGGGGTCTTATGCTTTGATCCTTGCCGAGTTCGTGGGGAAGAGTTCATCTGCGAAAGAAGCGATCTCTGCACACGATTTTTAGGTTTGCGCCCGAAACTTTGCCCTTTGTCTTAGAACGTCCAATGACGGACTTAGTGAAAACGAAACAGAGGGATCTCAAGGCTGCTAAGAGGCTGGAGAGTTTCGAGGGGCCCGCCTCGACAAAACCCCCGCCCCGAGAAGAAGTTCTCCTGCGAGAATGAAAAAGTGAGAGAGGACAGTTTTTGGAGAGATCGAAAAGGAGAGTGTTGACTCTCTGGAGAAGGGAAAAGGAAACGTCAGTTTCGAACTCAGCGTGGTGTAAGCGCTAGTGAGGTCCGACCTCTAGAATTGATACAGCAGGTATCCGGTGAAAATCCCAGCGAAGTGAAAAAGCACACCAAGTGCGAGAGTGAGAGTTCTTAGACTCAGAATTAACGAGTATTAGTAGATCTTCCGAAGAGAAGGAACGGACGAGCCTTGGTCCGAATGAACTTTGTTTTGTAGTCACGACTGTCTGTAATGTTTAGAGACTTTTGTTTGTTTCAGTTACACTTGGAGTCAAGAGGTCATTAATTTATAAGCGATTGACTCACGAAAAATAATTAAATGCTGTATTGACGTCTTGTATATATTTTTCATTAGAATTAACATTGTTATACAATAAAATTCTATTTTCTAATTTATGCGAGAAATTCTCTATGCCAACGATCCGATCTCGCTACCACTCACCATCTTTTATCGGGTCGGTATAGAGGAGTTACTACAACTGGTGGCTTGCGGTGATGGATTAATTAGCAAAAATTAATGACATTCTCTAAAGACAAAGAGTGGACTCTGAAATTTAAATCATCAAAGTGCTCCAAGAAAGAGTCTCCTTGTGACTTGTGACCTGAGTCTCCTTAGACGCCCCTGTGGATCATCACAGCATCAGAAAGAAAAATCTACCAAGAATTCTGGAGAGTGTTCCCCCATCAGAAAGAGAAATCTATCAAGAATTCTGGAGAGTGTTCCCCCATCCGGAAGAGTCCCCATCCGAAAAGTGTGACAGAGAACCCCGTCTGTGCTCCCGAGAATCTCTGAAGTCTGTGCTTTTGACGCCCTGAAAGACTCTTAGTAATGAAGGTAAGCTCTTTTTATATTCAGAGTGGCTTTAAGTGTTAATAGTGTTTATATAGGTGTTGTAGGCTTTAAAAAAAAGTTGTATGTTTATTTTTGTGAGAGTAAATTTTTGAGAAATTTTTCCGGTAGAAAAAAAAAAAAGCATTATGAGATACTTCCGAGATTACTGTAACTTATTTAATAGACAAATTTTGTAGTTAAAATTAAATTATTGTTGAATTAATTTAATGCAAACTGAGAGTTGTGCAGTGTTACAAAATTTTAGCTGAATCTATAAATGAGAGTTCATTGAAAAAAAAAAGTATTGAACGCATTTCATATTTTACGATAACAGAGTTGATTTTATATGTTTTTTGTGAATTATTCTAAATTTTTTTAAGAGTGGATGCAGAGATTAAGACCACCATTGATTTAAAAAAAATAAAAAAATAAAGGAATTGAATGAGACTTTTGCAATTTAAAATATTTTTACTGTGCTTTTTGAAATTGAAATTGTTGTTTTGTGTAAAATTGATCCCATATGTATTTTATAACCAAATACCAAGGTGAATGTAGACGTTAGGATAGAGTTGCTTATCTTTATATGTTGCATATTTCCTATATTATTGCTAAGCGTATTTTTTTTATGAGCGTATATTTTGGTAATATTTTGACGCACTTGGTAGGATTTGATTTAATCTTATTGTATTGTTTTATATTTGTGGGAAAGATAATTTCTAATTTTATACTTTAAAAATGTCGGAGCTTAAATATTTTAGGAAAGCTGATTTGCAAACGTTAGCTTACGAATTTGAGGTCATTTTAGAGGAAAATGATGCTGTACCGAAAATTATAAAAAAAATAGAGTCGTCAGAGGGATTTGAGAAAGAGCTAGCTTTAGCACAAATTAAACTTATAGAAAAAGATAGGGAAAATAAAGTGGAGCGGGAACATGAGTTAGCTAGGTTAAAAGCGACGCAAGAGTCAGATGACCGGAGTACCGCATCTAGTAGCATCTCAGTTAGAACGAGTAATTTACCCCTAAAAACAATTATGCATCGCTTTGATGAAAAGAATTCGGATATTTCGTTGTTTTTGAATTTATTCGAGAGACAGGCAAAAAAATGTAATCTAAATTCGGATGAGTTGGTGACGAATTTACTATCATTATTACCTGTGGGAATGGCCGAGTTAATTTTAAGAGAACCCGAAGACAAAATTGATGATTTTCAATATGTGAAAGAAAAACTGTTAGAACGCTATCGTTTGAATGCAGAGACATACCGACAAAAATTTAGTCAACATCCACGAAATCCTAATTCAGTTTGGAAGGATCTGATTTTCGAACTTAATAGTTTTTTAGAAGGTTGGCTGTCATGCTTACAAGTTTCGGATTTTGAGGGTTTGAAAAATTTGCTTGTCACGGACCAAATCAAACGGAGAGCGTCTCCAGAAATGCGCGAACATTTTATAGATAACTGGGCGGAGATTAAAAATCCCGAAGAGTTAGTGAGGCTTTTAGATGCGTACGAGGCAATCAAGCGCCCGTCAAAAAAAACTTGGAATACGAAACTCCCTTTAGAGAAGAATTTTGAAAGACCCAGGACTTTTGAAAATGGGCGAAACGGTAACAGAAATCCAGAGATTAATTATAATTGGAGGGATCGCGATGATCATAAAGAAAGGGAAAGGGTTTACGAAAAAAGGCGAGAAGTTAAGTGTCATGCGTGTTTTCGAAGCGGGCACTACAAAGTAGATTGTCCGGAGATTAAAAAGAGAGATGTTGCGCGGGTCAGTCACTTAATAAGTAAGCCGACACTTGAAGAAACCTTCTCCTCTTATTTGAGCAAAATATTAGTGAATGGAATTCAGGCAACTGCCTTAACGGACAGTGGGAGCCAGATAGATTTGGTCCCGCACCATTTAGTCAGTCAAGATAATTTGAATGGAGATCATGTTTGGATTAAAACCCCGGTGGACAGGAAATTGTACTGCTTACCTATAGCAGAAGTCACTTTAGAAATTGAAGGTGTAGGAATCATTGAAACCAAGGCAGGAGTAAATAATAGCGATTCAGACATGGATTATTATTTGTTGGGTAATCAATCTCAAAAGTTATTAGAGCAGGCGAAGAAAAACCCCGAATTGATGAATGCAGTTTTGACACGAGCTCAAACGAGAGAAAAGGGTGGCCCAGCTCCGAATCCGGTAAATAAACAAATTATGATTTCCGAGGGGGAAAAAGAAATTTCTAGCGGAAATGTTGAAGCGGAAACTTTGATTTCCGAGGAAGGAAAAGAAGAGGATATTTCTAGCGGGAATGTTGAAACGGAAACTTTGAATTCAGTAAAAGAAAGAGAAGGGGGAATTTTTCGCGAGTGCAGTGAAGCGGAAGCGTTGAATTCAAAACTAGAGGGTGAAAATCTAGAAAGCCCTACTGAACTGGTCAGTGTAGATAAGGGATTATCGCCTTTGCCGATATGTGAGGAATCTTCGATCTTAGCAAACATTGAAAGAGGGGTTAGTAAAATGGAAAATGACAGGTATCCATCTCTCGAAGAGATTAGAGGGAAAGGGGAAATTGAAGAAACGCATTGTAATGCGGGAGATTCTTTCATAGTGGCAAAAGCCAGAGACAATCGCGTGAATGTGGGGAAGCAGGTGCTTGTCCCATTGCCTTATCAGGCAGATATTTTTGGCGCGTGCCTGGAAAAAGTGTCATTACACTTAGGGAAAGGGAAAGTTAAAGGACATGTGTCAAAATACTTTGACTTTGGGAGAAGTTTGATAAATGATTTAGCGACCGCATTTCTAAAACGGTTCTGTGTTAAGATGAGAGATTCAATAAGCGATAGTATTGCATGTTGGCATCGAAAAGTTAGAAAGCTTTTGAAAGCGTTAGTATTTGGAGAATGGATAAGAGAAACGGAGGAAAATAAATTCGTGAAGGGATGTGTGTTTAATCTCACGAACAGGTTAAAAAGAGGTCGAGTTTTAGCCGTTGAAAATGTGTCAGAAAAACGAGATAAGAGGAAATTTTGGTTTGACAGAAAGGCGGTAAAACGGAAGCTTAATGTGAAAGATGAGGTTTTAGTTTTAACTACCAGAAAGCCAAATAAAATGTCAGATAGTTGGATAGGGCCGGGAAGAAAGGAGTCAATAATTACGGAAACAAATTATATTGTGAATGTTCCTGGGAGGCGACAGAAATCCCAGATTTCTCACGTGAGTTTAGTAAAGCCTTACAGAAAACGGGTGGAGTTAGCAGATATCTTAACGCGGGAAATAAACGCACTTAAGAAATTCTGTTTACCGTATCTAGATGATTTGGCGATTTTTTCAGATAGTTGGGAGGACAATATGCGTCATCTAGAAATAGTATTAAAAAGGGTTAATGACGCGAAACTAAAAATCAAATTGGCGAAATGCAAGTTCGCTGAGAAAACCGTAAAATATCTTGGGCATATTGTAGGTGAGGGTAGACGGAGGCCAGCTGAGGCGAAAGTAAAGGCAATTAAGGAATTACCGGTTCCGAAATCGAAAACTGAAATTCGTAGATGTTTGGGAATGGCTGGATATTATTCCCGGTACATAAAAGATTATGCAGTGATTGTAGAACCATTAACGAGGGCGCTTAAAGGGAAAAATAAAAAAGAAAAGATTGCATGGAGCGACGAAATGGGAAAAGCCTTTGAGACTTTGAAAATGAAGCTTACTGAAGAACCGGTGCTTTACGCTCCTAATTTTCAGAAAGAATTCATAGTACAAACTGATGCTAGTGACTTAGGTATTGGCGTGGTTTTGGCTCAAAGAGAGGGATCGGAAGAGCACCCCATAATATATTTAAGTCGAAAATTTACTGATAGTGAGAAAAGTTTCTGCGCCACTGAAAGAGAGTGTGCAGGGATTATTTTTGCGATAAAAAAGTTAAGGCATTATATTGATGGACAAAACTTTTCTATCGAAACCGATCACAATCCTTTGGTGTTTCTAAAAAGAAATTCTGGAAATAATCCCAGATTATTAAGGTGGTCCTTAGCTCTGCAACCTTATAATTATGCCATTTCTCATCGCGCAGGCAAAGACATTCCGCATGTTGATTGTCTGAGTCGAGTTTAAGGAGATTTCTTGATAAACTTTTGTATATAATTATTTTAAGATTTTTTATTTTTTATTTCACTGTGTTTTATTTCATTCTATGTTCATGATTTCTTATCAGAGCGCGAAAAAAAAAAAAGGAAGGTAGTATTATCTTATTCATGTATGTTTTATTTCTTGCCACTCTGATGTAATTTGAGCTTGCAATTCTTTATCCGACTCTTAGAGATTCTTAGTGTTTCACCCTTAAGAATCGTTTGAGGAGGAGGTGCTGTAAAGAATTTGAGCTTCGACATCCAGCTGCACTATGTGTCATTCTAGCATTTCCTGTGAGTGCACTTAACTGCATACCTTCCCTCCCTATTTTTGCCTTGAAGACTAGCTGACGCCGAATTCTATTGTACTGTGAGCTGAAAGTTCGGACAGTGATGAAGTGGTAAGGCGTTACCCAAAAAGGGGTCTTATGCTTTGATCCTTGCCGAGTTCGTGGGGAAGAGTTCATCTGCGAAAGAAGCGATCTCTGCACACGATTTTTAGGTTTGCGCCCGAAACTTTGCCCTTTGTCTTAGAACGTCCAATGACGGACTTAGTGAAAACGAAACAGAGGGATCTCAAGGCTGCTAAGAGGCTGGAGAGTTTCGAGGGGCCCGCCTCGACAAAGCCCCCGCCCCGAGAAGAAGTTCTCCTGCGAGAATGAAAAAGTGAGAGAGGACAGTTTTTGGAGAGATCGAAAAGGAGAGTGTTGACTCTCTGGAGAAGGGAAAAGGAAACGTCAGTTTCGAACTCAGCGTGGTGTAAGCGCTAGTGAGGTCCGACCTCTAGAATTGATACAGCAGGTATCCGGTGAAAATCCCAGCGAAGTGAAAAAGCACACCAAGTGCGAGAGTGAGAGTTCTTAGACTCAGAATTAACGAGTATTAGTAGATCTTCCGAAGAGAAGGAACGGACGAGCCTTGGTCCGAATGAACTTTGTTTTGTAGTCACGACTGTCTGTAATGTTTAGAGACTTTTGTTTGTTTCAGTTACACTTGGAGTCAAGAGGTCATTAATTTATAAGCGATTGACTCACGAAAAATAATTAAATGCTGTATTGACGTCTTGTATATATTTTTCATTAGAATTAACATTGTTATACAATAAAATTCTATTTTCTAATTTATGCGAGAAATTCTCTGTGCCAACGATCCGATCTCGCTACCACTCACCATCTTTTATCGGGTCGGTATAGAGGAGTTACTACATTGTGAACGTTAATATAAAAATGAACACAAATAAAAGACCTAAAAATCATGCAAAAAGAATAAAGCATGAAAAGAAAAAGCTGCAATATCGATTTTTTTTTTTTCGTTTGCGAAACATAATTGTAAAGATTGAGGTAGGCTGGTCTCAAAAAAATATTTCTCCCCGTAATTCTGGAATTAATTATGCTCGTTGACCGAGGTATTACTGTATTAATTTAATTTCGAAATTTTTTAATTGTGATTCATTAATTTGGCTGGATTTCGGATCTTTCAAGCAAGAACGACCTCTGGTGAAAGACGTAAAGTTTATTTTGTTTGTCGCTTGCCACATTTCATGTTCGCGTCCCCAGGGGTTATAATATCCGTTTGCGAATTTTTTCATAGCAATTCTTTATCATTTTATACATTAGTTTTAATATATTTATTAATTTTAACATTCGAATATGCTGGCGTAACATGCGCGCGCACTTATGGTGATTCTCAAATTCCCTACTCAACAACATGAAACTTTCTCACACATTTTCTGATTCATTTTTAAACGTAAAGGCATAAAGTTGGTAACCCTGACTATTGAAGCGATTTGGAATCGAATAGCATTTTTTATTTTCTGATAAATAAAGTACTTATCGAGTTATAAGTGATTCTTTCCATGTACCGACAAGTTTTTCTCCTTGCTTGCGTTGCATCAGGGTTGGGAATTGGATTCAAAACGTCGACGTTGACAGTATTTTCTAAAAGATCCTCTTACCTTTACCAAAAAATGGAAAAGTTTTTCAATTACACAGCTTGTAAATAAGAACACCTGCCAATTTCATGCGTTTCCGAACAAAATTAATTCAGAAATGTGTCTGAAAGTAGCTCCTTTGGATAAAAGTACAACCTTAAACTTTTTTGTTCCTCATACCCCTTTGCTTATCAAAGAAGGCTACGTATCCCCTACTGATATCCATGGACCCCCTGCATGAATTAAAAACTTTTCTGGATTTTAACTTGTTTTTAAATTATTTCATGTAGATATTTTTAAACGAGATTTGCTTGTGGTAAGATTCTGAAATAGCAATTTAAGCTACATTATGCAACCCCAACAAGCAATATTGATACAACCAAATTCGTTTGAACAATCTAGTGAAGTGGTTCTCACACTTTTATGCCTGGCGGGTCCTCTATTTTGTTCTACTTGGGAAAATGATGAGGATGACTAGAAAAATATAAACAAAGAAAGAAATGAATGTTTACAAATCATCATACTTTTATTTTTACATTTAATGTAACTATTACAAGACAAGTGGTAAGTTTTTTAATGTGATGAGTGCGTTTGTTTACCCTTGACAATTTGTTGAATTAATTTGATAAGGTATAGTCGTAAGTCGTCGTCAACATCTAGTATGTTATTATACTTCGTTTTTAAACATTTTAAACATTTAAAAGTCATTGCATGAGCATATCAGGCAGGGGGTTTCCATCACCATCTCAGAATTTATTTATTTATTTTTCTTGTGTTGCCTTGCTCAAGGAAAGAACAAATCTGAAACATTTTTGTTATATCTCTTTTAGTTTTGGAGTTAGGGGGGGTCAAAGTTCCCTAGAAGAGGGGCGTAGAAATAATTTTGTGTCATTTTTCCCACTTTATACTCTCAATTGTGACTGGCTCGGATGTGCTTCAGAGATTTTTTGTTCTCTAACTGATACTATACCTTGAACATTAACATCTTAAATTGAAAATTCATTTGAAGATGGTCAAAGCCCCCAAATAGGGCCCTCCCAAATACCCCTAATTTCATAAAAAATCAGTTTTTAAGAATTCTTTAAATCTTGGCTTAAATGTAGAAAAATATAAATGGCAACAGTGTTTACAAGAATAAAAATAATTATATAAAAGTAACAAACTGAGTGGCAATGCTGTTAAGTGGTGGCCATTTTGAAATATTTTGTTATGGTAACTTGGTTATTTTGGTGAGAAAGACTGGCTTAGTACGTTTTAAAAGGTAAGTTTTAGAAAATGTATCTTGCATATTACCTAAAACACTTATTCAGGATAAACTTTTTGCATGTTTTTGTATTTGTTACAGAATTAAAAGATAAATTTATAATTTGGAATAAAAAACTATGTGAGATAAAACAGTTCTATTGCGGGCATCTTGTTAGTGGAACCCATACACTAATTACTCCAACTACAGGACTTGATAAAATAAAGCATGCTTATGTAAAACGCTTGAAAACAACATTTGTTGCTCCAAAACTTGTTAAAAATGTTGAAGTTCTAAGGCAAGCACAAACCAATCTGCAGCAGATTGGTTTGTGCTTGGTCCAAAACAGACACTTATAGCAATGGATGGGCAATTAGAAAGAGGAAAAAACCAATTCGACTTACAGAAAAACAAAAAAAACCTTCCTTCAAGAATGTTATGACATTGGTGTGAAGACTGGGAGCAAATTAACAGCAGATTCTGCACATAAGTTGATGAGAACAAAGCGCATAGAGAACAAGACATTTTTTGGTCCAGATGAATACTTGACTCGGGAAAGAATAGTGGCATTCTTTAGTCACTGTAAAGCTAAAAAAAATAATGATGAGAAATCTGAGGAGGAAGATAGTGAAGAGTATGCTTTTTCAGCCGTAAGAGATGAATTTTATGCTCATTGCCAACATAAAGAGGTAATCTATATTTTAGTATGTTCTGATATTTAAAAAAAAATTAACATTTTTACATCTTACATTGTTTTCTGCTTTTTAAAAAAATATAATTTTCTTTACAGACTGATGAAAAAAAGTATGTAGTTGCTGATATTGAGCTGAACTCTTACTACGCAGTAGAATATGAAAAGTTATTTTACATTGGAAGAGTCATCGCTTTATCAGAACAAGATGGGACTGCTACAATAAAATATTTGCGTGCAATACGTGGATCAGATTATTTTAATTGGCCACGATGAGAGGACACAGAAACAGTTGCTGCAGAAAGGATATTTTTTGGTCCAATTGAATTTGCCTCTGTTACTCCATTTACCATTACTAATATAAAATGCATCAAAACAGCTCACAATAAACTATACAATAGACTCTATACTAAAACTAAGTCAATAACCTGAGAATTTTTTTTCGTATTTACATGTTAATTTTTGTTTGAAATAATGTTTTTTAATTTTGTTGTAAAATGGTATAACAAATCAGAAATAAATTATGTAGAATTGTGACAATTTCTTTTGTTAATACAAAGAACATACTAATGACAATAATGATGTAAACTAATTTTTATGTACGCCAAGTTAATTTGCAATCTTGCTACAGTCAATTAAACTTCTAAAAATACCACCAAAATGTCCCAGGTGTGTCAGTGGAATGTCCCAAGTAGGTAGGTACTTTATTGGATTTTTCTGGAAAATGGTGGTACCTTCAAAATATATTTTTTCATAATATGAAACTACTATGTTGATGCTACAACTCCATGCAAAAAGTTTTCATGTAGGAGGTCAGAGCCAGCTACACCAATGCTTTGAAGTTACATAAATTAGCGTTCAAATCCATGTTTGGGTCCCCATACCGAATGGCTCTGGGGACCTTAAAAAAATATTAAGCTTAAATTCACTTTGTATGGAAATGTCTAACTACATTGTGCAAAAATTTTCTTTGTATCACATCAGAGCCAAGCTTTAAAGCATTCTTAAAAAGTGATTTTTTACGAAATTGGGGGTATTTGGGGGCTCTGATCATCTTCAAATGAATTTTCAATTTGAGATGTTAATGTTCAAGGTATAGTATCAGTTAGAGAACAAAAATCTCTGAAGCACATCAGAGCCAGTCACAGTTGAGAGAATAAAGTAGCAAAAATGACACAAAATTATTTCTACGCCCCTCGTCTAGACAACTTTGACCCCCTCTAACTCCAAAACTAAAAGAGATTATAACAAAAATGCTCGAGATTTGTTGTTTCCTTGGACAAGGCAACACAGGAAAAAAAGGGAGGGATTTCTGAGATGGTGATGGAAACTTTTTTCTTTTTTTGCCTGATTGGCTCATGCAATGACTCTTAAACAGTTATAGAGCAGTTCACATCACGTGACTTTTACCGGAGAACAATGAAAAGAGGTGTAGGACACACAAATAGAAAAAGCATTGATAAAGGTAGCGGTAGCTGTCCTACAGCAGCAGTAAAAACCTGTTCGTGACGTCACCTTGCACAGCTCTATACCTCGTATGTCGCCTCTCTCATATCTAGGCTTCCTATCTATACCATTGTAACTCAAATAAGACTTCATATAAGACAATTTTTGTCTAATCAGATGACATTTAGGAAGTTTTAAAGGAACAGAGACGATTCTGGCTTACCATACAAATATATAAAACAATAAAACAGAAACTTTTGTTCAAACTATGGCCAAGCGACATTCCAGAACTTGGCTATACTCGCCTGGACGAATTCGATTGTACGACTGCGACAAGTTAATAAGCATTACCTTGGCGGTAACGACAGGCTTAGCCATTCGCTTTTGTCCAGAATCGTCTGAACCGATCAAATTTTAAATCCCGTGTATGTCGACTTTCTCATATCGAGGTCATAAATTAATACACAAGATAAGACATCCCTATAGGGCGTAATGGTAACGCGATGACGAACGCAGCGCCTGTAGTGACAAGGAGACGAAACGTCTCATAGACGGATTATTTCTCCTTTTTAAAGTCTATCTTATTATAATCTTTCCTTTTTCAATGTTACATGTTTACATTTTCAACTTTGTAGGAAAAGCGAAAAACGAAAGTTTTAAAATTCCTATTTGTATGCAGACACGATTCTACATGACATATTTTAACATGTTTGACCATACTAAAGAAGTTCTGAAAGGAACTGTTGATTCAATAATAATAAAATAAAAAATAAAACGAAGTCCTTTAAAAGGAAACTTAACAAACCAGCGAGCGGCCAATTTGAAGAGAATTGTCTGCCTCGAAGTAAAAAGAATAGATATTAAAAACATAGAGCATAAACAGATTTCATATACATGGGTAAATTTCGGAAGATTGTCAGTTTTCCCCGTTTGTCACTAGTGACGCTATTATTGCTGCCATTACATATTTTGCTGTAACTCTATCTTGTATGTTAATCTATGATCGAGGCATCCTAAATTATACGAGTGAGACACATTAACAAGCATTAGCTTGCGATAATGGCATGTTCTCCAAGATGCTTGGCGATTTGTTTCTCCAAAATAGTCCCAACCAACCAAATTTTGTATTCCGTATGTCGTCAGTCTCATATAGAGACATCCTATTAGCGCGACCTACGTTATACACGGTCGGTGCATGACGTTTAAAACGTCACATGGAGTCGATCCGAGGCTAACGAAAAAGAAAGGCTACCGCGGTGCTTTACGCGTATCTTTTTTTACAGACCGCGGGAGTCACGTGATGCTAGAATGCACCAATGAAGGTGTACGAAAAGAGCAACACGTCACTCTAGCGGTCTGTAAAAAAAGATAAGTGGAATGCACCACGGTAGCCTGTCTTTTCGTTAACCTCGGAGTACTATAGTCGCTCTATAACTCTATTATTTTAATGGTTGAGACGATTCTGAACAAAAGCGAATCGCCAAACATCTTAAGCGAGCCTGCCATTATCTCCAAACTTGTCTCACTCGCATAATCGAACTCGTCTAGATGAGTATCGCCAAGTTCTGGATATGAAAATGCATAGGTTTGCCATAGTTTGGACAAACGCGCCTGTCTAAGCACAGTCGTATGTCACTACTATTATACAGTATATATCAAACATTAAAGTTATTTAATATTGAACTATAAATATTTGTATTTAAAGGATAAATAAAAATGAATTGAGAAATGTTTGATTCCTTAATGAAAATCTTCTGATATTTTGCCGGGATCGTGGTACCCACAGATTAAATATATTCCACCAGATAGGACACTTCCATAAGCTCAATGGTAACCGAATCGCAACTTCAGAGCCCCTAGTGACAACAGTCGCAAACGTTCCGGTCGTGTCGCCACAGGTAGGTATTACTTATCTTATTTGTACAGTATCTATCTTTTTTTTATGTAAATGTGTCGCCGCAGTTTGTTATTGTTTAAAACATCAAACATATTTTATTTTATCATACAAATACATACAAATATACATATTTACACGAGTTTCTTACAGATTTACACCTTTTTCTTAATAATTTAAACTGAGAAACTGTCGTGTCGATATTAAATAAACAAAACTGCCAACAGGTACATGTGACCATGACAATCTGACAGTTTATAGATCGCGCGCGTGTGCGTTAGTTCTTGACTGTGCTCAGTAGTGGCGCTTGTATCGCGCCGGTTCGGGTTTTCGCTCCACTGTCAAATCTGTATGACTATATTTAATCTGTGGTGGTACCTCACTACCTTAACTCTTAAGCTGGACCGTAAGATAGGCGTTCCTGCGATTGATCTTAACTTCGTATTGCAATGCATCAGCGCAAATCCTTCTGCTTCAGCATAAGTCCTCCTAGAGTCAGCCAATCAGAAGTCGCAGTCAGATTTATTGTGGTTGAACGCACATGCACTTGCGCTTCATTTTAAGATAGCTATCAGTACAGCGCCAAGAATAAATAGTGTGGAAACCGGCTACAAAATAGTATTAAAAAATTGAACCCGGTAAATGTACAACGATGCTGAATTGTAAGCGATCGACCGCAGCGGCATCTGCTAGGGCTTTTCAACGTAAACAATCTATAAGAATCGAATTGAGAAAACGTTTCGGCCGGTGGTAAGTATTTTAAATACTTAAATTATATATATAAAAAAAATTCTTTCAAGGCGTTCATTAAAGGCCCATTTACTCCATATTATGTCCATGTACCCTTACTCTGATATATACACCAGATAAATAAGATGGATTATCATCTTATAAATGTTCGACATAGATATGATATTTACTAAATTTTTGCAATACAATGTTTACGTTCAAAAGAACTAGCAGATGTCGCTGCGATCGCCCTATTATCGTACAGCATTGTTGCATATTTATAGGTTACAGTTTCTTAGCACTTTTAAAGCATTACTGGGATGCGTATTTCAGATATGAATATGTACACGACGACCCGACTTTTAAGGCCAATCAGCGAGCGATAATTCCATCGCTCTGAGCCCGCCCACCGTTCCAGGCTTCTCGATCGAGTAATTCTGTCAAAATGGAGGACCTCATAAGTCATAACTAGCGAGAATTTTTTTATAAACAAAACTACTAAATCTTATATGAGAAATTAAAAATACTTTTGTAAATAAATTTCACTTCCTGAGATTGCTCTGCAAAACGTTTTAGGGGAAAAAAAATTTAAGCATGAGCTACATACTAAGCAAATGCACAAATTATTCAGCATAGAAATTATCAACTTTTAATCGGAAACGCAATTTAAAACATATATGAAGGAAAAAAGAACAACTGTAAATAGCGTATTTGATATATTCATAAAATAAATAATTTGTAGCATCAGAAGAAAAGCCATAAAACACATTTAGCTTTGAAAACATGAAATTATATAGCTATTTATCGTTAGGCTTATGCACGTTAAAAGCAATACATACCGATTAGAGATCTATAAACATTGTTAAAAAAATATTTTGTTGTTCTTGACAGCCACTTTCTTACATTAAAATAAGTTATGAAATCCTGAGCGATTCGCCGTTAAGAAAAACCACTTGTCAATCAACTTTGTGTAGGCGGGGTCTCTGTAGGATGTAGCAGACACCTGATTGGTTTAAAAAGTCCGGTCGTCTTGTACATATTCATATCTGAAATACGCTACTGGGATAGCCGGTTTTACACGCTATGTATTCTAGGCGCTGTACTATCAGGTTAGCGTTAGATCGTGAGGCACTTACGCGTACTACGCGCTTCTATACACAAATTGGTAACCTTTTCTGGGCTCCAAGATCACCTGCCAGCAAACGTGATTGCCACCTAATTTAATGCGCCAAATCGGTTTTTCTCCCGCCAAAATGTGCTAGCAATTTCTGTAGTACTCTTGTTACAGCGCCTAGAATACATAATGTGGAAATCTGCTACAAAATAGAACTAAAAAATTGAATCCAATAAATGTACAACGTTGCTGAAAAGATAATGATGGGATCGCAGCGCCATCTGTTAGCTCATCTCAACGTAAACATTGTATTAGAATGTTTCGGCTGGTGGTAAGTATTTTAAATACTTAAATTATATATTTTTCTTCTCTGACTTATTGTGATTTTTATAAGCTTTTTTAAAATTATGAAAGCATGGCTAAAAAACGTGATACGCATTGTTTTGTCTCTGGTTGCAATACTCGATACAAGAACAGTAGGAGCACAGTTGCACATTTATAGGCTACAACTTTTTAAACTTTTAAAGCATTACTGGGATAGCCAGTTTCCACACTACGTATTCTAGGCGCTGTACTCTTGTCTTGGGGCGTGGAGACGGTTCAGTTACACAAAAGGCGTTTATAAGGAAAGGGCAACTGACGTCACTGTTGGTTAAATTACTGTTGGTTTGGGAGAAAAACCGGTTCGTTCTTTACGACTCCTACCGTACACATCAGATGGAGCAATTTGATTGGTCTACGTTAAACTGGTCTGTGATGTGATTGGCCTACGTCGCCATGACGATTCCTGCAATTATAGCTGCGACAAAATTGCAGTGGTAGATTGGTTGATGGAACTGTTTGTTTGTAAACATGCCCTTTCCTTATATCGCTAGAAAGCATTGTTGGTGGACGTTTAAAAAAAAATCTTTTGTTGTACCTGGTAACCAGTGGTATGACAATTAAAAAATTATAGAAGTGACTTAGTTATTATTAAACAATAAAAAAAAAGTTGAATAATTACAATTATGGAATCGAAGTTGCCAAGGAAGCGATTACCGCCATATATTAAGCGATTACCGCCATATATCATAAGCCAGGTCTTTCATCTTAAGCGAGGCATTGCAATCACAGCCTATCTTTTGAATTCTGCTTCGAAATATTGTAATATGTTACCTTTTATGCTTATGATTCAGGATCTCCTTGATTTAACTACCATAAAAATTCCTTTTGTTCAAAATCCTCTCGACCTCTGTTGTATAAAGGCACTTTAGCGAAAAAAAACACGTAACTTGTTGATAACTTGTTTTCGGAGTGGCATCTGAAAAACTGCATGTGAATAATTTTGTTTACCTATTGGCAACACTTCAACACCAAAGTCCAAAGCCTCGTGGAAACGGAAGGTCTCTTTGTACACGTTATTAACTGGTGGTATATAATATAGAAAAATGGTAAGTTTTTAATCAAATTCACAGTAAAATTTGTTTTGTTGAATTTTGCATGTAAATAAGTGATAAATTTCCACATTTGTGAATTATTGCATTTTATTTCATGTGTTATGTATTTGATCTATATCCATTTCACATTGTTGCACTGTTATAGTTGTTTCCAGCATATATAATAAAAAATAATTTCGGCAATGAAATATTTGTGTTTTCGATATTTAATTACTTTTTTTTCCGAAATATTTTGTGTAATTTTATGTGTTATAAGTTAATATATTACATATGATAAATTAAGCCTAATCACACGTAGCTGCCATGCTTTTCCACGTTTAAGAGCTGCTGTTTTTTCTTATTTATGCAATTTGAAAAGCTATATTTATATTATTTAATTTAAATAAAGCATTTTCGTAGTAATTAGTTCCACAAATTTTTGGTGTGACATAATTGCGAGTCCATATGATATGAAGAGGTGGCTTTAAAATCTGAATTAAAATGTCTAAATCTGAAAAGTGCTGAACTTAAGAAAACTCCTCTTTATTTGCCGTATTATTTTGGTTAGTAAATTTTTTCCGAATATAAAAATGTTTAATTATTTTTTAATCTGTGGTTATTGCCATATATTTATTAATGTAATTAAGCATTGAACTAAATTTCACTTACTTATAAAAAAAGACTATATACAGTACTAGCATTCGTGTACAAATTATTTCAAAGGATTATTCTTTGTTTGCACACTAATAATGAACGAATTGAGAAACTTGTCATTAACTTAAGTCTTGCTTGTTATGTTTAATTTTTTAAAATTTCAAATTAATTTTCTCGATTATTTGATCAAGTAAAATTGATTCTTTAAAAAGAAAATAGATTTTATTGCACAAAAGATTGTGAAGATTGTACAATTTTCATTCATAAGATTAAATCTAGCTTAGTATCATTTGTTTTATTAAGAAATAATTTCTTTTGAAGACTTTTGACTGACATTTTCTTCATTTTCAATGTGAATATTTAAAATATTTAACGCATTTATTTCTCCAGTGAGAATATGAAAACTTCTTTAGCAAGGTACAAAGATAAACCTAAACAATAGTTTTTTTAAAAATTATTACGCCATATCAAACTCTTGGTCGTAGAAACTTTTTCGACATAATTAAGTTCTGCTAAATTATTGAAAGATTTAAGTCTTTTCTATTAATTTATTTTATTCCATATAGAGTGAAAATTTTCAGATTGTTTTCTGTAAAATACAGTACTCTCTCATTTATGTGTTTTTGTTTATAAAATTCTATCGGTTGTTTACACCCATTTTTTTCAGGTCCCTACAGTACCTTGGAAGTAATGTAAAATAGATATTAGATGTTTTCTTTTCTGTCACTTATGATATTAGATTAAATCTGTAAATCATATTTGGTCTTTCTTAAATTATCTAATTTCTTTAATTACGTTTTTATTCTTAGTTGAATATTATTCATTTCAGCTCTAATTAAGTTTTGTAGTAATAATACGAAAAGCATCTTGCATAACCAGGGGTCGATGCAGGTTTTTTTTCTTGGGGCCCATTTTGTGAAAAGTAAAGGTTATTTTTGTGAAATTTTATTTTTGTGAAAAATAACATTTTGTAATGAAAGTCAAAATCCAGCTACTCAAATTCGAACCAAGCGTTTATTAACAAAAACTTTTTTTAAATACTTTTGCTGAAGTTTTCCTCTCTGGTGAACTTGCTTGTTTACAAATTATACATTTTAAAAGTCAAAGAATAATAAATAAATAATAAATAGTAAGTTTTTATGAAATTGAATTTTGTGAAAGGGCCTATTTTGTTAAAAGGAATTTTGTGAAGGGGTCCATTTTATCAAATTGATTTTTGTGAAGGGGCCCATTTTATCAAATTGATTTTTGTGAAGGGGCCCTAAATAGGCCCCAAATTTTGTCTGGATCGACCCTTGATAACATTTTAAGACAAAACATATCAATATTTTGGGAACTTTTGCAAGTACAACTTTAAATTAAAAAAAAAAAAAATCATATAGGAAAATTCTTGTAAACCTTTTTATTACCATTTCAATTAAATTGGCTATGATGTTATACACTCACACACAGTTTTTTTTTTGTTTTAATCTGTTATTAAAAAGAAAAGTCACCAAATTTAGGGGATTTTCTCCTTTGATGGCAACCTAGCAATTGTATTTAGTTATTGGTTTGGCGCGAGCTTGAAAATCCCGCCAACCCCAAAATCAGCAAACAACGCTGAGTGAGTGTAAAGCAGTGTGTTCCATTAGTGAGTGTTCCATTAAATTTATCCTCTCAAAGCAAAATCGCATTTTGAAAAGTATTTTTAATGAACTGTAAATTTTGGACATAAAGAAGAGATGGAAAACTGATAATTCTGATTTTTAAATTTAGATTTGATATAGAGGTGCATATTTTTTTTTTTTTTTTTTTAAATATGGTTTAAAAACAAAAAGAGCCGAATTTTAATAAAACGCTGTTATAGTACATTATGCTTGCTTTGGTAACAGGAGGAAATATTTCTCGCATGTTCGTGTTTATCCATCTTACAGGGATCGCATTCGCCCTGTAATTCCTACAATTCCTAAAATTTTCTTACAGTCCTAAAGAAGAAAATTAAATGTGAAAATAAATAAAAGCGAAATTTATTTTCTATGATACAATAAAGCATTTTATTTATTTTTAAACAATTGAATATTCTTTGTGTTTCATTTAACTATGCCTTTCAGATGTTAAAACTTTAGCATGGAATATATTTACCCTCTTAGTAATTGAAATCAAGAAAGCCCAACTTTTGATGAAGATAATTAAATGTGAAACAAAATAAAATTTCGAAATTTATTTTCTATTGTACAATACAGCATATTATGGATATTTCATTGTCATGACAAAAAAATTTAATCAAGAATTTTCTAAGAATTTATGCTGTGTTTCTTAAATTAAATTACTTGTATTATAACACAAGTATACATTGAAAAATCACTGGGTATGGTCGACATAAATTAGCCCTAAAATTTCATTGTCTAATCCCTAAAATTTAAAAAATGTTTGCTGCATCCTCTGATTCTTATTGTCTGGCGCTGGAAAAGTATGAGTAGTATGTTATTTAGTGTATGCATATTTAATGATCTGTTTAGAGAGAATTTGAGTCCTTTAACGGACCCTTCACAAAATTCTTAAATAGACCTTTAATGAAACTTTTCCATCTCCAAAATGAACTTGTCATAAATTTAATCATTTGAAAGTAAAATCCGATATGGAACAGCTGAAGTCGCCAAATAACCTATTATCTAGCTTTTATGTAATAAAAGATCTTGTAAAAATATATATAATAAAGAACCTGAATACAATAATTTCAGATTTACAAAATTTTCACAAATAAAAAAAAAATCCCCAAAACAGGACCCTGTGAGAAAAATCTGGACAGATTCCTGATAATTGATAGTGGAGTGCTTTTATTAAGAATAAATAACATTTGGAAATTCAATTTCTTAATTTAGCGAAACTAATTTGGAGGCGTTAGTGGAACTTTGATCATTTTGTTTTGTGCAGTGTTTAAGCTCATTGGTAATATTTTAGTTAAAAAATATTTTAGATTTGAAATATGCAGCCAATTAATGTTTGGCTAAGCTTTGGGATTCGCCTGCGGTTAGCCATCTAGTTTTTTAAATCAAAACATTAAAATTTTTATTAAATATAAATAAATTAGTCAATAAAATTTAATAACGTGTTTATAATCAGTAAATATGGGTGAAAATTATTTTTAAAATGAGAAACAAAACAAATGTGTTTTGATTTAAAAAAAAAAAAAAAAAAAAAAAAAAAAAATGGCGGGACCGCGGGTGAATTCCAAAGCTGTTTCAAAAGCTCTTTTATACAAATTTTTTGTTGTTCTTTTAAAAGTCATAAGTTAGAAGATGCTGTTATCTGTTAACCTTAAAGTTGTATATAATATTGACTAAAATATTGACTAAAATTTCAAGTGGTAAATTGTTCTTTATGGAAATTGTTTTTTATTTATTACACCTTTTAATTTTAGCCACCTAAGCAAGATACTAAAAAGAAAGACCCTAAAGCTGGGGCTAAAAAGAAGGAAGGTGGATCTTCTGGAGGCAAAGCCAAGAAGAAGGTATATATCTTCTTTTCAATTCAATAACTATGTTAATCTTTTACTCCAATTTTTGAATTTACATTTGCTATTTTAAAGCTATATCGCTAAGTTTAATGTTTTAATACCGTAAGACTGCTAATTTGCGACACATTTTGAGGTTTTTCACACCAGTCTCACCTCACACTGATTATAGCTAAACATTGATGTATCCTTTTCCCACATAGTTGAAACCCCTGTTGCGCTCGTCGAACTAACTGTTCGGAGTTTTCAGTGTTTTTTTTAAAACCTTGCTGTAAATACAGGTTAGGTTCCCTTAGAAAGACCCCACACAGAGGTCACTCCAGGCCTATGTATATCTCTTGAGTTGATAATCAGCCGTCATCAATGAACCAACTAACCTTTTCCTACATAACGAAGTATTGCACCAATCTTAATCTATTATAGTGTTCACTCTAGAAAAAAAAAGGGCAGGGTGCTAGTCACAAAAAGGGCAGTATTGAAGCATAAAAAGGGCACTAGTTTCAGCGAAAAAGGGCATTGTTTCATAAAAAAAGTATACATTTTTGGAACCAATATAAAAAACTCATTATTGTTCATCATATACTCACCAATGTTTGTACACACATTTAGTAACATAAATTACAGAAATACATTTTTATTAAATTGATATTTTATGGTTCTAGTAAGTAATTAGGTTAACATGTGGATATAAAATTAATAACACCTCTAAACTATGAATTTTAAGGGGGAAGCAGAAATTTTGAACTTAAGATGACTGATTTAGTTACCTTACTAAAGATTTAAAAATAGGACAAAAAAATTTAAATAAGAGTTTTAACTTTAAATTTTGTGTGCTTGGAAAGAAGAGGGGGGGGGGGGGGCATCAATTTTGGGTGAGGGTGTGGAAAATTACTTGATCGATTATTTGCTATAATAAAGTGACACAGCAGAAAAAGTAAAAAAAAAAAAAAGATAAGGCTTTTAAGCTTGGTGAGCTGGGAGAGCAAAAGATTTTTTTTTATATTTCTTTTCCAGGGTGTTAAGGGGGGGGGGGGGGGTTGCGTCCCTTTGATGAAATTTGCGTTTTATCGCGATCTTTTGACGAAATTTGCAGTTTTTTCGAGATCTGTTGATAAAATTTGCGGTTTTTTTCGCTATTTTTTTTTGAAGAAATTTGCCGTTTTTTGCGATCTGTTGATAAAATTTGCGGTTTTTTTCGCTTTTTTTTTTTTTAAGAAATTTGCCGTTTTTCGCGATCTGTTGACAAAATTTGACGTTTTTTCGCAATATTTTTCACGAAATTTGCAGTTTTTTCGAGATCTGTTGATAAAATTTGCGGTTTTTTTCGCTATTTTTTTTGAAGAAATTTGCCGTTTTTTGCGATCTGTTGATAAAATTTGCGGTTTTTTTCGCTATTTTTTTTGAAGAAATTTGCCGTTTTTCGCGATCTGTTAACAAAATTTGACGTTTTTTCGCGATCTTTTGACGAAATTTACCATTTTTCGCAATGTTTTTGACGAAATTTGCCGTTTTCTCGCGATCTTTTGACGAAATTTGTCGTTTTTCGCAATGTTTTTGACGAAATTTTTCCGTTTTTTCGCGATTATCTGACGAAAGGCACGTTTTTCCCGCGATTTGTTGACAAAATTTGCCGTTTTTTCGCAATCTTTTGACGAAGTTTGCCGCTTTTCACAATGTTTTTGACGAAGTTTACTGTTTTATCGCGATCCTTTGACGAAATTTGCAGTTTTTCCGAGATCTGTTGATAAAATTTGTTTTTTTTTTCGCTATTTTTTTGATGAAATTTGCCGTTTTTCGCGATCTGTTGACAAATTTGCCGTTTTTCGCAATGTTTTTGACGAAATTTGCCGTTTTTCGCAATGTTTTTGACGAAATTTGCCGTTTTTCGCAATGTTTTTGACGAAATTTGTGTTTTATCGCGATCTTTTGACGAAATTTGCAGTTTTTTCTTGATCTGTTGGCAAAATTTACAGTTTTTCGCAATATTTTTGACGAAATTTGCAGTTTTTTCTTGATCTGTTGGCAAAATTTGCAGTTTTTTCGCAATATTTTTGACGAAATTTGCAGTTTTTTCGCGATTTGTTGACAAAATTTGACGTTTTTTCGCAATATTTTTGACGAAATTTGCCGTTTTTCGCAATGTTTTTGACGAAATTTGCCGTTTTTCGCAATGTTTTCAACGAAATTTGCCGTTTTATCGCGATTTGGTGGCAAAATTTACCGTTTTTTCGCGATCTTTTGATGAAATTTGCCGCTTTTCGCAATGTTTTTGACGAAATTTGCCGTTTTTTCGCAATTTTTTGACGAAATTTGCCGCTTTTCGCAATGTTTTTGACGAAGTTTGTTGTTTTATCACGATTCTCTGACAAAATTCAAGTTTTCTCGTGATCTTTTGACGAAATTTGTCGCTTTTCCAATGTTTTTGACGAAATTTGCAGTTTTTTCGCGATTCTCAGACGAAAGACACGTTTTTCCCGCGATCTTTTGACGAAATTTGCCGCTTTTCGCAATGTTTTTGACGAAGTTTGCTGTTTTTTCGCGATGTTTTTGGCCACTTTTGACTAGTTTTAAAAAAGGTAGGGCGCATTTTGCCGATTTTTAAAAGGGCAGGGCGCTGCGCCCTTCAAAAAAAGCCTAGCGGGAACACTACTATTATATCAACTGAGAATTTTAGGTTTAAAGAAGTCACCTCTATCTTGTTGGGTTACTTTGTGACAGGTGTATTTTCGCCTTGAAATACAAGAAAAAAAAAATAGATGAATGATTTTGGCTCTAAAAATTAAGCTATAAATCATTTAAACTTCGAAAATGGTATTCATAAGTCATTGATTTGTCCTATTTCGTCACAAACCATTGGGATTCTTCTCTCAGACAGTTGCTTCGTCAGGACCATTTGTAATGCTTCTTTTAAAGAATTATCCATGTAATTACAGTAGGGACGAGAACCCAAATTACATTTATATTGCAGGTCTGTTACAATAACGTCACAACCCAAAAACTGCATTTTTGAGTTAATACCATATGTTGACTGGCAATGTTTGAATTTATATATTTATGCAGACATTTTTGTAGAACCAAATCCTGCAACTGCAACCCAATATATATTGTATATATTTAATATTTTGCATATATTGAATATATTGCATATATTTAATATTTTGCAATGTTCTGCAACGAACCTTCAGCTGATCAAAAGTGTTCTGCGGGAATAAAAAAGAAAAACACAGGGGGATGTTCTTGTATATATAGGAGTGCAATTTCATCCTTTTATAGAAATGCAAAACTTTAAAGGTGCCAAAAAATAATTTTTTTTCTCTTACTTTATATATACATCTAGATTCGGCACTACATTATTGCAATTGTTAAGATTTTTAAATTAAAATATATTTTAATTTCAAAAATCATTTTTCTTGTCTTTTAACAAGCATCAACATTTCTTTAAGTTTATCACTTATAATTCAGGGCTGCCATTTGCAACTAAAATGCTACTAAAAGCGACTATTTTCAGCATCAGGCAACTATGGCTACTATTTTAGCCCAAAAACCTTCAAAAGCGACTATTTTAGAGGAAAACCAGAAAAAAGGAGACTATTTTCCAGTCCCAGCTACTATTTTTGTAAAAAAAAAAAAAAAAAACTCAGCACTGCAAATTTTTTAACCCAATACCCCAATCTAATATTTCCGTATAAATTTTTTATGCAATTTTTAAAATATGTAAAAACTTCCATTTGAAAAAAAAAAAAAATACTCTTTCAATATAAATGTAGTGCAAAGATACCAACATCCAAATTTCAGTGGAAAACTAATTACTGATTTTTGGTTTGGCTACCACCCATAACCCTTATGCTTTACAGTATATTTGTCCAATTTTTGATTGTTTTTAAAGGCATTTAACCCTTTAACTGTCGTATGAACCACAAACGATTAACTTTAGATTTGTTCACTATGCTGCATGAATTGTATTTGTTTCTAACCTCGTATAAATGCTTCATTCCAAAAATTTAAATTAATAAACGAGCTGAAATAAATGCTACTTAGAAATAAGAAAATCTTGTTTTCTATCGCAGTTTTCCAATTTAATAAGATTTAAAATGTTGAGAAAAACATTTAGAATATTGCCTTTTTTTACTTATTTAGATAGCTTTATTTGGCCCATTGGTGTCTATAAAATCAGACTTTATTTTTTTCGGATGATTTTGCTATTTTATTTTACAAAAATTTCTTCTAAAGAATAGGTTAGTATGTACACGTATTTTTTTTATCAATGCATCCTTTTTTGATAAAACCACTTTCAATTGGTTCAGTTAATTTTTGTTTACAAAATGAAATTAAAATTGCAGCTAATAACATGCATAAAAATTGTATTGTTTTTCGTTGCCTCACAGTAATGTTCAAGCACAAGATAAGAATATATTCAATTTAGTTTGGAAAAACCAAACTGCATTCTGATGTATATCTCGGATGATAATTTAAACAATTTCTTCTTCTTTCTTTCCGTTTGTGTGTGTGATTTTATAATTAAAATACAAAAAGTAGAAAATTTGGATGGTAGTAGTAGGGAAAATGTGGATTTTCATGATGTTATTTTTATGGGAAATAAGGATTCTTGCCCCTCTTTTCTTAAGTAAGCATGCAACTATTTTGGCTACTATTTTTGTGCAAATGCTACTATTTTGGCTACTATTTTTTTCATTGTAGGCTACTAAAGCAACTATTTTGTATGCCATTTGGCAGTGGCAGCCCTGATAATTGGACCACAGTAATTACTTATTTATATTTCTCTATTCAATGAAATGCCAGTTTTTTCCATCTATTGCAATCTTATCAAAGAGTAAATAATGGATATTAATAAATTATAATGTTAATAGTTAGAAAAAGTACATTTTTTATCAAGCATTTGTAAATTTGTTACTAGCCAATGCTTAAAAAAAACTAGCCAGTAAAAAAAAGTCCATGCAGTTGGCCAGTGAGTAAAAAAGTAAATTTTGACCTATAAGACCTGTTCAGTCTTGTATTTTTAAACAATTGTGCAATGAAAAGAAATACAGTTGAACTCCAGATATACGTTACCTGAGTTGTACGTTTCCCTCAGTTGTACGTTTAGACTCAGCGGTCCCGGCCATTTGCCATTAAAAATTAGCTGGGCTATATGTTTTGAGTTATACATTTACCTCAGTTATACGCTACGTTTTTGTGTCCCCGGACAAAATTTTGTCTCATTTATGCATTTTGTAACCGAAAACACTAACAACGCGTCGAATGAGTCTGATTTGAAAGATCTCACTCAAACTTCAGAGCTGATCTGAGGGCTTTTCATGTATTAAAGCAGCAGTAGTAAAAGCGGTAACAATAAGGCGGCTGCATTGTGCATTATTAACAGAAATGCAGTTGGCTGTTCAATGTTGGTTCTGCCGAAAAGAAACAATCAAAGATTAGTGATTATTTCAATAAGATTAAGCAAACTACTGAAATGTCTTTTGATAAATGATTTACATAGAAAGGCGATACCAAGGATTTCTTTTAAGTACTCTATGTGTATTAAAATTATTTTTAATAAAGATTTTATAATAAAATAACTTCATGTGTACTTTTCTTATGTACTCTTTTTCTACTCTGTTCCATTTCCGAAAATGTATGTCATGGGTGCAGTAATACTTAGGTAACTTCTATTTTCGATATTAAAGGTAACAAACTCTTTAGCAGAACAAAGTTTTTACGATATATTTAAAAAATGGTAGACCATTGAGTTGTATGTTTTACTGAGTTTTGTTGTTCGATCCCCAGCAAAACGTATAACTGGAGTTCCACTGTATTTATTATAGTTTTTACATAAGCCGATCCTGATCATAATGCTATGATGAACACAAATTCCTGAATTATTTTGTGGAAAGTTGTAGTCCCAACGTTCTGAGCATGATTTTTAACGTATCAGTGAGTGATGCAGGAAAATAAGGTTGTGGGATATATTAATTATAGTGTATATATTAGTCATGAGATTGTTAATATTTCTTTCCAAAGATATACATTAGATGTTTTCAGTATGTTTAGGGTATGTTTATTTTTCTACAGTGAGGCAAGAGTAAGTCTTAAAATTATTAATGGATGCATCATTTGTTATGCTTGTATTTTACCTATAAACATACTCTTATATGTACCTTGTGAACTTTTCTGTATTTATAGTATAAATAATCTAGTTAATAGGAATATTATAAATTCTTTGGGTATTTTATACTAAACATTGTGCCATTGATAAATGATGAATAATCTTTCGGGTCTGAAAAATATGAAGACAAACAATATCCCAACGTGTGCTGAATGTCAATGGCATAAAGTTGGTTTTTGCCTCGAACTGTCACATTTTGTAACTTAAATATGCTTTGCTATTTATTAAAGTAGGATAAGTAAGCAAAGCTGATAAAAATGCTATGATGAACACAAATTCCTGAATTATTTTGTGGAAAGTTGTAGTCCCAACGTTCTGAGCATGATTTAATCTAGGAGTGGTGCAATTGAGAGATCATACTGCATATTAGTCCTGAGACATGTTAATTTATTTTTCTTCCCAAAGGTATAAAAACTATGTTTTCAGCAAAATGTTTTGTATTTTTATTTTTTAACACTAAAACAATAGTAATCAACATCTTAAAATTATTAGGGTTTGCATTTTAACTATTAAACATAGTCGTTCGTATGTATACCTTGTGAACTTTTGTTTATTTATAGTATAAGCTAGTTAATTGGAATATAATTTCTTTAGGTATTTAATACTAAACATTGTGCCATTGATAAATGATGAAAAATCTTTCGGGTCTGAAAAATATGAAGACAGACAATATCCCAACGTGTACTGAAAATCATTGGCATAGTGTTAAGATGTTTTTTAAAAATCTCCATTTGTGAATGAAAAATCTTTGTTGTCTGTGACCAACTTTTACTGAATGAATTTTATTAGGCTGGAAAATATTGTTGCCTCATGGCAACTGAGCAAAAAAAAAAAGTAGACAATAATGTAAACCAACTCCCTCTCCCCTAAATTAAAAAACTGTTTTAGCTTTTAAAATAGCTTGACTCTCATTTCAAGTGATGAGTATTAGCAGAAGCTCTGTTAACTCTTGCAATTTAAAAAAAGAATTTTAATATAATCATTTCTCCTGTCAACATCCCTTTTTCCAAGAAAATACGAAACGCAGAACGACGAATGAGATACCATATGAAAGGATTTTGAACAGGTTTCTGACATAGTACACTTACATTTTCCTAAAACATGTTTTTTGATTAAAATTTGCTGATAATTAAAAATTAAATCTGCATTGTTTTCGTAAATGAAATGAAAAGTTTTCAGAATAGTGTTGCCAAAAAAATAAAATTCCGGATAATATCACGCTCAACAATGATTATAAAAAAATAAATAGCAGAAAAAAGATAGTGACATCTCCGCATGTGTTTATTCTATATTTATGATTAAAAAGCAAATTTGAAATTGCAATGTTTAGGAGAAAAATCCACCGTGGATTCTCCTTTTTTGATGCAGTTAAAATTTGATTATTATTTTTTCCCTCGCGCTAGCCTTTTTGTAAGTTTGATGGAATAAATGAGCTGATATTCTGGCTTGACTAATTAATGTTAAGAAACAGATATAGCAGACGCAGGGATCATTCTAGAGAGTTTCAGAGGGGCGGCCTACCCTCATGCCCTTTTTAGATAAAATCCCACCCTCATTGCCTTTTTTCCAGGTTGAATTCTACCCTCATTGCCCTTTTTCTAGGTAGATTTCTATCCTCCTTTTATTCCTGGGTTGAATCCTGCCTTGTTTGCATTGTACTTTCAAAAATTCTTTACCTATCTTTTATTTTTAGAATGTTCGTATGATACGTCAGGGAGTACTCCTCTTTTCCTCTTTATTTCTTTGTAAAATGCCCTTGGTATGTCTAATCTTTGACTTTCAGTGATTCATCTTTCCATTTATCATTTTTTTTCATTGAACAAGACAAAGGGTAACTAAAGGTCATTGATTAATTTCACCTTCTCTAGTGAAATATAGTATTAGATCAGGCATTCTGGCCTTTGACCACATGATAACTAATATAAGTTCTATAAAAAAATTGAGAAGTAGCTTTAGAACTTTTCTTTTGTAGCTTTTTCAAAACCAGTTTTGCTAAAACTGGGAAAAAGTACATCTTTTGAAGAAAAGTTTTAGGGAGAGAGGTTTTTGAATATCGTAGGAAAAGTTATGGAAATTAGAAATGTTATTGGATTTTTTAAATTAAGCAGTACTTTAAGCTGTTGCCAGACTTCTCTCCCCGCCAGTATATTGGCATATGCATTTATTACAAAAATGCCCTTTTTATGAAATGATGTGCCCTTTTCAACAAAATTGCCCTTATTATGTAATGTGTGCCCTGCCCTTTTTTATGTTCTAGAATGATCCCTGCAGACGCAACGGGGTTGGTGCAATTTTGTGGTGCTATTTTAGCGAGAAAACCCCATTTTCGAATAACTGTTAGGTCTAGCTTGCGAAAATGTTAGTTTTATTTTATAATAAAATTGTATTATAATTTTACTTTGAAACACACACAGTTTAATTTAACACACATTATGTTTATTACACATATTTTAATTTTATTTATTAATTATTTTTATATTTTTAATTCATTTACATACACATTTCATTTTATTATAAAATACCAAATTGCCATACAAAGCAAAAGTTACCATGTTACTCCGCCAGGCAAAAAATTGCCATTTTGGCACCAAAAAGAAATTCCGGTGTGTTTGCGACATCTGTACCAATGTAGTTTACAGATATTTTTATTCTTAATGTTTCTTTAGAAGTTTAAATCTATATATAAAAAAAAACAATGATGCTAAAAATTTGGATTGCAGTGCGAAATCCTCGCTCGAGTCCTACTGGTTTAAATTTAGTTAAAAAAAAAAGTGGCTATGTTAAGAGGTCTACTGGCTATTATTAACTAAAAATTTCAATTTTCAGTGTTTAGTGTATATGTTAAAGTAATCTTTTATGTTAATGCTTGATGTGTTCTATTAAAATTTCCATTGATAAATGATGAAATAATCTTTCGGGTCTGAGATATATGAAGACAGACAATATCCCAACGTGTGCTGAATGTCAGTGGCATTGTTACGATAATGTATGTTCTGTAAAATAATTGTTGAATGCTTTATGTGTTAAATGTTGTATATTTTTAATTCAAATATACAGCCCATTTGCATCCCGTCGTACAATTCAGATTAGAAGTTTAATAAAAATACTATTTCAACTGTTTTTTAACAGTAACTGTAAAAGAAAAAAAAAGTCCTGCAATCCTTGTCAGTTATGTCACAATAGGGGAATTTTATAAATGTGATTCTTACTCATAGAACAGTATGGTTCATCTAGAATTCAAAAATTTATATCTATAAAATCATTAAGCTATTTTTCACAGTATAGTACAAATCATTGATGTATTTAAACAATCTGGCAGTTATTGCACTGGTAAATAGCATCTGAGTGTGGAAAAGTTCCTTAAAAGTCCATGTAACATACGCACTGATAATGCAAATATGTGATATGGAAAAAATTCACTGATAAATGATGAATAATCTTTCGGGTCTGAAAAATATGAAGACAGACAATATCCCAACGTGTACTGATATCAGTGGCTATATATATTTTTTGTCATTTCTTCAGTAAACAGCCTTGCTGCAGATTATAGTGCTTAAATTGTGCAAAAAGTAAATTAAAATCACGATAGTAATTGAATAGGATAGATTGTAATCAATAAAACTTAAAACACCTACTTTTCAATTTGAAAAATATGCATTCGAATGTTGTATGTCTTCGTGAATGATAAGAGAGCTATTTCATAGTTTTGTATAAAATTCTACCATGAAAAACCAGCCAATTTGGATAGTGCTGTGATGAGTAAAAACATCTGAATCATTCTGTGGAAAGTTATATTCCCAACGTTCTGAGCATCGGGTATTGCCGTGTATTTATGCACATTTTTGGAGAGGGCGGGGAAGTGAAAAAGGTGCAAGGTTAAATGCTTGCTTTTGTTTTTGTTCCTTTTTAAAGAAAATCTGAAAAAATATCTAAGGAAATGGCAATTTTTATTTTAATAAATATGCTCTAAACAATTTTTAGATGGTATGTTTAAATTATGAAAAATAGCAACCTATCATAGAATGTACATGTTTTTTGACTCCCTAAAATAATGTAGTTTTAATTTTATTTTTTTATCCATCAGCAATATCACTGAGTTATAGTTCGGGGCACAGCAACATGTTTTAGTTATCTATATTTCTCACAATCTGATCTTAATATCTGTAATTAATGCTAATCATAAAAGCAGCTGTCATTTTTCAGATGAGCAATGGATGTGGTGGCTTATGGTGCTGCAACATTGCACAGTCAGTCAAATGTCCGGTAGTTGCATCACTGATGATTGCCACAAAAACATCTGAAATTAGAGTGTTCATTTCACTTTGACTGTGTGATGTTGTGGCTCCTGAAGACCTGAAGTAGCATGCATTGTGGTTAAGAGTTAACTAAAAAGTGTTATATCATCTTGGACTATTATGGGTGCATTACTTTTGTTCAGTTTTACCTATAACTGTGTGTAGTTGCAAATATATGTGCTTTGTTGTAGGCTTTTCTGCAATTATAGACTAGTCTGTAGAATTTAAAACTATAATTTAATAATTCAAGAAAAAAAGCCATTGGTAAATGATGAATAATCTTTCGGGTCTGAGAAATATGAAGACAGACAATATCCCAACGTGTGCTGAATGTCAGTGGCATAAAGTTGTTTTTTGCTTTGAATTGTCACATTTTAACTCAAAATACTTTGCAATTTAATAATGTGAGATAAGTAAGCTGAGCCTGATAAAGCTATGATGAACATAAATTCCTGAATTATTTTGTAGAAAGTTGTAGTCCCAACGTTCTGAGCATAATTTAATCTATCGGTGAGTGATGTAATTGAGAGAGGAAAATAAGGTTGTGAGATATATTGATCATAGTACATATATAACTCCTGAGGCAAATATTAATTTTTCTCTCTTAAAAAAACTAGATGTTTTCAGAATGTTTTGTATATTTATTTTTCAAAACTACAGCAACAGTAATCAACATCTTAAAATTATTAAGGGTTACAACATTTCTTATGCTTGCATTTTACCTATAAACATATTGTTGGTATGTATACCTTGTGAACTTCTGTATTTATGGTATAATCTATTTAATTGAAATAAAAAAAATTTGAGTATTTAATACTAGTCATTGTGAAGCGAAACTAATCATTATGTCATTGATAAATGATGAATCTTTCGGGTCTGAAAAATATGAAGACAGACAATATCCCAACGTGTGCTGAATGTCAGTGGCATAAAGTTTGTTTTTGCCTTGAACTGTCACATTTTGTTACTTAATATGTTTTGCTATTTAGTAATGCGAGATAATTGAATCGGCCCTGATAATGCTATGATGAACATAAATTCCTGAATTATTTTGTAGAAAGTTGTAGTCCCAACGTTCTGAGCATGATTTAATCTATGAGTGATGACATTGAGAGAGAAAAATAAGCTTATGGGATATATTATTTCTTTGTTTTCAAAGATATAAAAACTAGGTGTTTTCAATATGTTTTGTATGTTTATTTTTCAGCAGTAAGGCAAGTGTAATCAATGTCTTAAAATTATTAATGGATGCATCATTTGTTATTCTTGCATTTTACCTATAAACAAACACACTCGTATATATACCTTGTGAACTTTAGTTTATAGTATAACCTAGTTAACTGGAATATAATTTCTTTATGTATTTAATACTAAACATTGTGCCATTGATAAATGATGAATAATCTTTCGGGTCTGAAAAATATGAAGACAAACAATATCCCAACGTGTGCTGAATGTTAGTGGCATAAAGTTGGTTTTTGCCTTGAATTGTCACATTTTGTAACTTAATGTATGCTTTGCCATTTAGTAATGTGAGATACGTCAGCAGAGCTGATAAAAATGCTATGATGAACACATTCCTGAATTATTTTGTGGAAAATTGTAGTCCCAACGTTCTGAGCATGATTTAATCAATGCGCGTGGTGCAACAGATGGGGTGGGGGGAAATAAGGTTATGGTATGTATTAATTATAGTGCATATTAGTTCTGAGACAAATATTAATTTATTTTTCTTTCCAAAGGTATAAAAACTAGATGTTTTCAGCATAATGTTTTGTATGTTTATTTTTTAACTCTAAAGCAAGATAAATCGTTAAGGTTTGCACCCGTAGGTGCAAGACCTTCAGTCTTAGAGAGATTTTTAACTGATAGTAAATTCTACTTTATGTACTTAAATAGCAATTTTACTATAAAATTTTTCTTTTATTATAAGTGGTCATTTTTAGCTGCAATACAAAACATAGAAATCTTCTAGCCTATTTTCCTTTGGTTAGTCCTAATACTCAAAAAAGTAAGTCTTAGCTCGGATGGACTTACTGCACCCATGCTTGCACCATTTCGTATGCTTGCGTTTTCCCTATTACAGTCGTTTGTGTGCATACCTTGTGAACTTTAGTTTATTTATAGTATAACCTAGTTAACTGGAATATAATTTTTTTAGGTGTTTAATACTAAACATTGTGCCATTGATAAATGATGAATAATCTTTCGGGTCTGAAAAATATGAAGACAAACAATATCCCAACGTGTGCTGAATGTCAATGGCATAAAGTTGGTTTTTGCCTCGAACTGTCACATTTTGTAACTTAAATATGCTTTGCTATTTATTAAAGTAGGATAAGTAAGCAAAGCTGATAAAAATGCTATGATGAACACAAATTCCTGAATTATTTTGTGGAAAGTTGTAGTCCCAACGTTCTGAGCATGATTTAATCTAGGAGTGGTGCAATTGAGAGATCATACTGCATATTAGTCCTGAGACATGTTAATTTATTTTTCTTCCCAAAGGTATAAAAACTATGTTTTCAGCAAAATGTTTTGTATTTTTATTTTTTAACACTAAAGCAATAGTAATCAACATCTTAAAATTATTAGGGTTTGCATTTTAACTATTAAACATAGTCGTTCGTATGTATACCTTGTGAACTTTTGTTTATTTATAGTATAAGCTAGTTAATTGGAATATAATTTTTTTAGGTGTTTAATACTAAACATTGTGCCATTGATAAATGATGAATAATCTTTCGGGTCTGAAAAATATGAAGACAAACAATATCCCAAAGTGTGCTGAATGTCAGTGGCATAAAGTTGGTTTTTGCCTTGAACTGTCACATTTTGTAGCTTAATATGCTTTGCTATTTGTTAATGTGAGATAAGCTAAGCTGATGAAAATGCTATGATGAATACAAATTCCTGAATTATTTTGTGGAAAGTTGTAGTCCCAACGTTCTGAGCATGATTTAGTCTATGAGTGATGCAATTGAAAGAAGAAAAAATAAGGTTTTAGGATGTATTAATCATAGTGCATATTACTAGTGTTCACTTTATTTTTAAAAGGGCAGGGCGGATTTGCTGAAAAGCGCATTTTTGTCTGGTAAAAGGATCATCATTTGTCACTTATTTAGTGTGCTGAAAAAAGCACTTATATTGAGTGAAGGGGTTTGTTTTATATAAATTATATAACGATTGTATAGTCTAGCAATTAAAATTCAATAAAAATTATGATTGACCAATGGGCATAATCTGTTGAGGGAGGGAAAAGATACTTCTCATTGGATTTATCATTTGTCAGACCGTGGTTACTTTTGTAGGTCTCCCTCCACATCTCTCGAGTTCTGGTAAAGCAACTGCGGGTCGGAAAAACCTGACTTAAGGCCTAGAACCTGACTCCCTTTTGGGTGTTATGCGACGAAGATGTTAGGGGGACTCCGGCCCATCTCCAAGTGTTTTCTTGGTGGTCTCCTCTAATAATGGGATCCACCGCTCGCAACCACCTATGTCGTCAATACATGGGTTCAATCAGGGTGATGTGCAGGTGGCAGTGCCCCGATCAGTCACAGTGCATATGGGAAACAGATCCTGGTTGTGAGTGTTATATGTCCTGAGGGACATGTGTGCGACGGTTGAGACGCTGACGGGTGCCCTTCAGGTGTCTAGCGGCACAGCTCAGTTTTATCATTTGTCAGTTCTGAGGAATGGGGATTTCAACTCTAAACCATTAATTAGTCTCAATTTAATGGAGAGCATTTCAAAAGGGGGGGGGGGCAGCCACCCTTTGGATTCACTAGCATACATTATCAAGGTAATCTGAAATCGTGCTGTATTTTTAAGAATCTCATAAATATTATTAAAATAACTCCATTTTTTAAATATTCCAAATATTGGAAACATGTGCCATTCTGTGACGATTTTGAAATGAAAAAAAAAAGCATATTGCAATTTAAAAACAATACAATATGCAGTTGCTGCATCTGTTTTTTTACATTGATTTTGAACTTGCAACACGTGAGTCAATTGGAACAGAACTTCTGTTTTCAAAAGTCCACGTGATTTCTGGGAGGAAAAAGGGGGGGGGGGGGTGGTAAGAGAAAAAAGCCAAATATTTCCAAAAAAAAAAGACTAAGGACTGTGCGAAAGAATTTGCGCCCAGAGCAAAGTTTGTTGGTGCCTTCCCCCACACACACTCCTAAAATTTATTATTACAGGGTACCCAGCGTCATGGGAAGTCAGAAAAAATCTGGAAAGTCATGGAATTTCAAAGTAGTCATGAAAAGTCAGGGAAATATTAAAATATAAAAAAAGTCAGGGAATTTAAAAATATTTTCTAAAAAGTCATGGAAAAGCTTTGGAGAAAAAATGAAAAATTATGCGAAATTCATCATATAGTTTCGGAGGAAAAAAGAGAATTTTAAAGAGTGATCCCAGAAAAAAAAATTTCTAATTTTCGACAAAGGTTTGCAAAAATAAGTAACACATTTTGTTGTTTGCCCGTTTGGTCAGAGAATTTTTGGAGATTTGGTCAGGGAAAGTCAGGGAATTTTTTGAGATTTGATCAGGGAATTTGCCAGTCATGTTTTGCTGGAACCCTGTATTAAGTGAAGAAACAGAAATAAATTCCCTTGTGTTTTTTGGAACTTTAAAAGATAAATTTTAATTAAGAAATTCCCAACAACTAAATAACATAAGTGAAAATAAGAAATAATTGGACTTATTTATTAGAGAAATAATGTTTTGCGAAAGAAATAAAATCATGAGAGAAATTCCCAGACAGTGATCGACTGCTAAAAAATTAATAAATAAATAACAGTAGTTGGTATGAATTTTTGCGCACCCTCAATTTTCACATCTGAGGGCACAAAGAAGCTACTGGGAAAAGGGGCAGGGTGCTTTTACCACGTCTAAAAGGGACAGGGATGCATCGGCAGTTTAAATGAAAAAGGCAGGGCGCAGTGCCCTTTGAATAACATCAAAAGGGAACACTAAGTCCTGAGACATATTCATTTATTTTTCTTCCCAAAGGTATAAAAACTAGATGTTTTCAGCATAATGTTTTGCCTGTTTATTTTTTAACACTAAAGCAATGGTTAATCAACACCTTAAAATTTAAGGCTTGCATTTTAACAATTAAACATAGTCATTCATATCTATACCTTGTGAACTTTTGTATATTTGTAGTATAAGCTAGTTTTAATTGGAATAATTTCTTTAGGTATTTAATACTAAACATTGTGCCATTGATAAATGATGAATAATCTTTCGGGTCTGAAAAATATGAAGACAGACAATATCCCAACGTGTACTGAAAGTCAGTGGCATAATGTTAAAATCTTTTTTATGTGGATAATTTGTTAAAATCTCAATTTGTGAATGAAAAATTTTGTTCTGAGAATATAGCAACTTTTACTGAATTTCAGTCTTAATAGACCGGAAAGCATTCAGTTGCCACATAGCAACTGAGCAAAAGAAAGAGAAAATAGACTAAATAATATAAACCAACCTTTTTCGCCCCAAAAAAAGAATGAAATAGTTTGACTCCCATTTCAAGTGATCAGTATTAGCAGAAGCTGTTAACTGTTGCAATCTATATAAGGAATTTTAATATTATTTACATTTATTTTAAAAAGAATTAAGATTGCAAAAATGTGGCTGCAAAGTTAAGTCCACTGGCTGTTATTAATTAAAAATTTCAATTTTCACTATATTAAAATTTCCATTGATACATGATGAATAATCTTTCGGGTCTGAGAAATATGAAGACAATATCCCAATATTTTCTGAATGTCAGTGGCATTGTTACAATAATGCATGTTATGTTAAAGTAATTATTAAATGCTTTAATAAATGTTGTATATTTTTTAAATTCAAATTCAAATACACAGCATATTTGAATCCCGCAATACAGTGGAAAATGTTCAGATCAAGAGGTTTAATAAAAATACAATTTCAACCATTTTTTAACAGTAACTGTAAAAGAAAAGTCCTGCAATCCTTGTCAGTTATGCACAATAGGGGAATTTATAAATGTTAATATCACTCAGAACAGTGTGGCTCATCTAGAATTCAAAAATTTATTTCAATAAAAGCAATAAGCTATTTTTCACAGTAGTACAAATTATTGATGTATTTGAGCAATCTGGCAGTTATTGCACTGGTAAATAGCCATATGAATGCTGAGTTCATTAACTAAAAAGTCCATGTAACATATGTACTGATAATGATAATGCAAATAGGTGAAATGGAAAAATTCGCTGATAAATGATGAATAATCTTTCGGGTCTGAAAAATATGAAGACAGACAATATCCCAACGTGTACTGATATCAGTGGCTATGTATATATATATATATATATATATATATTTGTCATTTCTTCAGTAAACAGCCTTGCTGCAGATTATAGCACTTAAATTGTGCAAAAAGTGAATTAAAATCACGATAGTAGTTCAATGGGGATGCATTGTAATCAATAAAACTTAGGACACCTATTTTTCAATTTGAAAAATATTAATCCTAATTTTGTATGTTTTAGTGAATGATAGAGAGCCATTTCATAGTTTTGTATAAAATTGTACCATGGGAAACAACAGATTTGGATGATACTTTTATAAGTAAAAGCATCTGAATCATTCTGTGGTAAGTTATAGTCCCGACGTTCTGAGCATCTTTTATTGCTGTATTTATTTATCCACATTTTAGTGAATTTTTCATATTAAATTTAGAGGGGGGGGGGGGGGGGGGTTGAATTCTCGGATCTTTTGGGGGTCTGAAAAATTTGAGGACTGACTAAATCCCAATGTGTGCTGAATGTCAATGACGTATTTAAAGTAAATTTTTGGTATAAATTATTTGTGTTAAAAAAAATTTATACCAAAAAAAAATCTTTTGTGTCTAAGAAATATGAAGACAGAATCCCAACCTGTACTAAATTGAATGTCAGTGGCATATTTAAATTTAAATCCATTGTCTTTTACATATTTGTGTTTTATAGAAAAATTGTTGTATTAAATTTTGTTATAATGTTGTATAAATTTTTGTTACACTGAAGCCATTGATAAATGAACAATCTTTCGGGTCTGAAAAATATGAAGACAGACTAAATCCCAACATTTACTGAATATCAGTGGCATATTCCCATCCAGAAAGTTCTGAGAATTCTTTTTTTTTAAAGGAATGTTTTACAAGGTTCATATGCCTTGGTAATAGAAATCAAGGAAATTGTTTCGGTCTTAGAATCTCAATGTGAAAGTACATTTTCCTTCAAAACCTGGGGAAACTAGTCTGGAAAAAGTATCCAATCTTTTTGTGAGCTTTTTTGGTGAAAAAGGGTCTCCTGAGGGTATATTTGGAGGAGAGGTTATGGTGTTTTAAAAAAGTTCAATTGAACAAAGAAAGCAGTTTATGAATAATCTCTTGTTATCATAAAAATATGAAGACATATAATACCTGTGTATACTAAATATCAGTGGTATTTTATTACATTAATCATTTCTCATTTAAAAACTGTTGTCTCCAGATGTATTATCACATTGTGCAATAATTCAGTGAAGGTAAAAACTATTGAAAAATAACAAAATTGAATGATTTGAAACTAGTTTTAATTAAATATACTGAATTTCATAAATTTGACTTTCTTTTTTAGGAATTTTTTTTTACATGTTTCATGCAAACTTCCGAAAAAGTATCCACAGAGCAGGAGTGATTCTGATCTAATTTTCCGAAAATTAAAAAAAATATCTGTCATAAATCTGAAAATTCGAACATAAAATGTATCTATTTCAACATACGATCGCCGAAAAAAATCAATCTTGTCATTCGTTTGAAGTAAAGTCGCCAATTTTGTCAAAGGATCGTGGGGAAAAAGGCAAATTTCGTCAAAAACATTGCGAAAAAACAGCAAATTTCGTCAATATTGCGAAAAAACAGCAAATTTCGTCAATATTGCGAAAAAAGGCAAATTTTGTCAAAAACATTGTGATAAAATGATCAGATTTCATCAAAAACATTGCGAAAAAACCGGCAAATTTCGTTAGAAGATTGCGAAAAATGGCAAATTTCATCAACAGATCTCGAAAATCTGCAAATTTCGTCAAAAGATCACGAAAAAACATAAATTTCAGCAGAGACGAAAAAAAAATTGCCGGTAGTGGACACACCCCCCCCCCCTCTTGTAACTTTTCAGAAAATTTGCTGTGAATTTCAGAAATTTTTTTTTTACTCAGAATCACCCCTGCCACAGAAAACTTAGAACTTCTTAAATAAACAAAATATGCCTTATAAACTTTGTAATTATAGTGAGGCAAAATTTGACTTCACTGATTTAATTGACGTATACAGAGTGATTCATAATTCTGTTCGGGGTTTCACAAGGCTATAGGCATAAAACTATGATGAATACAACAGTAAAGAACATTGTGCTAAATACATAAATAATTCAAGTTTTGTTAAGACCTTACAGGTGTTAGTGTGTGAACCCTTGGTCACGCGGCAAGCAACAAATCGATAATTCAGTTCTTTCCATACTCTCTCCCCAACATAGCATGATCCACAGTATTGACAGTGGATGTGATCAGTCCATGCAGTTCTACTAAATCATGCGTCAAAGGGGTTACAAACACAATATCTTTAACATAGCCCCACAAGAAAAACTCGCCCAGTGTTTGTTCGGTGAGAAACTGAGCCATAGCAGTAGAGGGATGTAGACTGTGGTTATAAAAAACTTGAATTATGTATTTAGTGCAAGGTCCTTTTCTGTTGTACCCATCATAGTTTTGTTCCTATAGCCCTGTGAAATCCTGGAGGGAATTATGAATCACCCTGTACAAGAATAGAAAATAGAGAATGGAGACTTGTATCTTACATTATGAATATTACCTGTATAATGTTCTCTTTTAAGTATGTATGGCATGAAAGGGATTCACTTTTAAAGAAAGTAGAATAAAGATATCCTATAAAAGTGAATTACAAATTAAGAGCGATTATTGCCATTCAACCAATAAAATCTCAACATATAACTGAATATCAGTGGTCGTCTAAAAATTTCGAATGTGGGAAGGGAAACCATTGAATGTTGATGAATAAGACTTGTCAATTCCATTGTGTGGTACCAAATGATACCTTCAGCTGTCTTGCTGATTTTTTTCAAGAATTTTTAATTTTCAGTTTGTTTTACAAAGTGGTAATTGCAAAATAATTTAATCTTTCTGTGTTGCATATTTTAGATAATTAGTTATAAATTGGTTAATCTTGAAAAACATGACATTTTTATTATGGATTAAAAAAAGGAATGTTAAATAGGCAATTAAATTATTTTGAGGCCACATTATTTGAAGTGAAATTACTCATTTATATGCATTTGTTTTGTCTGTAAATTTCTAATGATAGTATATACTATAATTTTCAAAACAAAATATTTATGAATGATACTAAGAAATTTATTAGTCATTTAGTCAGGATGTACTTGTTTTTTGTTTAAAAGATAAAATACTGTTTATGTAATTGTGTGTACAAATTTGCTGTCATTTGTAATTATTTTTAAAAACTTTAAATCTTTTATTATTGCAGAAGTGGTCAAAAGGAAAAGTTCGTGACAAATTGAACAACTTGGTTCTTTTTGATAAAGCAACTTATGAAAAAATGTTAAAAGAAATTCCAAGCTACAAACTCATCACACCATCTGTAGTATCTGACAGATTGAAAGTTAGAGGATCATTAGCCAGGAAGGCACTTGAAGAATTGCAGCAAAAAGGTATCTTCTACTTCTATTCTTAAATTTCTGTGCTAACTATGGATGAATTTTCTAATGACTTCTGTTATGAAGTCTTCTATTTTCTTGGTTTTTATGTTAGCCGGGCATAGGTGGTAAATTGCCAAATATTCTTCACATCACCATTATACATATTGTATTCATATCATTAAAATATAAACACTTAAAATAAATGTCATCCACTCATTTCATTAAAAAAAAAAACCCATAAAGCAAAATATTTATTTCTCCATCAAAACATTGTTAATTTACACACGTAAAATAAAAGCTGCTATTGGCAAGATTTGCTCACAGCTAACATAAATTATTTTTTCTTATGAGTACAAATGTTTATCGCAAAAATATTTTTTCCTATGAAACATTCCGGCACATTAAGACTGATTTTTAAAATCATGACATAATAAAATCATGACACTTGCAGTTATAACTATCGTAGTGGTTTAGAATCAAATAGTTTTTCATTTTTCTATAAATGAATTGCATGTGATAGTTGTCTTATATGACCTTTGTCCTGCTGTTATACCCTAAAATTTGGTTCAAAACACCAAAGGTTGATAAATGTGATTTCATAGTTTCTGAATTAAGAGTGTATAGCAGTCTTCTGTTTATGGGCATTTACCCTTAATTTGCTATATTTTGAATTTCAAATATACTTAGTTATAAATTACATTTGTCATTGATTTAGCAGGGGTGATTGGGTTCAGGTTATATACCTGAATTCAGGTGTTTTTTTCATTTTCAATACCAAAATTTCGGTTTTGCTGATAGTTAAATTCATAAAATAAGACTAAAATATTATAGGTGCAGATTAAGTTAATGAATAACAACCTAACATTGTCCATAAGTATGATTGAACATGAATGTAACATTTCGTCAGTCGGTCGTGATTGAAACACTTGGCATATTTTTTTTAAAAATGCAAATCCCCATGTTGAACGTTTATTTTCAGCTGTGAAAATTTTTTTTTGTGGTTTGGGGGGGGGGGGATTTTTATCTATAGAACAAGAAGCTTTAGAGGATCGTTTGTTCATAAAATGTTCAGGACTTACATTGCAAACATTTATTCCTATAAACTGTATACAATATTATAATGGGAAGATTCTATAAAATCTGTTGTCAAAATTTAATGGAGAAAATTTTTTGTTTTCATGTGTTTGTTTCGCAATGTGGTGACTGTTTGTTTAGGAGCCTCTGACTCCTTCCAGATTTTGGGAATCTGTACCTGATGTAAAATATCAATTTCGTATGATATTGCTAAACATAATTAAAATTCATACTGCAATAAATTATGTTCCCTCTCCCCCTTCTCCTACAGAACCTTTTTCTAGCTAAAATTTCAAGTATTATTTCACGAACCCACAATCAGCCCTGATTTAGCCATTTGGAAGTTACCTGATGATGAGAAACTGCAATAAAATTGTTTCAGGGCTATGGAATTTTCAATGTATTTATTTTATATATAATACAATATAGTTTATAAAATTCACACACAAATGTTGTGAAAAATGTTGTAAATTTTTCTATCGCACGAAATTTCCTCTTTTTTATTTTCCCGAGTTTCATCCCTGGAAATAGATGTTTATATGTACATATGAAAACAAGTCTCTTACTCTGTGTATTTATTCATGACACATACGTTCAATTGATTACATTTGTTCGCTTAAAATTTTGCTGCTTAAAAAACAGCAACCAACCTCCAGATTAATTTGAATTTTGTGTGCTACTATTTCTCATTTTCAAAGATTGGCAGGTCTGATTATAATCAATGCAGCGACTCTTATAACAGATCCAAAAAATTCTCATCATTAACTCATTCACATAATTTTAATATCCAGTGTAATGAAATTTCGGTCGATCTCTATTCTAAACAATGCAACATTTCATAGATCTTTTATCTTTTTGTCTAAATTTTCAAGTTTTTCTTTGGTTTAAGAAATACATTCATAATAATAGTTTATTCATTAAAAAATTCTATTAACAGTGATTGTTTATAATTTTTAATTAAATAATTTAAAAATGTATAAATACAAATACCCTGTATAAATACATTTTTTTTTAAATTGGCATTTCACTGCATTTACATGAGTTTTTGAAGAGTATATTTTAAAACTTATTGATTGCTAATGTAGCTTTTAGCATTAGTTTTATGTAATTTGTCATTAACTAATCTTATGTTATGAATCATGGGTGGAAGATTTCTATCCTATGGCGAAATCCAGTCTATCTTTGGAAAGACAGATAGGAAAAAATTTATCTCTGACTGGTTATAGTTTGCCTGTATAGTATGTAATTTCAATTGGCTTTTCAAGCACATTCAACCTGCCCACTTCACCCCTTCATTGTCACTTTTTAGGGTTTGTTCGTCTCACGAAACCCTTTTCGTCTCGCTTCTTTGTCTGTCTGTCACAGAGTCCATTCTCAGAAGCTGTATAAGTTGTAGGTAAAAAAAATTTCAAGCCTTTAGCTGAATACCTACTGTCACATTGAAAATCATTAAGTTTTGAAAATGTCTTCATTACATTAAAACCCTTAAAAACCTACTCATTAATGTAGCCTAGATTTAAATAAACCGCAAAGAAAGAATCTCCAGAAGAGGATGGAAAGGTTGACATAGTCACAAATTGCAATGACAATAACAGATTAAACATTTTCAGACATCCTTATCTCATAAAATATTCCACCTAAGAACATGAAATTTTGGGGACACATACACAAAATTAGCTTTCAGAATTTCTAAAAATGTAATTACTCTCACTAGAAGTGGAAATATCAATTAAAAATTTATTTGAATAAATTAGTTTCATTTATTTTCATTGGAAAACCACAGACTAACAGTCTGCACCTGTTCCCAAGGCCAAAGATGGTGGACTAGGCAATTTTCAGGCTCTATACAATTTTTATTATTGCATTTATTGACTTGAATTTATTTTTGTACGACAAATACAGAAATCTAATTTTTATAAAGATGGTATAATTAGAACAGAAAATTACGAATTAATTTTGCGTTAATGAAAATAATTTTTGTACTAATCAAAACATTTGCAGCTAGTTGTGAAATAGGAGACTTATAACATTTATCAGCTGGACAATAACTGTTGAAGGGAAACGCGATTAAAAAAACGCAGGTTTTGAGGGTAGTAAGAGATTAAAAGCTCTATTATTATTTTTAAATATTGCATTTACTAAATTTTAAAATTTACGTCTAAATTTACCATTATTCATTACATTGTTTATATGCATAGAATATAACCAAAATCTATATCTAGGTAGAACATTTCAACAACTGAGAAAAAAAAATGATTAGGTGCCATTGACATATTTTATTTTTGCATATTTATTATATATTTATTTTTGCATATTTATTATATATTTATTGCATATTTATATAATTTTGCATATTTTTTTTACGGTGAATCAAGAAATCTTAATTTTTATAAGGATCGCATTATTTGAATCAAATTTATTTTATCACAAAGTGGTTTTTGTATATATAAAAAAAAGAAATAAAAGCTAATAGACAATGATGTAATTAATAATGCGAATAGGGATTATTAAAGAAGAGAAGAGGTAGGAGTGAGAAACTATTTTTTATTTTTTAAAAATATCTCATTTAGTCCACCTGACAAGTATTATTATGACTGAGCAGAATAGTGGGCTTTGTTCATTATCGGATCGGTTCAGATATTCAAAAAATGAAAAAATAAACTGGTAAATTTTTATTTTATAAAAATTTTTTTTTTTTTTTTTTTTTCAAAATGAAATTTATTTGGATTTATTAAAGGATAAAATGTTGAAAGGAATATTAAACGAAACCCTTTGTGCAATCTCAGTTTTTTTGTACCACTGACCAGGCACTTATCTGCTAGGCAGAATGCCTAGCTTAATGGTTTGTGTACCTGAACGCCGCATGGCAGTAAACATACTTTAAACCGTAATATTTATTCAATTAAATGTATCTTATTTCTATATGGTAGTCATTTGAAATTTACTTTCCTGAAAAAATTTCTGGTTGAAATATGCTTACTTGAACAAGTCTCCCACTAAAATCAGGAGATTTGGCAAGTATGCCATCATTAGTTTGTTCATTTACATTACAGGGTTCCCAGCGACCTGGAAAGTCAGGGAATTTCAAAGTAGTCAGGGAAAGTCATGGAAATTAAAAAATATATATAGGAAAAGTCAGGGAATTTGCAAATATTTCCTAAAAAGTCATGGAAAGGTCTGGGGAAAATGTTTTTTTTTAAAATTTGAAATCATTTCTTTATCAGAAAAGTGTTACTACATTACTTGCTACATGGCGCCTCTGAAAAATCTCTTGACTCGTGTCGGTTTCAAGATCGAAAAATTCCTTCAAATGGAATGCAGAAAAACCATACTATGGACAAAAGTTTTCTACATTTTTGAGACTTTTTGATGACATTTCACGTTCTAGACTTTGTCATGTGGGATTCATTTGAAAACTGGCAAAGATTAAGGTTTTTTGAATTATAATGTTTTATTGAATTTAATTTTGCAATTTTCTTGAAAGGTGCTTGAATTTTCTCCTGGGAAAAGAGTATGAACCCCGTTATTACATTACAAATTTCAGGCCTAGAAGTGCTCCTATATTTTCTATAATTCCTATAAATTTTTAAAAGTTCCTATAATTCCTATTTTTTCCTATAATTTTTGAAGGAGGTATGTAGTTGTCTTAAAATTTAAGGTTTTGGATATTGCAATTTGAACGAGGAGAGTCATTTTGAAATTGATGAAATCCAAAAGAACATACATAAGACTAGAACTACAAAACTGTGAAGTAACCTAATTAGTTTAACTAATTTTTAATATTTCTAATTAGGTTACTTCGGAAAAACTCTGCCTTGAATACTGCATTGGGTTCGGTAAGCTAGTTTTACCTGAGCCTAATCTGATCCCCCATGTATTTGCTTAATTTTTATTTTTTATTTATTTACTTATTTTTTGCTATGGCTCAAGTTGACATTGTTTTGGGTTGTGTTTTGGATTTCGTACTGATCAGGTTCAGATATATACTATACTTAATTTTTCAGAAGAAAGGCCAGAGTAATTGTTTTGGATGGGAAAGCTATATTTATACTCTTATAAGAATATATATATATATATATATATATATATAATATATTCTTATAAGAGTATAAATATAGCTCTTAATAAAAGCATGTCAAAAAATGAATATATATATATATATATATATATATTCATTTTTCTTCATTTATTGGTTGTCTCCTTGATAAAACAACATTCTCGTTTCATTAAAATATGGTACTACAGTTTGAAACCATTTGTCTGGAAACCAATTATCAAGAATCATATTTCCAATCAATTAATTTTAGAATGTTTCCAGAAAAAAGTGCCTTATACAATGTCAGTTTGACATGTGCATTGTTAGAGAAATCAAACATGCATGGCATAACTTGATGACAACATCTAGGATTTGAAATGGAACAATTTTGATATAGGGTGTTTTTATTTTTATACAGAATTATTTTTTCTAAGGGATTCCCATAATTTCGTTAATAAACTGGTTAATGTAATAATTAATTTGAAATAAGAACAAGGACACAGTTACACCATATTATACAAATCTTATTGAATGAGTGTTGCTTTGATTCCCAATCAAGTTCTCTAAAAAACTAGTTGGTTCCAACCACTTTGGATAAATAATATTATAATACTGCATTGGTTTATACATCTAGTTCAACTGTAGGTGTTTTAGGTCGACTAAAATTACTTGTACAATAAAATCTACTTTGTCATTATCTCGCGGCAATGCGTATATTGAGCAAGATTTTCTATAAATGTTTTTTACTTTTAAAGAAAAGTTTAAAAGAAATTAAGACTAGTCAGTGAAAGATGTTGTTCAGACATGAACGCATTTTAAACATTCCTATTAGAAATGAGTTTGGTCCAACAATTTGAAATCTGAGCAAGTGCACAGCAGAAAATTGTTAATAGCATTTTAAAATTGTTCAAAAATGATTTTCTCATTTAAAAATCTTTTCATTGAATTAATTCTAAATATCCCCTTATTACAACGTTTTGTAATTTTAATGTCCCTGGAAATCTGTTTAAAATAGCAAATTTGTTATTTAAACCCACCCACTGGCAGAAATAAAAAAATTTCACAATTCTTATTTTTTCAAAATATCCAACTATGGCAGAAAGACACAAATCCTGTTTTCCAGCAATTCTGAAAAATGACTTCACAGAAAGACAAGGGATATTCCATGGTTTCTTTATGGTAACAACACTGACTATGCAAAGTCCTCAGAAAGAATATTTCTCATTTTATCCCGTCACAATTCAGTTCCCTTTCAAACTGATTTTAAAGATTGTAAAACACTTTAAGAAACTTAAGGCTGTATTCTTATTTTTTAAATAGCAAGTTTTTTTCCCCTTTTTCAAAGTGGGAATAAATAATATATTCACTTTGAGCTCGAACACTGGTATATAAACAGAGGCAGTTTTTCAGGCCCGGGCTTGGGCTGAACTTGTCTGATCTCTAATTTCTCTTAGAGGGAAAATTACTGAACCGTGTAACTAAAAATTAAATATAAAGAAGAAAAAGGGAACAAGAAGAAGCTGTTAGACAACAAAGCACATGAAGGTGTGTCCAATGAGAATTAAAACTGTTGGAAAAAATATAAAAAGAAAAAAAGTATAAAAATTTCTATAAAATCATTGAAATACTGTATAATCTTTATTAAATAAAGGCAACGGACATTCACAAAAGGACTTAAACAAAGGTAAAAAAAAAATTGAGTAGGAATTGCTTCTTCGATGAGTGCGTTTGATATCATTTGAATTTCAGCTGAATAGGGGAAAAAATCAAAATTAAGTTCTGCTGCATAATTTCTTCCCTTAAAGATGATTTGGTCATTTTCCCAGCACATACTTTTAACTTGATCTTTCTCATCATCCATTCTGCTTTTATAATAGAACATCTATTTTTTTTATGAATATACAACTTCAGTGAACTCTCCAATGAATAGAAATAATAATAAACTTTTTCCACCAATAAATATAGAATTATTGCTTGCTGAGTAAATTGTGTTGTTTAGATTCATTGTAATTGCATTTCGAACTTTTCTAATTTGAATGGATATTTTTTCTAAGAAATTGATCTGTAAACTGCTTATAGTAATTAAATTGATAAATATTAAAGTATAAGTTGTTTGCATTGTATGTTAATATGTCCATATTGTATGCACTATAATTAATGCATTTTATTATATGCGTATACCCGTATAAAAATTCCTATAAAATTCCTATATATATTTTAAAAAATTCTTATATTTCCACAACATGTCACTTCTAGGCCTGAAATTTGTGATTTATATTTTATGTTGCTTGTTATTTTGTTTTATTTAAAGCAGATATTGTGTATGCCCGTTTGGTCATGGAATTTTCTTGGATTTGGTCAGGAAAAATCATGGAAAGTCAGGGAAATTGCCAGACATGTTTTGCTGGGAACCCTGCATTATGATTTATCACATTTTATTTGAGAATTACAGAAACATTACTATACAATCGTCTTGTGAAATTTTATTACTTTCGCCTATTGTTATAATCTTATTTAGTTTTTTGCAACTCATTCTTGCAGCTCAAATATTCTATTATCTTAATATCTGTACTAAATTTAAATTTTATTTCTTCTAGGTCTTATCAAACAAGTAGTGAAGCACCACAGCCAAGTTATTTACACGAGAGTGACGAAGGAAGATACATCTTAATGTACATTGTGATTTAATTAAAAAAAAAAACAAAAAAAGTTTTGTGATGTTATGTCTTTTAAGAATAATTTTATTGTAAAGTATGATAGGTAGCCAGCCTACTTGACTAGTGTACAGTAGAGATAAGTTCGGCTCTCTTTTCAGAGCCTGAGCCTGCCCGACCCTGAAACATTTTGTGTCATCAGAGTTCGACAAAAAATTACATAATATTTAAAAAATGTTCTTAAAGTAATATCTCACTTTTAAAAACCTTCGTACATGAAAGTGACTGTTAATCCCCAGCACATAATTAATTTTATGAAAATTTACATTTAATCATATCAAAAGAGAAGTTTAGTATTAAATAAAAATATACTTCCTTAAAAAGATTCTCATATTTTTCTCCCAACAAGCAAATCTGATGGACATATTAATGAAGTGTGAATAAATGTATGAATTTGTAGAAATTATTTTCTATGCCGAAGTATTGAACGCTTTTCTATTTCCTATAAAAGGTATAATATATCATAAATTATAATTCCTTAATTAAAACAATATTTCATGTTCCTGAAAATCAGCGTAAATTAAAAGTGTGACACCCATTATCTGAAAGATTCTATGCTTTTATAGGAAAAGTGGTTCATTACAAATACTATTGCTTTCTATCGGAATAACAATAATACATGAAAATTATATCTGCTTACGAATGAAAGGAATTTTGTAAATGTGCAGAGCACAGCTTTAGCATGAACAGTGTTTGTTCATAACAGAAAATAGAATCCCTAACATTTTCATATGAAGAGCGAATTATGACTGGCACACAGTGGAAGACTAAAAATTTGCAAACCTTAAGCTAATGTTGATTCATGTGATGACATGTAATTTTATCAAGCTTTATATAAATATGATAAATTGTAAGAATAATAGGACAATTTTCTTTAGCATTTTAGCTAAAATGCTTAAGACATTTTAACTTTTTCTTTAAAGGGTATAAGAGATAAATTCTCACTCTTGTGTACTTTGAGTAAACAAATCTAAAATTACAAATTAATGTTACACTTCACTAGCAAAGTCCTAATCCAAAAATAAATTGGTGTCATTTTTTATGATAATCATTATCGAATATATCACATGGCTTTAAAATAAATAGAAATATGATTAGAGTTGCTTAGGGAAAAAAAAAGGAATATAATTAACAAGCTTTTGCTTGCTCTTGTTAACATGCATATTAATTTTTTTACGAAGGCCTGCAATATATTTAAAGTAAAAAAATATAGAATACAACAAAACAAAGCATATTACAGGAAAAAAATTCTTGTAATTTTTTGTATTTATTTAAAATTTTATAATTCATTACATTGTTTATATGCATAGAATATAACCAAAATCTATATCTAGGTAGAACATTTCAACAACTGAGAAAAAAAATGATTAGGTGCCATTGACATATTTTATTTTTTAACCCTGGGGGAAGAAAATCCTATGTAATAATAAAATCAGATTCAATGTTGCCAGTTCACTACAAGAAGGCTTCTTAATCCTATCACTGACAAGCCTGTGTTAATATGTTCACTAAGCTCCAGGTTTCACTGCAATACAAGCCTTTTTTTAATTAATATAATTTTGTGCATACAATGCAGTTTTAATATATTTAGTAGTTGTTGATACCCTCAAGGTGTACATTCATGTATATATTTAAGTTTTTATATAATTTTGGAATAACTTTTTTTAGCATTTAAAATAAAATACAGAGAAAACATTACAATTTTGACGTTTTGCTGGACAGTCAGAGGGTTAATCAAGAAGTGTTTATTTAGGGAGAGCTATATTACTGGATATGAAAGATTAAAGCCAGTGGTGTTAAATCAGGCCAGATCTCACTTTGAAGAAGAACAATATTCCAGTAGATGACTTGTTTGTATTTCAATAATTGGAAACTGTATACGTGAATGTACAAAAGAAAAAAAAAAAGTTGTGTATACATTGAGATAAATAAAAGTGCATTGTAAAAAAAAATATATATAAACTGTAATATTATCTTGGAGTAAAAATTAATACAACACCTAATCTTGTATTCAGAAAAGCGGGATATTCCCTTTTGAGAAGCAATGAATTGGTTTTAAGGCAGACACAAGGTATTATTAAGATTGTTGTTTTAATGATTTATCTGACTAAATCTAAATTTTCTGGTTAGTGTCTCTTTTAGGTAGATTTAGTAAGAAATACTATCTATTACATTCTCACCTAAGTTGGAATTTTTGAAAAAATTTTGAGGATCTACGCCGATTATGACTCCCAAAACCACCCCCAGTTCAAAACTTTATATATCGGTCAGTTTTTTATGGACACGATAACTCCCATAATTCTGCACAAATCTCTTCCTAACAGATACATAAAATCAAGGGGCATAAAATCTCGATCAAGTTCATTAATAGGCAAAATCGAACCAAAATGGGGGGCTTTTTGTGAAAACAGAAAAACCCTATAATTTCTTAATTATGCTACGTATCGAATCCGTTTAAAGTTATTACTTCTAGGAAAAGGGCCGAAAGTTTATGTATGACAGATTTTGGATATCATTAAAAATGGCCCCAAAAAAAAAGTTTTAGAAGAAAAAAAATTCATAACTTCGTCAATTCAGAAGATATCAAATCCGCATAAATTTATTATAAATCCTCTTATTATCTAAACCTTTTATATTGACAAAGTTTTTTATAGGACCAACCCTTTATAGCAAAAAAAAAAAAATCCCTGCCGGCTCATCCTGCAAACAAGTTAGGTTTCGAAGTGGGCGTTTCCAAATGCTGCATCATGGCAAAAAGGTCATTTCTTCCGCAATAACCAACAAACTGGTGCCCCACGGTCTGCCTGTGCCTGCAGGCCAAGCCGTCAGGGTTTTTTTTTTTTGTGTGTTTGGTACGTTGTTTGCACAAGCCTGAAGTTTGAACCCAAAGCGACTCGCCTGCATGTTTCTGACAGATTTTCTCATTAGATTGGGCAGTTTTTCTTGGCAGACTCTGGTTGGCCAATACTGTGAACAGTTTTATTAGTATTAAATAAAATAAGAAGGCATATGATATTACTTTGATTTCAAAAGTATTGAGAACAAAAATCAAATTATTTGAAGAATGTAAACTGTAACTTCCGAAAATCAAAATAGTTCAACACAAAGACTAAAACAATTAATATGCACTGAAGGTGAGTTGGCACTTTTTCAGAGCACAAGCCCATCGGAACCTGAAAAAACATTTGTCATCTGAGGCAGTCTGATATAGAAAGTACACAATAGAACATTATTAATAACATTTAATAATTGCTTTAAAGATTTTCTTACTTTAAATCTTTTTGCATAGAAGAAGTATTAGTAAATAATCTCCCATGACAATGATTCGTGTTTTCATGTCTGAAAATTTAAAATGGCAAATTCGTTATTTATACCCAACCACTGGCAAAGATCTGTAAAAGTAATTTCTTATTCTTTAAAAATATTGTACAATTATCACAGAAAGACAGGTTTGTTTTCTAGTAATTCTAGATAAGGACTTGAAACAAAAAGACAATATATAGTTTTCTGTGTTACCAACATTCACCACGCTGAGGCTTCATAATCAAGAATATTTCAGTTTCCCCCAGGTCTAAAAAAAGGCAGGGTGCTGCTGGTTAGAAAAGGGCACTTTTATTCTTAAGGGCACTTTTTTAATTGTTAAAGGCATTCTTTTGGTTTTTAAAGCCACTTTTGATATTTCAAAGTCAAAACACTCTTTTTAAGACAACATTGAGTCAGGTTTTTACTATGAAAGCAAATTTTTTAATGCAAAAAGGAAAAAGGGCACTTTTTTTACTGAGGGCAAGAAGGGTGCTAATTATTTTACTGGAGGGGGCAAGAAGGGTTCTAATTCTTTTTATGAGGGGCAAGGAGGGTGCTGTTTTCAGGGGTGGAAAATCTGCTCCAATTGCTCCGAACTGCTCCAATTTTGATTTCCTGCTACATTCTGCTCCAAAAATAGCAGTTTTTTAAAATTCTGCTCCAATCTGCTCCAAAAATGGAAATTTCTTAATCTAAAAAATTAGAATTAAAAAAAAAAATTTCATTAACTTCGTATAGGCTTGGCAACTCACTGCTATCATGCATGTAGCTAAGATATGCAGCATCATTTAAGTTTAAAAATTATTTCTAACTGAATAATGGATTATACTACATAATCATTGTTGTCTTACATTTCAGTTTTTATAATATAACATATCTTAATCCAAAGAGGATGATTACTCCAAAACACAGCTGATGTACAATCTATCAAAAATAAGCATTATTGAACAGATATCCAGCATTAAAACTGTTCTCAAACAAAATATTTTTACCCCCTCAACAGTACAGAAATTTCTGACACATCCACAAACTATTTTCAGATGTAAAAGCATGAAATTGGTAAGGCATGACTACTGAAGTGATATGAAATTGAATAGCAGTTTTTGATAAATGTCACATCTTATGCTATAAGTGATTTTTGAGGCATAAAGACCTTTACAGAACTGTAGTATCCTAAAATTGAGTTAAAAATGCTCACTTTGATAACATAAAAAATAATCTGTTTTTATCGAAAAATAGAAAATTCTATTTGATTTCAATGCTAAAACATAAGTTTGTTCTACTACAAAACCATTAAATTCTGATACAGAACTGCAATTTATTCTGATACAAAAACAATTTTTTTATTTTCTACTCCTTTATTATGAGACTCCAAATCAGAAGATTTGTTATTATAAAGTGTGCTTCAGCCAATTAGCCAAAAGATTGGTTGCTGTCGTTCTTTAGCAGTGGACTGAATGTCACGAAGATTGTAAAAAAAAAAAACAAATTGCATGAAATCAACAATAATACTGTTGATATAGAAGCATGCACTCTTCACAAAGGCCACAATGCATTTGGCCTGGCCACGATTTTAAAATGTGTCTTATTGACTTATACTATTTTTTTAAAGAAAACCACTGTGCAGTCTAGTGATTACTCACAGTTACAGGTATCACTTGGGTTATTTAAATTTACTATCAAATGTTTGTCATTTGCCAAAAATATACAATAACTATTATAATCCCTGCGTGCCAGGGAGCTAGCCGGGGAAGACATTAAACGCTCAACGGCTGGGTTCTCCCTCAGCCGAGTGGTCTTCCTCAGGCATTAAAATAAAAATAACTATTGTAAGTAAACATATTTAACTTGTTACATTCTGTTTTTAATTTAAATCTTTTCCTAAAGTGTTAGATAAGTTGAATTATTTTTTAATTTCTAAAAGGGGTGTAAAACATTTGTTGTCAGAATATGGTATATTTGTTATGTATTATTGGAATGTGGAAAGTTAATTCATCTGTTATAGTCATATTACTACAAATTTTGAAACTCTAAGTAATTAATTTTGTTGAAATTGTATATATGCACTATGTTAAAGAAAAGTTCATTAACAAAGCATATTTGCTTTTAATTTAGAGCTGCTACAAAATGTAATTAACCCACTCCAAAACTGTAATTGACGTGCTCCAAAACTGGCATTTACTGCTCCAAAACTGTAATTGACGTGCTCAAAAATTGGCATTTACTGCTCTGTCACGATGTAATCGCAACATTTTTAGCGCAATCGCGATGTGTACAATTGCACGTGTTCAATTTCCCATTAAATCTCTAAATTTATTAATTTTAATGTTTCTTTCAGTATTTAATTATCCCCGTATCAGCGTTTTTTAATTATCTTTAATTTAACGTATCCGTTGTCTGCCAACGCTGTTTCTTTCTCATTTTAACTTTCGTCAAACGCCGATATTTCGCATTTCAGTCGATGCATATTGCGGCAGTTTCGTGGGGAATTCGTTATCGGCTCAGCGCTTCTCCCGTTCCTTCGATCCGGCAAAAGCGCTCCACATGCTTCGCCGAGGAACGCGTTGCGGTAGGTTCATCGCTCTTTGGCGCGCGCCAACAGTTGGCGTGTTTTCGGAGCTCGCTCCGTTTCTGCGCATCGCTATTGGACGATCGCAGGTTTTATCGCCAAGGGCAACCGGCTCGGCACTTCGCGCTGATGTTAAAATCAGTTATGTTCTGGATGTGCTCAGTGTAGTTAGGGAGTTTTTCTCCTCTTGAATTTCATCAGTCATGGAGGACGCGAAGTCACCGGAGTCCCTCACCTATTCAGAGTTTTATAAATGAATAAATCATCTCCTTTTTTTTCCATCAAGAAGTGTGTTGTATCAGTTATTCCTAAGATGAGTGTGCTGTGTTTGTAGTTATGTATCTCTCGCGTCATTTATACATCGCATCGTTCCTGCTAAAAAATGGGTGAGAGAATTCCTTTTTACTTATTTTAATTATGTGCTAGTCCATCGCTAAAATAATAGCGAGCGTGAGACCTTGGGTTCATTTTAATATTTATATTTTGCGGTTCTTCACTTGTGATCACGTCACCACGTGTTAGCACGTGGTCGGCCCAAAATGAACCCAAGGTCTCACGCTCGCTATTATTTTAGCGATGGACTAGCACATAATTAAAATAAGTAAAAAGGAATTCTCTCACCCATTTTTTAGCAGGAACGATGCGATGTATAAATGACGCGAGAGATACATAACTGCAAACACAGCACACTCATCTTAGGAATAACTGATACAACACACTTCTTGATGGAAAAAAAAGGAGATGATTTATTCATTTATAAAACTCTGAATAGGTGAGGGACTCCGGTGACTTCGCGTCCTCCATGACTGATGAAATTCAAGAGGAGAAAAACTCCCTAACTACACTGAGCACATCCAGAACATAACTGATTTTAACATCAGCGCGAAGTGCCGAGCCGGTTGCCCTTGGCGATAAAACCCGCGATCGTCCAATAGCGATGCGCAGAAACGGAGCGAGTTCCGAAAACACGCCAACTGTTGGCGCGCGCCAAAGAGCGATGAACCTACCGCAACGCGTTCCTCGGCGAAGCATGTGGAGCGCTTTTGCCGGATCGAAGGAACGGGAGAAGCGGTGAGCCGATAACGAATTCCCCACGAAACTGCCGCGATATGCATCGACTGAAATGCGAAATATCGGCGTTTGACGAAAGTTAAAATGAGAAAGAAACATCGTTGGCAGACAACGGATACGTTAAATTAAAGATAATTAAAAAACGCTGATACGGAGATAATTAAATACTGAAAGAAACATTAAAATTAATAAATTTAGAGATTTAATGGGAAATTGAACACGTGCAATTGTACACATTGCGATTGCGCTAAAAATGTTGCGATTACATCGTGACATGCTCCAAAACTGTAACTAACCTGCTCCAAAACTGGCATTTCCTGCTCCAAAATTGCAATTTGACCTGCTCCAAACCTGCTACAAAAATGGATTTTCGATTTTCCACCCCTGTGTTTTGTAAACCGAAGGACAGGCAGGGTGCAGCACCCTTCTGAAACTGCCTGAGGGAAACTCTATTTCTTATCAATAACAGTTGTTACCTTTCAAACTGATTATTAAATGATTGTAAAACATTTTAACTGAAGAATTCTTGTTTATCAAAATATCAATTTATGAATAAACATTTCTTTTGAGGCTGGGCCCAAAGATTAGTATTTTAAAGTCAAGCTTATAAAACGCTAAGCCTGTATCATTGTTAAGTGCCCCATATATTTTATAGTGATAGGGACTTTGTTAAATGGGTATTTTATTGAATTAAAAATCAATATGAATTAGAAATCTATATCAATCGGTTGAAATACAAGGTGTTTTATTAACCTCTTACGCACCATATTCAATTTAGTGATAGTATGCTGAATTCCAGATATATTAAATTTCGTCAAAAGTAGTTCATGTCATTATTTATAATTGTAATGTAAAGAGATTAAATAAAGGTTTATATTACACAAAGAGAAATAAAGTTTGAAGCTATCGTCTATGTGATCATCAAAATTAGGAACATAATCGCTGTGCGTGATTGACATAATTATTCTATAAAATCAGTATCCGAGTTACAAAATTGAAAGCCAAACACAACAATTTATGAAAGACAAATGAACAGAATGACTATTAGAACATCGATTAATTATTAAGACATTGCATTGCAGTCTGCACTTAAAATGAGGATGTAGGCACATACGTCCTGGTAAAAGGGTTTAAGGAGGGGTTAAGGGCTCTGCAATAACAAGGCAAGTGGAGTTACCTTGATTGTCAATTTTCAGATTTATGTAATGTATTATTCAACGTATAAGGATCTATAAATTTTATGATCATAAGCAAAGAAAATATGCTCAAACTTTTAATAGGATTGTATGCTAATAAGTTATATTTTAAATTAAAATGTTGAAAGTAAATTTAAAAGCTTCGTAGCTGAAAACTTCATTTCACTTGCCTTGTTATTGCAGAGGGACCCTCAATTATCAAAGTGAATTGTTTTACAGTGAATCTCAATCGTTCACATCTTAAATGCAGTCCAGAAATTTATGAATAGAATTGGAATTTTGTAACACATATAAATAAAACATAATAGCACATAAAAGAATATTTTATTCATCATAGACTATTTTATTTTGAAGAAAGAAATTCCTGTCTAATGGTTTGAAAATTGTGTGTTAAAGAATGAATGTCAAGTTTCAACCCTTATCCAAAGGGCTGTCCCTTTAAAAATCAAATAGTTAAGCAGTTGACCCTCAAGAACAAAATTGCACTTTTTTCTAAAGAAGTGCTCTCAATTTTTTAAATCTTAGATGCCATTTTCTTTTTACCTTACTTTTCAATAAGAAGGATTATGTGTTTGTCTATAGTCAGTTGTCTAGAGAAACAGGAAATGTATATCGAGCAATATAAAGAATATTTTACCTTTTTTTTCCCCCCCTAATGCCAATATATTACATTCATCCTTAGAATGAAATCTCTTAATATGAACATTTTTTCAATTGTTATGTTCATTTGTCAGGAGAAAATGTCTGTAGACTTGTAGAGTTAGAGTGTTAATAGCTCTTTGTGTTTTTGTAGACTTAGTAAGACAATCTATGGTCAAAATTTGTGTCATTACAATGCAAATTAAGCTGGGATTTTTATAATTTATGCGTCATAACACTTTTAAAGCTGAAAATTGCCTAAAGAACAGTTTACTGTTTTAGTGCTTGCTAAGTAATAGGAAGAGAAAAGCTAAAATTTTTAGATCTTAAAAAATCATAAAATGTAAATGTATGCCCTTATTTTTAAATTCTCAGTTTTAAAAATGTAAATCTTCCTGGAGCTTACAAATTATTCTCCTATTGTGTATTTTCATATAATGTGAGGCTTTTAATAATCCCTTCATTCTCTTGTGTTAAGTGAATTAACCTTTTGACTACACGGGATAGGATTAGTGATTACATTTATATTCACTAGTGCCAAAATTTACAAAAAAAAAAATTCTTTGTGGTACATTTCTTTTGAAAGTATTCTAGTGTAAGTGTATGACAGATTATTTTTTAAAAAAAGTGGTGCATATAGAATATAGAAATCTAATTATAGCTGGTTTGACATGCGTCTCCCAACGCCGTAATCTAAAGGGTTAAAAGTGTTTGGTGTTTTTATTTTCAGATGAAAAAAAAAAAAAAACCCTTTAAGAAAAGTTTTAAACTTTATTTTACCTGGAATCATAATTGTTACTGCTGAACTTGCTTGTTTGTTACAGAAATTCTTCCCTTTTTCTAATTCAGGCTATATATATTTTTTTTATTCTATGTTTATCTAAACACAAATTTTGTCTAGTTGAATCCTCCTGTATTTGAGGGTTTTAAGGTAAATAATAATAAAAAAATCATATTTAACACACATTTCCATTTTGAAGTACAGGACCTTTTTCACAAGTAAACTACACTAAAACAAAATGTATGCTTTGAGTTATATTAAAAGAGGATAGTCTAATTTCTGCATCACTAGTCACACAAAGACACTTGCATGCTGATGCTAAACCTGTGGGAGTAGTATTAATTTATCTCTTGCATTTTAATATTTTTATGATTTTTTTTTTTTTTTCTGAGGTCGATATCTAATGTGTGTTTGTAATTTTTCGAAAGTACAAATTCAAAACGTTAGACATCAAAATATACTATGCAAATATATTAAGATGTAGGCTAGAAATTTGAAAAGAACATTCCCATAGGTTTAACATTAGCGGTAGTGTCTTCGTGTGACTAGTGTTGACTCTTGACGATTTTTATGGTTCATTTCACCTTCACCTCTTCTCTCTAAACGAATGACTTGATGGAAAGAATTAGAAGGGCGATTTGGTGGTGACAGGACCGAGCGAAGAGGAAATTGCGCTCGGGGCAAAGTGTCAATTTGGCGCCCCCCCCCCCTCCCCAACTCTTTCTCTTTGTGACAGGTGTCACAAAATTGATAAAGTGCAGAAACAAAAATAAATTCTATTGAATGAATATTTCGCGTTTATTTTGGTACTTTAAAAGATTTAATTTTAAATCAGAAATTCCAAACAATTAAATAACATAAGAGAAAATTGCTTGTTTATTTGGTAAAGAAATCATAATGTTTTGCGACAGACAGAAAAAGAATGACGAAGAGAGAAAAAAGAAATTCCCCGGTAAATGATCGACAGCCAAAAAATGAATAACTAAAAAAAATAAAAACATAGTTGGTAGTATAAATTTGGCTCCCCTTTAATTCCCGAACCCGGGGCGAAGGCCCCTTTCGCCCCCCCCCCCTCTTTGCACGGCTCTGGGTGGTGACTCAGCCAGAATAACCTCAACTGAAATAATGCTAAAGCTGTTTGCTAAATCAACAAATGCACAATTAAGCAGTATCTGGAGTGAGCGATTATTTTCAAAGATGGGAAATTCGGTTGTTCTTAAAATTTTGAAATAACTTTTGACTCTTATAATTTTTTTTTACGTGCATCAACACAATTTTTGTACAGGAAACCAGAGTTTTGGTCATTTTATTCAGTCAAAAGTACAGTGTAAAAATCTGTTAGATTAAATGTTAGAATACAGTAGAACTCCAATTATCCGAATCAATTGGGACCGGACCCCATTCGGATAATCAAAAATTCGGATAATTGGATTTTTTCCGAAAAAAGGATCGATTTTAATTAATTACTGTACGTATGTTAAAATGGGAGATAAAAACTATTTTTAAAGAAAAGGACCTTTTAATTAATTAAATGAAAAGGCAACACTTTTACATGCTAAGCGTATTTACAAGTGCTGTACAGTATGTACGCATCGTACTGTAAATGAAAGTCATATTGCTTGCTGAACATCTCGATCAAAGTAAGCTGTTTGACAGTCTACATCCGTTTTCGGGCAGCCAAGTCGCGCATCCGCTTGATAGTGAGAAGTTGCATGTGGTCACACTCAGGCTGACGCTCCATCCACTTCAACGCAGTTTCAAGGCCGGCAAATGCTTCACTAGCTGATGGTCCCGTGTCTGCTTCAACTTCGACATTAAGGTCATCGTTTTCCTCGACACTTTCTTCTCTCACACTTTCAATAAGTTATCGTCATTTAGAATTTGAAACCCAGGTGGGCCGGGCCAGCCACCTGGCGACGGACGACAGCCAATAATCGAACTGCGCTATGAGACGCTGACTCATCATCCCAATAATGTTCGCGCTGCGCCTACACTAGATTCGCGGAGGGAAGGACAATATAGCGCGCGTAGACAGAATCATTATTTTGAAAATCGCACTACGTTTCCGTCTTAATTTTTTTTCTGAAATTCTGAAAGCGATTCGGATAGTTGGAGTTCGGATAATTGGAGTTCTACTGTACTACAGATTCGAGAATACTTCAGTTTTACTTGCAGGGTTCATACTCTTCATGGGATAAATTTTGGTCTTGAAAATCAGGGGATTATCGTAAAAATTTTTCAAACCTGGGAAAACTTGGCAAAACAATCTGCTACTCTAGGGAATGAGACAAGTCGCTGCTATTTGTGTGCTTTGAAAAGTTTTAAAATTCTGTCCATATTGTATATGTATGTGATGTATAAAATTTATTTTTGAGATTACCTTGTTTTTATTTTGTCTTATTTTGTTTTTAGGAGGGGGGGAGGGGCGATACTGGTTTAAAAAATGTCGTTAATTGTTGACACGGGAAAATTATTCATCCCTGAAAATACATCAGGGGATTTTTATTTATTTTTTTTTAAATGAGTATGAACCCTGATTCAATCTATGCCAATAAGCAAAATTCCATCATTATTTACTTCAATGGTACAATTCAACATTTTAAACTAGTTCTTTATTGTATTAATTTCATTAACTTAAAAATGTATTTAAGTATTCTTATATAAAAAGATAAAATTATACTTAAGGATGCCCGTCCCCCTCAAAAAAATCTTTTATTAAGGAATGTCTAGCCACCTGGAAAAGTCAGAAAAATTTATATGGACTAAAAAAGTCAGGGAAAAGTTGGAGAAATTTGAAACTTCCAAGAAAAAAAATTATGGTTATAAAACAAGGGAATAGAACTGAACATTGTTAGCTTAATTTGTTGAATATTTATTATTTGTATTAAAATATGTCAAAATTGTCTGTATTTAACTGTGATTAATGTAACAAAGAATTAAATCCAGATTCGACAAAATGGATAGAACTTGATGCTAAAAGTGTGTATCTGCAAAATGTTTAGCATTTAAAAACAAAATATTCTCATTAAGAAATATAGGAGCATCAAGCAATCAGTAACCATGAAATAAATATCTTGATGTTTGATAATTTGTAAATTTTGCAAAAATTTGTTTAACAAATCAGTAGTTTGTGCTTTAGAATCAACTGTGAAAGTTCCATCTCAAATTAACATCTTAAGATTTTTTGTATGTAACATCACAAAATCGCGATACCTGGAATTTATTGGTATGGAAAACCTCAAAAAGTCGAGGGAATTTGTTGCTTTTCAACTATGTTAGAACGTGTTAAAAAGCTACCATGTAATTATTTCGATGTCAAACGATTTCTTTTATTTGAGAACTAGCTAACCCGCCCGGCGTTGCCCGGACCCGAGATAATTACAATCTCAGAGAGAAGCCCCTCCCTCCCCATACACGCAAATATAATGAATAATTTGTTCAAGAGAACCACCGTCACCTAGATTAACGCGATCATTAAAAAAAGAATTACATTTTTCTGATAATTAGAACATAACGAAGACGCTACGCTAAAATAGCCGGCAGATGACACCCCTTCCCGACCTCAATTTCAAATCTATATCTTAATTAGCTACCTAAATTTTTGTTCATTAGTAAAAATTGACAATTATTTCCTTTCATTTTCGCAAACTGAATGGAGGGATCGGCCAGAGAAACAGATCTCTTTGTAGTTCAATTTTTAATGAAAGCAGATCCCTGTCTGAAACTTTCTCGGATCGTTTTCACTGGCGCCGGCAGATTTTTGGCAGTTTTTTGCATAAATTAAGAAAAATTACCAACCGATTTTTTCAAAAATCACATAGCCAGATGCAGAATATTTTTTTTACATATGCTCAGAAATTTTCAAATTGATATCTCAATTAGTTTTCTTAAAATTCGCGAATTAGTAAAATAATTTCGAATTCGTTCATTTCCGCTTGCAAATCCAATGCGCCCTTTCGTTTCTTTCGCCATTTTGATTTAAAAGATGTCTTTTTAGAAGCGATGGTTAATGATAATCTAATTAATATCTTGGATTATTATCAAAATATTAAAATTCTGAGGCTCAGGTGCGCATGGTCAGACCTTGGACTATCCACACCTAAATTTCCAGACTTCTAGGTGGGCTAGATTTTGCTAGCCATCGCCAACAGACACACACACAGAGCGAAACTTACTTTTATTAATATAGATAAACTAATTCATGAAAAGTGAATATGTAATGAAAATTTATTTATATGTATATTATTTTAATAGAGTTTTCTGGAAAGATGTAATTTAATAAATTATTATTTTTTCACTATCTAAAATTTTTTTTTTCAAGATTAATGAAAAAATAACGTAAATTAAAATCTAATAAACCCTTCCATTTCCCCTTTTATCCACGAAAGTAGAATAATTTCGTTGCCATCATTAAAGGAATTTCATTAAAATTTACAAAAAAAAATAAAAATAAATTAATATTTCGGAAATTAATTGAAATTTTAAAATTCTGAGAGTTTAATGGACATTATCGGATCCATGCGAATAACAGACGTTCGTTTCATTGCAAAAATTTGCAGTATTCTAGCACGGGTAGCTGTGAAATATAGTCAGATTTTAATATAATAGACTAGTTGTAGCAACCCGATGTGTTGCATTTGCATTTCATGCGATTTTTAACACTTTCCAACCTAGTTGAAAAGTGTTTATGACTTCGGTTTGTCTGTCCGTGCTCTAACTCCTGTAAATATGCTCGGATTGCCCTGCAATTTTTATATATTATTGTCGATATCTATAGCATGTTCCCTACTTCAACTTAAGTGTGTAGCACTTATAGTTTTAGGTAGCTTTCAATACAAAAAAGTATAAAGCTACCTATTGCAGCCGTTCGGAGGAAAGCAGTTCCGGAAAATTTTGATATATTTTCACCGATCATGACCCCCAGACCCCAAAACCACCCTCCGTTCAAATGTTGATTTATATATATATATATATATATATATATATATATATATATATATCCATATATATATATATATATATCTGACCTATGTCATACGATAACGCTCGTATTTATAAATCAATTTTGATGAAACTAATTGTGTGTATTAAGCTCACCAATGTCTCGACCGAGTTCGTTGGCCAGCTTGGTCCGCCATTTTGTTTCAAGATGGCGGCCATTTAAAAATTTAAAACTAAAATAAAAATACATAAAAGTTAAAAATTCAAATTTATTTTTTAATTAAGTGTTAGGCCTTGATACGGGGATTCCAGAGCATTTTTTGTTTTACCTCTATCTTAAAAAATGGCTGAGATAGAGCAGTTTGAAATTCTAGGGTGGCTGACATTTTTGAAACAAGACAACACATTACAAAAATTTTCATTGTTGTAATAATTTTCCCAATCATACGCATAAAACTATATATTCATATCCGTTATCGCCAAATTCTCGCCAAACTTGGCAACATTTGGCAAAATATCGCCACATTTGGCGACCAAAATAAGTCTTCATAAATGAAGCCAATTTGGCTATTACTCAATAATTTGGCGAATTTCTTATTCAAATTCAGTATTAACGAATCTTTTGTAAACATTTTCTTTGCATTTTAACTTGCTGTGTTCGTGTAACATTAGCTAAAATTTTAAAACGAAGATTTAGGAAAGCTACCTTTTCCTCCCGGTACAGGCCGGAAGGACTTTTTTTTTACAGGGACACTCAAAAGAATTCCTTTACATTACGGTCTATAGGAAAAAATAATTTGCGGTTTATTTTAATGATGTTACACAATTTCAAATACATTGTAATTGATATATATCACTAAGGTGCATTACAAGAAGCTTAATATGGAATATGGTGTGCATAGCACTTATAGTTACTTTACAGGGACAGTCAAAAGAACTCCGTTACATTACGTCTATGGAGAAAAGTCGTTTGCGGTTTAATTAAATAATGTTTCACTATTTTAAACGCATTGAAATTTATATATATCACTAAGGTGCATTACAAGAGGCTTACTACAGAATAGTGTGTGTATAGCAGTCATCGTTCATTTACAGGGACACACAAAAGAATTCTCTACTGCCTGTTAACAATAATTCTTGGAAGTGCGTTTTAAATTGCTGAACGCGATTTTAAATTTAACTCACTTTTTGTCTATTACTTGGTGTGTATAAATTCTGTATTTCATATACAGGGCAGCACAAAAGTTCGCGAACACATTTCCGTTTATTGACAGAAACTCTAGAAGGAGAATTTTAAACTGTGCTACGCATTTCCTAACTAAACTAAAATTTAACATCCTATGTAGTTTATATACAAATCTATAGATCATATACAGGACTAAATAAAAGTATTTTTCCGAATATTGTATATGTTCGAAATATATGTTGGAAATTCCTGAAATTACGTTTTTAAATATGTTATGCGTTTTCTAAATTGTTTACTTAGATGTTATCTTTCAGCTTATTAAACGGTAATGATTTGTAAAATTATTTTGGAAGCGTTGGAAAGTGTTACATAATCTATGCTTGACGCATGATTTTTCGTTCTTTTTCTTTTTGGGGGTCGGGGTGGGAGTGGGTGACACTATGATTTAATTATACATTTAGAAAATATTTATACTAATGTTATTACTTTTATTTTTATTATTATAATCATGAAATCGTGTTTACAATATTAAGCTGAATGTTACTAAATTTCGCGAGTTACGTGATTTTTATGTAATTATAGTAGAATGCCTTTATAAGAAAATGGCGGCATATGGGCAATAAAATACCATTAAACGAGACGAATTTGGATAAAAATTTGGAGACAACATTAGTGACAAGCTACTCATTGCCCATGTTTATAAAAGAGTGTTTCTTTAAAAAACTATTTTTACTTTTATATTTATTATATTTCCTTGTCTCATGAAAATCTGAAAAGTCTATTACTTACAAAGAACAATACTTACAGTCCCTGCTTCAAATAGAACTTTATAGTAAAAGTTTCAACTAAATGAAAATAACTATTTATTTAAAAAAAAAAAAAAAAAAAAAAACAGTATTTCTTCATTGTGATACGGGTTTACGTGAAAACTCGTGCCGTGAACAATACAAGGAGATTCATAAAATTAGTTATTCAACTTGAATTCGTCTTATCACTAAAATATATCTGGTAATTCATGTAACAATTTTTAAGATTGTATCCTGTATAGAGATGTAAAATTTCCAGAAATTTTGAAGTGCGGAAAAAACCAGTTTTTTCTGGAAAAATTGGAAATTTTGAAAAATTGATTTCTTACAAATGTTTCTCAAAAATAAGTTACATTTTCTTAAAAGATATAAAATAATAAACATTTTTTTAATTTCTGCATACTGAAGAAAATATTTTTTTTTTTCACTTTAAATGAATATTTTACAAAAAAGAAAAAAAAAAAGTCAACTTTTAAAAGTTAGCCTTTCAGTCTCAGAATTTTCCCAGTAGCTTTTCTTGCTTAATTTAACACAATTGTTTGTAATATATCATGTCTCTGTTGAAATGATTTTTCATTTGCATTTGTTTAATTACCAGTAGAGATAATTAAAAAAAAAACGCATGAGTTTTAACTAGTATCACTGCAGTTTGAAAGCAAATTTAAATTCCCTTTACACAGTATTGCTTTGTATATAAATGACGCCATTTTAAAGAAACAAATTATTGTAGTTGTGATATTATAAATATTATCATTTTTATATCTTCTATTGCTTAAAAATGTATAATAATTTACAATATTACAATTTTATTTTCATGCAATTAGAATTTTCATTTATTGTGTATTTAGTTTTGGTATAGCTTTTCAGTCTAAACCTAAACAAACTCTATGTTTTGTTTTTAGTTTAAGTTGTAGATTCTTAATATGAAAGTAATATATATATGTATGTATAGTTCTTTAATGAAATTTATAAAACAGGTGGATTTTTTAATACTTTGAAATATTTAGTTGAAAACAATTTTTATCGGAAAATTTACATTTTCTTTGCAAAGTTTATTTGTATGCATTTATATATATAAAAAATATGTGCACTTAGACAAGTCTTAAAATCTATATTTAAGGAAAAGGAAGAGAAGAGAAAAAACGCTTGAAAAGACTAAATAATTTCAATTGCATGTTATTAAAAAATAACTTGTTTCTAAAAATAGTTGAAGATTTCTGGCAATTATTATCTGATTACATGAAAAATCGCAGCTATGCCAATAAAAAAAAATGCATGTTTCAAATTTTATATTAAATTTTGGTATATTATTGAAATAATTTTGCACATGAATTATTATTTTTAACAAGAGAAGTTGTATAGGTCTGCTTACAATTTTTTTTTCACGCAATCCTGTTTTTGTGGACATTTTGTATAAAAAATATTGCCTTATTAAAAAAAATCCTATAAAATTGTCATAAAAAATATAATCAAAATTTTGTGAATTAGAAATTATCGTTATATTTAGGTTCTTATTTAGATATTTTTAATAAGCTTCTTCATAAATACAGTAGTGGCCAAAATTGTAGAAACTTTTTGGAAAAAATGCTTTTTTGAAGTTTGATGGCTCATAACACCCAATATTTCTTAATAAAACCATAAAAGGAAGTTTTTACCACTGGAAAGATAATTTACTCAAGATTATCATGCAATCCAGTTTTATCAATTATAATTATTTTATGAAACGTTATAACCAAATAATAAGAAAAAGGCAGTAAAACTTGGTTATGTTGACGATAGTTATTTTTCTTTTTCTTGAATGTAGCCAATGCATATGAATGTTTGGAGTATCCAGGCAGATTCCATTTTATTTGGTAATGTGTCAATCAAAGCTACGGTAGGATTAAAAAAAAAAAAAAAAAGTATGCCATATTTTGGTGCTTATAGGAGGACTTTTATCACTATTTTTTATGATTGTATCAAGTTGCTAAAGTTCTTTGCCATCTTTCAATTTTTGAGCTAGTAAAGCATAATAAAATTAACAAAACATCATAAAGAGTTGATTAGTTACCCAGAAATCAATGTGTAACAATATTTTTAAGTGTAGAAAGCTATGGTTATGAAGAAATTTGAAGTACAATTAAAAGTAAATAAACAAAGGGATGTTTAAGTCAATTAAAACAAGACTGGTAGAGGCAGGAAAAGGTGCAGGAGAGCAATTGGCGGTAGAAGAGTAAGGTCCCTGTGTATAGGTCACAGAAAACAACCATCTCGGTATGTGCAATATGAAATGATGCACTGTAATGGGGAGCTGAAACAAAGTACAGCTCTGTGCAGAGTGCAGTATTTTGGTGTAAATGCTAGAATTCCATAAAACATTTTAACAGTCCAAATCACATGACCCTACTATTTCTCTGTCGTAAACATGCCTTTTAGCTCAGTTTAATATTTTTTAACCTTTATTTGATTTATAATTTTTTTTCATGAAATTCTAGCACTTAGACCAAAACACTGCATTCTCTACAGAACTGTACTTTGATTCAATTCCACATTTCAGTGCACCATTTCATATTGCACTCGCCGAGATGATGTTTTCTGTAACCTATACACAGGGACCTTACTCTTCTGCTAATTGCTCCCCTGAACCTTTTCCTGCCTTTACCAGTCGTGTTTTGCTTGACTTAGACATCCCTTTGTTAATTTACTTCTAATTTTACTTCAAATTTCTTCATAACCATAGCTTTCTACACTTAACAATATTGTTGCACATTGATTTCTGGGTAACTAATCAACTCCTTATGATGTTTTGTTAATTTTATAATGCCTTACTAGCTCAAAAATGGAAAGGCGGCAAAGAACTTTAGCAACTTGATAGCAATCATAAAAAGTAGTGATAAAAGTCTTCCTATAAGTACCAAAATATGGTATATATATATATTTTTTGAAATCCTACCCTAGCTTTGATCGACACATTACCAAATAAAATGGAATCTGTCTGACACTCCAAACATTCATATGCATTGGCTACATTCAAGAAAATGAAAATCATTATCATCAACCTAATAGATTTTACTGCCTTTTTCTGATTATTTGGCTATAACGTTTGATAAATTAGTTAGAATTGAACAAAACTGTATTGCATGATATTAACGATTAAATTATCTTTCCAGTGGTATATAGCTTTTATGGTATAACTACGAAATATTGGGTGTTAGAGCCATTAAAATAAAAATAAAAACATTTTTCCCAAAAGGTTTCCACAATTTTGACCACTGCTGTATATACAGCTAGATAAGAGATTCATTGGCCATTTCAGCTGTTATGTGACATGTTTTTTTATTCTGAAATCATCACATTTCTGGAGGATTCAGAATGGAGATTGAAAAATATTCCGAATTTTTAGAAGGGTCCTATGTTTTAAGGTGAAACATTGTAAAGGATCCTTTAAAGGACTCAAGTTCTTCCTGCTGCTGTTTCCAACTGCTTACAGATCATATTTTCTATGTTAACATTTTCATGGGAGACACTGAACATGAAAAAATATCAGAATGCAGTCATAATATTTTGAATATATTATTTTATAAATTAAATTTCAAATTTTCCAATTCGGAAAAATTAAAAAGTATCCCTTCGGAAAAACGGAAAAAACCCAGTCTTTTTCCCAAAGTTTCCGGTATTTTCCAAGCATTCCCATCTCTAATTCTGTATTAAATGTATAAATGTTTACTGCAAACTGCATGTGTATGGAAATGCACTAAAAACTTTAAAATATTACAAAATGTACATAAAAAAAGGAATACCGCCATACTATTTTATCACAAAATTTGTCGCAGAGAAATGCCATTCGCCTTGGAATTGTCTTCCTTCCGAATATGAAAGCAATTTTTTACCTTGGTTCACTTTAGAAAATATATGAACTTTCATTTTTCCAAATTATGATACCCAGTGATCAGCAGAATGAATGAATAAATGATTTTGATATTCGAATGAATCACTCGGGCATGCGCAAAAGCGTAGCTGTCAACCTTCGTATTTTTCTTTTTAATCGATTACTACCAGATATTTTGTAAAAAAAAAAAAAAAAAAAAAAAAAAAAAAAAAAAAAAAAAGTTTTTATTTTAATTAGAATAAAAAAACAACAAAAAAAAACAAAAAAACGTAAAATTAAGATTATTTTTTTTTGGATGTACTTAATAAGAAAAAAAACGAAGGTTGGTAAGTATGCTTTTGCGCATGTCTGAATGATTCATTCGAATGACAGAATCATTCATTATGCCCATCACTAGTAATACCCACTTTTGACATGAGTTTCTCGGATCAAATTAGCCCAGAAAATTACATGTAGTTTGTGCCTTTTTTATTAAATCCTCAAAAAGTCTTAAATTGTGTCAATGTAAAAATAGCAAATAAAACCTTTGTGCAAGAATACTACAAGGAAGAATACCAACGTTTTTTTGTGTATTATTTGTGCATTTTAGACGTTGGTATTCTTCTTTTTTAGTCTTGTGTTAGTGGTTTATCAATAAATTAAAAAAAAAAAAAAGATCTTACAGGGAAAAGTACCAGTGTCATTTGATTAGTAATCTAAAAAAATGTACAAGAAATGTAAATGTAAATAAGCTAACTATATATAAAAGAAAGTTTTATGCAAGTTTTCTGTATACTTTCAAAGATTTTCTTTTCTGTGGATGCAAACAATTTACAGAAGACGCCCCCCCCCCACCCCTAGACTGTCAAAAGTAATAATAAAATGAGATTTCATTTTTGGTGATTCAGAGCAAATAATCATCAACGATGCAAAAGAAAGGGAAAAAAAGAAACATTTGCTATTTATAGGATTTTTTTTTAGCTATTTATAAGAATTCTTTAGCTATTTATTAGGAATTCTTTAGCTATTTATTAGGAATTCTTTAGCTATTTATAGAAATTCTTTAGCTATTTATACTAGGTATAACGAATTCTTTGTCCTTTTCTTCAAACTGAAATAATTAAAGTTGAGAAAATTCAAGTTATTTATTTATCTACCTTTAACTACTTATTTCGTCTTAAATTTTTTTTTATTCTGTTAGAGAGAAAATCACAAAAAAAGAGAGGCGTTTGAAGGATCTTGAGAAACATTAATACTTCTCAAGTGATATTTTCAATCCTTTATTGTACTTATAGAAAATCTTCGGTTGTTATATATTTTTTAAATACCAAAGTATTTTTAATTCAAGATCAGTACTATCTTGATGTTTAAAAAATTCTCGAAACATAAGAAAGAGTTCCTGAAAAATCTTTGATTCTTTTTCCCTCTGAAAATATTGGGCGCTTTTTCTAATGAATTCTTACAATTTGTTTCTAAAAAAAATAACTCGAATGTGTTTTATCATTTGTTTTTACCTTTCCTCGCGAAGTTATAATTTTTTTTCAACTTACGTAATACAGTTATTTTGCAGCTGATTTAACAATATGAAATTTTCCTTGCTAAAAATGCTTCCTCTTTGAACATTAACAAAATATTTTCTGCTTGAAGATAGCTTCCTTTTCTACTAAAAAGTTTTAGTTTTTCTTTCCTTTTTTTTTTTTTTTTTTTTTTTTTTTTTTTTTTTTTTTTTTTTACAAATAAAAATAGTATTTCTAAATATACATTTTCTTGGACCTTCAAAGAATACATTCGTATGAGTGAACGTGTAAAAAAAAATAGACTGAATAAAAAGTGATATTTTTGGAATATTAAGGTATATGTAAAACGTTTTAAAAAGAAATGTAAACGGAATCGTTCATTACATACAGGGTGTTCTAGAAAGGACTCCGCAACTTTGAAATGACATAACTTCGAAACAGTGAGAGATAGAAATGTGAAACAAGTTGAATGTTAGACAGATAGGTCTGGAATTTTTATACATCAATTTAAAAAAATAGTTCCAATATTGGACACGAGAGGGCGCTGCAATCACAAAAATTGTGTCTTTGAAATAGTTCCTGAAAGTGAGCTGTTTGTACTGAGATAAAAATTACATTACAATGGTTTCGATATGGTTACCTTTTCCATCAACAACATGACGCAACCTACAAGTAAAGTTCGAAATCACTTGTTGCAATACTTCTATTGAAATGGATGCACATGCCTCACAGATGAATTGTTCAAGCTGTTCCAACGTTTGGGGATTCTTAGAATAAACAGTGTCCTTCAAGTAACCCCACAAAAAGAAGTCACATGGATTCAGATCAGGGGAATATGGTGGCCAATCCATACCAATACCTGTCAGTTTGAGATAATTTAAAGCAATTACTCTCTCACTGAAGTATTCCTCGAGGAACTCAAACACTGCAGTAGTACGATGTGGTCGGGCCCCATCCTGCATAAACCATGAAATCTCTGGTGCATCCTCTAGAGCTAGAAATGTTCCAATAAACTGCTGTAAAATTTCAATATATCGAGATGCGTTAATCGTTTCCCTCCTGAAAAAGGGCCCAATGATTCCTTTACTGGACAGTCCTGCCCATACTGTAATTTTTGCTGAGTGCAGTGGTTTTGAAAGACACACAAACGGGTTTTCAATGCCCCATATTCGCCAGTTTTGTTTGTTCACATAACCCTCTAAATGAAAATGGGCCTCATCGGTGAACCATACATGACCGACATCAATTTTATTTTCATCAATCATCTGCAGTAACTCATTTGCAAAAACTTCTCTTTGTTGTAGAGCTGTATTTGTGATCGCTTGATGGCACTGTATTTTATAGGGAAACAGCTTCAGGCCTTTTCGCATTATACTGTGCGTAGTGGTGTTTGACAATCCTGCTTCAGAAGCGACTCGCCTTATGGATTTTCGAGGACAACGTCTAACAATTTCTTCGACTGCTTGCACATTTTCAGGTGTCATGACTGATCGACTGCATCCCACATTTCCGCCTAAATCATCGGCTACACTGCCCGTCCGTTCAAACTTGTTGAATAAATTGCGAATTGTTTTCAAGTCTGGACCTTTTTTAACATTAAATTTTTTTTGAAAACTTCGCTTTGTCATCGTCGGACTTCGATTAATCGATGGTATTCAAGTACAATAAAAATTCGCTGTTCCAAGGAATACGGCATGATATTCTTGAATTCCGAATTATTCTCTAATTCTATACAACTTTTTTACACGTGTCAGCAATGAAACAGACGCATGAATGAAATTTACGTACTTCTGAGTACCATTTAAAGTTCCATGTGCTTGTGCTGCCACCTATTATCCAATATTGGAACTATTTTTTCAAATTCATGTATAACAAATTCCAGACCTATCTGTTTAACATTCAACTTGTTTCACATTTCTATTTCTCACTGTTTCGAAGTTATGTCATTTCAAAGTTGGGGGGTCCTTTCTAGAACACCCTGTAGATAGAATACATACATCTTATATGTTCAGCCTCGCGCCCTGTAATAACATGCAAGTATAGGTATTTGTATTTGCACCGTCTAAATTTGAAGAAACTAAAGTGCGTAGAATGTTTCTAGAGATGCCTAGAATGTCTTTATACTTAACAGAGTAGGGACATTTTATATGTATTAAAATTTGATTGGTGGAACGATTTTGGTCAGAAACATGGCAAACTTATCGCCAAGCTAAAGTTCGTAGAATTGTCTCACTCGTCTAACTGAACTCGGGTAGGCAAATATCGCCACGTTCTGGAAAGTGGGTAGCCATAGTTTGAACAAAAACTTCAACCTGAAAATGCGTATATCGCTACTCTCATGTTATAAAGACAATTTAGAGATGAATTGTGAATCAATTAGATATCAAATTCTCCCTGACCGATGGACTTTGTATACATTCGTATACTTCAAATTTCTCACCAGAAAAATTATTGTTTTCTCTTTTTTATATATTCGTCTCAAGGCTGTTCTCAAATCATGACAACCCTGTTTATCCACTACGGAGGTAGTGGTTTATCTCATCATTTTACAGGAAGTTTGATGCAAGAATGCTGCTAATTTCAAAATTCAAAATTATAAAACTTATTTTACCTCCCGGTATTGATAATAATGAAATTTCGCCGTATGGCGGAGCCGCTATATTCGTGAGTCACAGGGTCGACCATGCTATCCTCTCCTTGATATTTTAAAAAACACCTATGTTAAAATGTATTTCGATAAACAACATTCTTTTACTGTTTCATCCGTCTACTTCCGGGTTTCGCATCATTCGCCTCTTCCATCTGATCTTTATAAATTATTTAGACTAGAATCTAGTCACTATAAAATTCTGGGAGGTGACTTAAATTACCATCATCTTGCTTGGTGTGCTTCTGCCTCCACTTCCACCACCCGTTTTGGCCAAGAGGGTCGTAGTACAACTATTGATCTGACTTTACTTGATAACATTTCATACCCCTTTCTATTACCCCCATTTCGGTTCTTACCTCTAATCAGCTGCCTATTCAAATTAATCTTGATCGCACTCTTACTCTAAGGTTCATTTCTTCAAATTTTAGTGTTGATTGGCGTGCTTATACTGAAATTCTTAATGATCCTCCACCTCCTTTTGGCGTTTTAAATTCGATAGATGTATTGAGTCAGCTGTTGCAAGTCTTGCCGATTTATTTAAAAACTCTATGGAAACTGAAAAATGTCACCAGGCTCCTCAAAATTATCAAGAACTTCCAAAACAGATTAAAATAAAAATTAACACCAGAAATCGGTTACGACTATTGTGACAAGCATCTAGAGACTGGCATCGGTAGTGAGATGAACCCGTCTTTCGGCAATCATTAAACGCGATATTAAAAAAAATAAAAAATAATAAATGGACTGATTATATTAATTCCCTTGCCCTTACTGATAACTCCTTATGGAACTATCTAAAACGGGCAAGAAAACCTTTTATTCCGATTCCACCCCTCAGAACGGATGCTGGTATTCACTGTATTGACTCTGAAAAAGTGGATGTAATTACTGATCAATATGAGAATCAATTTAAACCCCATAATGATGTTTGCACCCAAATGCCACTGACCATGTACAACGAGATGTCAAGAAATTTTTGGCCCTTAGGGCTGTCAGACCAATTGATGCGATTACTCCTCAGGAGGTCATCTCGGTTATCAAAACATTTTTTAAGAGAAAAGCTCCAGAGCTTGATGGAGTTACAAATTCGGCAATTAAAAATTTACTCCTTCAATATACTATTTATCTAGCAATGGGGAAGTTGTACTCATTCTAGATTATGCCTTCTTTTATGTTTAATTGATGAAGATGACTTTACATTCCTCAAAACTTAACTCTTAAACGCAAAAATAATTTTAAATAACTAGTTATGGGAGATTTAAACTCCGTTAAAAGCAAAACAAAACCACGTGACCTGAAAACGCGACGGGATTGGTTTGATGTCACTACACATGAAACGCGGATTCTGTTTAGAGTCGAATGCATGCAGGCTGTATTGCATTACTTTCTATTTATTATAAACGTCTTTTAAAGATGCATTTACACAAAAACAGAAAGAAAAATAAAAGTCAAAAGATTATTTTATCATATCTACATATAATGCACTATTTATTTATACATTTGCATTAATCTTCATTTAGAAAAGTGATGAAGTTTGTCAGATTCGAAAAATACAAAGTTATGTCTTTCGGATTTTTTTTTTCAAATTTACTTGAAGGGCAGAAAAACTGCATTTCATGTGGGTAAAAATACAGGAAACTAAAGCTGAAAGGGACGTATATCTTTTACGAAAAAAAGAATTAATGGTTTTATTAGAAAAGAAATCGTAAGTAAAATCGCATTTATATAGTTCTTGAAATGCATTATTTTCTTAATTCATTTTAATGCTTAATAATTCGTTTTGATATGAATATAATTTCGTGTTATGCAGGTTATATTAAGGATAAAAATGTACTCAAATTAATTATGAGAAAATGAAATTTTGAGCAATAATGCAGAAAACAAAAACAAAAAATCTTTATTTATACTTATCACAATTTTATAAAAACAGGACTCTGCATGTGAGAAAAGTATGGATAGACACCTGGAAACATTTTCTGATAAATTATTAAACTTTTCTCGTGTATATTTATATAAAAATTCTGTAAGACTGTCTTAAAGCTACCTCAGCACATTTCGCTCTTTCTAATAAGTTTAACTGTTTTCAAAGATTCAAAACAGTTTATTTAACAATTGAAGAGATAAAACATATAGTGAAACCAAGCCAAATTCTTAATTCACGTATAAAATATAAATGCAAAAACCTTTTTATAAGTTGATTCCACCCTCCCTAATGAAATAAATTCTATTTGTACCAGCTTATTTTATATTGTGCAATATTAATACAAAAAATAAATAAATAAAAGTATACATTATTCTGTAAAATACAATATTGTAGTACGAGTATTAACTTGTACCGATACTTTATTTCTACATCGAGATCTGGAAATGAAAATTCTTAGAAACGCGATGGAATAAAAATCTCACCTGGAATTCACAGCATTATTTATTCATTACAGCAATTTACAATACTTTTAATTTGTTATACTAATCATTTTTAAGAAAAGAAATAAATCATTCAGCGTAAAGCAAGCCATCCCCCATAGATAATAACAGGGAGAAATACAGCGAGGGTTTGTTTACATGTGTAGTGACGTCAGAACAGCCTTTATCACGTGACGCGGCTTTTTCCCGCCACGACAAAACCTGCGTTTTAAAAGTTATTTTAATGAATTATACAAGTTTCCAATATAGGCAAAAATGGTATCAAAATGTTCGTATTTTTAAAACTCTATCAGATGCAAGTTAAATTGAAAAACGTGCAATTTCGCCATTTTCGGCCTTTTCCTTCCTCCTGGAAGCAGGCTGTTATAGCTCATATCAAGAAATCCGGAGAGGATCCTGCACTGACAAAGAGTTATAGACCCGTGAGTTTGCTTCTAGTGTTGCGTAAACTAACTGAGCATATCTTTATGACTCGCCTCCATCACTTCTACACTGACACTCCTGAAAAATTTGGCTTCAAGCCTAAACATTCCACTGTGCATCAGATGATTAGAGTGGTAAAATTCATCCATGATGAGTTTTATAACCCAGAGATGGTTGGTGTCCTTTTAATTGATGTCGCGAAGGCATTTGACACAGTTTGGCACTATGGCCTCATTTACAAACTGCTAAAACTTAAAATTCCTACTGCTTGTATTCAGTTTATTTTCTCGTACCTTCGCGGCAGAAAATTTATTGTCCACTATGCCAATAAATTCTCAACACCTGTTAATGCAGGAGGTACACAGGGTTCATAATTGGGTCCCTGGCTATACAAGATCTATCTATATACATGGTATACCACGTTCACCATACACTTTATTGGCACTTTATGCGGATGATACTACAATCATGACACGCAACACTGATAAAGTTCAACTACACTCACACCTTCAGTCGCACATACACTTAGGTGAAAAACCTTTTTACCAAATGGAGGATTAAAGTTAACTATCATAATAAGTCTACTGCCGTCTTTTTCTCAAGGAAACGTATTCTACCATCATCGCCTCAACTTAAATGGATCATTAGTGAACTGTGGTCGGGAGGTTAAATATCTGGGTGTGTATCCTAGACAGTAGTACTCTTACATGGCGCAAGCACATCGAATATAGCGTCCGTACATTTTACAAAGATAAGAATGATCTTCTGATTATGGGCCAGGACTGGTAACTATTTTTATATTCAATCGTACCACAATTTACAAAAAAATATTTGCGGTAGATTTCTTTTAAAAATAACCCAATATAAGTGAATGACAGATTTTTTTTTTTCAAAAAGTGGTTCGAATGGAATAAAAAAATTCACTGGGAAGTATATGTCCCGACCCGTAGTCACAAGTTAAAAGAAGTTTTTTATTTATCCGGTTGTCTCAATTATCCAACGAAAATAATTGCTTGTCTCATAAACATAGGTTATGAAGTTTCTCGGCGCCTTCTAAGTAACGTATATGACGCGGTTTAAAATCAGATTCAGAGGTCATTTACGTGGTCATCTCAGTAATCGAAGAAATTACTGTTTAATACAGAGAAAAAGGTTATCCAAATTAAACAGGTCTGACGGTGTAAAATTACTGCGGCCGAAGAAGTAGTCTCAGTAATAATAGTTTCACCTTTGGTTGTATTTTAATAATAATTTGCCAATTAAACATTCTTTAGGAAGCAAAGAAAGATCTTTTATGAAAAGTATATATATATATATAAAAAGTTGAATTTTTTTATTTTCTGATGAGGCATTTGAAAAATACACATGTATTCTATAAACACACGGAGACAGGATTTTTCTATCTGGCTGCTATTGAGACAGCCTTTAGGCAGTTCTCTCAAGAAAATATTTTTTCTTACTCAACAGCGCGAAACTTTTTGACACATTTACGGACTCACTTTTAAATGTAAAAGCACGACACTTGCAGACATAAATACTGAAGTGATTTCGGATCGAACAGGTGTTTTCAATTTTCGATACGTGAATTACATCTTAAATTATAAGTAATTGTTATCTGAAGACAGCAATTTTTTCTTTACCCGTGCTGTCAAGTCCGGAAATTCGGCTCAAAACGACCACTTTGACAGCATTTTTTTACCGAAAAATAGAAAAAAAAATGTTCAATTACTCAATAAGAGCACCTACCAATTTACCGTGTTTGCGGGCAAAAATGAATCCAGAAATCTGCCAGAAAGTAGAAAATTTGGATTTGAGAAGAATCTTAAGACTGTTCCCAAATCCAAAGGAGCTATTTTGTGACATATTTCTGTATTCATTTTTGTTCGAAAACGCATGAAATTGGCCGGTGTCTTTATTCAGAAACTATGTAAATTTAATGGTGCATTTTTTGGTTAAGGCAGAAGATCTTTGAGGAACCAATTATCGATGCTGGATTTTATTTGGTTTCGTGTTTGTCCCAGGGTTGGTGGCTCATGGAAAATATTCCATCTTGTGCTACGTATGTAGCCTCATCAACATGTTATAGTGAGTGCCAGGCTGAGTATCGTTCCCAAGTGGTAGAACGTCAGAGAGCTATACTGATGATCCGGAGTTGAGTCCCGGCTTGGGTATTTTTTCACTATGTTGGCTATGAGCCTTTTAAGAAAGTAAAATTTGATAAATATTATATCTCATTAAGCATTTTTATTGACAGTCATTACCCTGTCACTATTATTAGCCTTAATTTTGTAATGAAAGCTCAATCTGCGATTAAGCCATATTTGTATTGAGTTTTTAAAGTTATCTTTAAGTGGAATTAATTTTTGTGTAGATAGTTATCATAATAGGCAAACTAACTTTACTTTTTGTCCTTTCTCTTGGCATTTCTTTGTCTAAGTGTCTTTCCCCTGTCTCTCTTTGCCATTGCTCTGCCTACTTTAAATTTAACATTTTATTTTTGGGTGTTTAACATTGTAAAACATTTTGCTGACAGTAGTTTATTACTTAGAGACAGTTCCTAAATACAATAAAAAGCAATTTTAAAAGAGAAAAAATATTAATTTTTAAATCCATATACCCGCTTTTATTCGCAGATCGTTTACAATACAATCACAATAAAGATATCATTAGACACGGAATCAGGTCTTCTATCCGAATATGAGTGACATTTTAAAGTTAGGGATCGTCTGTATATTAAAAATTGCACACATTTTAAAATTTCCAATAGCAATACCCCCATTTCCACCCGCAAGACGATTTTACGCATTGCATTTATTCAAAATACAAAAATTCACACATAATAATTACAATTTACAAGTATAAGAGAAGTAAATGTGGTGGAGGTTTATCCATACATTTAGTAAAGTAAAATTGAAATCTTACTAGGAAAAAGTACATGGTTCATCCAAGTATTAATCGGAAAAACTGTATAAAGTCGAAATATTAAATGTAAAATAAATTAACTTTGTCATAAAAGAAAATTTTATGCAACTTTTCCGGTTTCTTTCTACGATTCTCTTTTCTGTAGATGTAAATGATAACAGACCTTAGACCGTCAAAAAGTAAAATTTCTGCAAATCTCGAAAACTAATGATAAGAATGAGTTGTAAATTAACATACGCATGTTTTTAACGATTGTAAGTCACAACTCATAAATATTTTGGATATGATTTTCCTAATAATTTTCCTAATTAAAAATATGTTTTTGAATTAAAATGAAATCTAGAATACGATTGGCTCCATTTTATTGTATCTCATTTTAAAAGAGAAACATTTCAAATGGATTATTTTTTTGGGAAGGTATAAATAAAATTTTGTCATGCCATTTTAATATTAGCATCTGTTAATTGTATAAAGATTAATAATATATATTTACTGTTTCGGGTTGTTTTGGTCCAAGGAATTCAAACAAAGTGTCAAAATTGTCTATATTTGAAAAAATAAAGTTGGTGCAGTTTTAGGTACATTTCGTAAGAAATACTACTTATTACATTCTCCCCTAAGTTGGAATTCCTGAAAAATTTTTGCAGATCTACACCTATCATGACTCCTAGAACTCCAAAACCACCCCAGTTCCAAACTTTATCTATCTATCGATCTATCTATATCACTTTTTTATGGACACGACAACTTCCATAATTCTGCACAAATCTGTTCCAAAATGATACATTAAAATTTAGCGGCATAAAATCTCGGTCAAATTCATCAATGGGCAAAATCTAATCAAGAGGGGTGGGGGTGGGGGCTTTTTGTGAAAACAGAAAAAAAAACATAACTTCTTAATTTTGATACATATCGAATCCGTTTAAAGTTGTTATTACTTCTAGGAAAAGTGCCTAAAAAGGGGTTTCAGAAGAAAAAAATTCATAACTTCGTCAATTCACAAGATATCAAATCCGCTTAAATTTATTATAAATCTTCGTAATATTATGTAAACTTTTATATTGACAAGTTTTTTATAGGACCAACGCTTACAGAAAAAAAACCTTGCTGGCACCGCCTACAGGCAGAGGTATATTTCGGAGTGGGCGGCCCCAACTGCCCCATCATGGCAAATAGGTCTTTCTTCTGCAATTCCCAATAAACAGGCGTCCTACGGTCTACGTCTTCGAAATCTACCTGTGCCTGTAGGCCAAGACGTCAGGATTTTTTCTTTATATTTAGACTACCCTTTATGCAAAAAATGAATTCGTATCCGGAAAGAAGATATTGACACTTTTGATGTGATTTTATTGTAAACGACCTATGAATAAAGGGCGGGTATTATTATTTTTTTTATGTACGGGATTGTACAGTTATTTTAATTTAATAATTTTCTTTTTAATTTATTTAATTAACTTTGAAAAATTTGTTCCCTCGATTTATATATTCCACACTGCCGATTTAATTTTAAAATAATTTGTTTTCATATACATTTTCATTTTCTCTATATATAAAAGGTGGAAAAAGTCTTACATCTGTTGCATTAAAAGAATGTTTTAAAGAATAAACACAGTAATTAATCAAGTAGGTGAGTTTATAAATAAATATTATATTAATATCGCAATTTTTTTCGAATAAAACGCATAGTATTTTTCAAAGACATTTTTCAGAAATCATATGTAATATTTATTTTACATATATTATTTATCGGTTTTTCGTACGTGAGTTTTATTTTTCCTTTTTAGAGGCATTTTTTAGAAAAGAACTTTTTCTATGATTTTCTTTTCTTTTTTTTCTTTCTTTTTTTAAAAAAATATAACGATTTTTCACATATTCATTCTTTTCCCGTAAAGTAGCACATATTACTAAAATCTTTACATGAATTTTTCTTTTAAAAAGCCCTCATTTTTCGTAAATATTTTTATGTTATTCAGAAAATATTTTCAAACTAAATATGTAAGTTGTGTGTTGTAAACAGCTCATTGGAAAATCTTACGATAACAAATAAGAACAATAGCAAATTAAGGCTAAGCAATGAAATTGATTTTTTATTTTTAAATAATTCGAAAACACTTTTGATAGTAAAAGAAATAATGCGTTGTCAAACAAGAAAGAAAAATCATGCATCATGCGTAGATCAGGAAATACTTTTCAGTTTGAGAATGTATTATTATGAAATCTTAATTTTGACACGTTGTTTCATAGTGGAATTGTCATTTTTTGAAATTTAGGGCCGGCGCATATTGAGACGCAGCCAGTTCAGTGGTATTTATTCCAATAATGACAAGCATAGTGACCAGCAGAGCTTGTTTAAAGCATGGGCCGTCTGGACCGTGGCCCTAGACTCTATTTATTTATTGTTAAATATTAGAAAATAAACACTTTTAATATTTTTTCAAAATAATTCTGAATAATTCAAAATAATTTTGATAACTCAAAAATTTTGTCAATTTTCTTATGAAACGTTCCGGCATTCATTTGTACATATTTATCTCTGAAATGAAATATAAATTAAGCTCTTTAACTAAAATTGCTTATTTGCAGACATTATAACAGAAGAAAATAAGTTTTTTTAAGCGAAAATTCTGGTTTTTCGACAAAAATCAACCTTATTTTAGTCATTTTTTTAAATATTTCAAGACATTCAGTTCAATGCACAGAAAAATGTCTAGATACCAAAATGGCAAACGTAATTTAAAATATGCTAACTGGAACAGAGTACCCAGTTGTTGGAGAAAACATAAAAAATCACTTTATTTCTGTTCAAAATTGCCAATTACTAAACATTTGTAGAAAATATAAATAAATAGAATTTTACTTATTTCCATAGTTTTTTTTATATTACAATTCAACCATAAATATATTTATTTTGCCAATGTGTTGCATTTTTTGGGTTTCGTTCATCTCACAAAACCCTATTACTCTCGCTCAGTTGTCTGTCTGTCACAGAGCCGTTCTCAGAACCTATATAACTTACAGAGTTGAAACTTTGTGTATATATAGAATTTTTTTTTTTTTTTTTGCTAAATAAAATGGATTTATTAAAGAAATTATAATGTGTTTTGAAAGGAATATTAAATGAAACCCTTTGTGCGATCTTCGATCACACTTACCCACTTGTTTAAAAATGCTCCGAACATCAGCAATCTCCTTAAACATTGTTTCTAAAATTTAAATTCCTTCAATATATATATATATAACTGTTGTTTTCTTTTCCCTATATCCTTTTTAATCTTGTTGTATTTTGAACTTTATGATTACATTTCACAGTTTTTTTCTCTTTTTCATTGGTAAGGTTTCTTTCCTTTTTAATATTGATTTTATTTTTTGAACTTTATGATTTTTTCAGAGTTTATTTCTCTATTTTGGTGTTGTAGTCCCAAAATCATATTCTTTAGCAATGTTATGGCTAATATGATGATGAAACCACACATTTTATTTGTGGTATTTAGGCATTTGGAACCTGAAGATTCTGTCTAAATTCCACAAATTTCATTTTTTCAATTTTTAATTTAATTTCTTCTTCTTCTTTTATTTTTTTTACAATGTATATGGAATCTATATTCAGAGTGTTGGGGAACACTATTGTTGTCAATTAATTATTACATTCTAATTCATAATTTCATAGTTTTTGTTTGTGTTTCGGTAATGTTTCATTAATGGTTATATATATATATGTGTGTGTGTGTGTGTGTGTATAAATAAATACCACTCAACAGATAAACTGCATTTGATAGTTTATCCGCTTTGTTTCTCCAATTCTAAACCCGAATAAATGTCTGGGCCAGCGCATATTACTTTATGATGAGGAACTAAAATAAAGTGGCTGCTCAAATCTTTTAGCTTGTGAGGAAACGCATCCCAAAAGAAACACTCTAGCGCCTTTATTATTCACATAAAAGAAGTAGCCGCTTTAAACAAAGCAAAAATTATTTCCTTAGTTTTTACATAAAAGTTATATATTTAAGAACATTTTTCATAATCCAGGCGTTCAGCCGCAATCTTTATGTTCTTTGGGCACTTAATTGTTGAGGCTTAAGGATATGAATTATGTTCCGTAGCTCTCCCTTGTGTTCAAAATATAGCAAAAAAAAGTTAAATATTTTGACTTATCTCTCGTTGCACTCCCCAAACATAAGAATTTGAAACCTTTTAAATGCAACACAGTTAAGTACCGCCTGACAAGATGCAATTGATCATTTGGCAATGCTTAAGGAGAATCTAAACGTTTGAGAAGAGTTTTGGCATGTTGCCATTCTTTGTTTTTCCCTCCGTAAAGTTGAAGGAAAAAAATTTTTAATTATGGAAATTAATCTTTTAAAATTCACATAAAAAATGCTAATACGCGAACTAATTTTTATTCCTTGGGATGATTTTTTATATTCTAAATTGGCAAATGCAATTAGTGTTATATTAATTGCTAATAGTTATCAAAATAGTACAGTATAAATTGAACAAAAGAAAAAGATGACAAAATTATGCACGAGGCATCGTCTTGCATTATGGAAATCAAAGCTTTTTTTTTGTCATTGATATTATATATATATATATATATATATATATATATATATATATATATATATAAGTGTCTCATTCATTGCAGAAGATAATGCTGAGATTAGAATATTTTTTATCGATTCAAATGACTAGACATTGCAATTTATTTCAGAATTTTAATGTAATAGATTTTTCAAAGAAAAAAACACAACCTTGATGCAAGTTTTTTTTTCTTTTGTGCCTTTATTATTTTATTTTTATCCCTCTTTGTTCGAATAGTAATAATAATAATAAAAAAAATCTCATTGGCAGATTTTGTAAATTTATCATTATAGAATTGTCCAACAACAGAATAAGCTTATAAGTAATAAAGTTTATAGATCTATAAAAAGAAAAAAAATTAACTTTGAATGTTTTTTGCTCTTTGAAATGAAATCGTTAGAATGATAATATAAAAAATGATGGTATGATGAAAAATTAGATAACAGATAACGGTGATAGGAGATAGTAATTATAATAATAACAATAAACAATTTCTTCGTTTTTTAAGTTAAACGGAATTTCCCCCTTTTCTTGCATTTGTACCAAGAACCTCACATTTCTGTATCATTTCATTCCAAACATTAGTTATTTTTATAATTTCTGTACAACTGCACAAAACTCGAACCATTAATAGAAATCTGAACACTCGGCAGAAAACTAGAGAACTTAACCAAATATCACATCACTGAATGGCTGTCTAATCGGGTATACTCCTTCTCTGAGAAGCGGAATCATTTTGAAGTGCTTCATCAGCTAGTTTTAAAAGAGGAAAACACAGCAGTTCTTTTCTAAAAAGCTTTCCAAATTTAGATTTCTAAACTATACTTCCAAAAATACCTTATCTTAAAGAGAAGTCTTCTCATAAGTACGGTAGAGGGAGATATTTACTTAAAGGCACAATAAGATGAACTAGATAGCCCTCGAACTGGGTGCGCACATGATCTTTTGGTAGCACTTCTTGTGCTAGTAACTTGAGATAACTCAAGCATCTTACACTTCTTTTAAATGGTAGTTAAACTTCTTTTATGAGTAAATTTACTGTTTTCCTGCTTGTATCCTCCATCTCCGCAATTTTAGGATAAATCCGGGTTTTTTTTTCCTTTCTTTCTTTTTTTTTTTTTTTTTTTTGAGAAGAATAGTTTTGGGAGATGATAATTTAAGGATAATGAACGGCAATTTGATTTTGTCTATAGAAATAAAAATATATTTACATTTTTAATAAATGATTTTTTTTATTAACAAAGAAATTTAAATTTGTTTAGCTCGAAACACGAAATTTAGCTTCCTGTGAAGAATTGTTTCTGATCGAATTCGAAGCATTTTCAGTTATGGAACACTTTGATCATGGAAGGTTCCTCAATTTAAATGTATATATTTATTAAATTTCATTCAAATTCTGTAAAGAGAATAAAGAAAAATTACAATGTCAATAGAATTTTTTTTTTTTTTTTAATCTGCCTTACTTGCATATTTTCTTTTCTTTCTTTCTTTCTCTCTCTTTTTTTTAAGCACCAACAAAACAATATACACTTAAAAAAAAAGAAAAATTAATGTTAGCCATTACGACACGTATGTCTTTTAGTAGTACTAGTTTTCAATACGAACATTCATATTTTGATTTTCACACAGGATACAGTGGTGGTCATAATTATAAGAACAACTGAAAATTGCACAGAAAAAAATTATTTCTGAACTAAATAAAGTGAAATTTATACATAAAATACTTTTTTATGCTAGAAATCATTGTAGAATGCAAAACATTGGGAAATGAAAAATATGAATGTTTTGGCATAATTAACAAAATATGTCATTGTAAAAGTTGGACAAAATTATAAGGACAATGAATGTTTTTGCCTGAAACACACTAATAATTACTAATCTCCCCCTTCTTTTCAATCACTTTTATCAGTCTTGACGTCATGGAGTTTGACAGTTCCTTCAGAACGTTCTTGGAAATTTTTGACAAGGCGTTTTCGATGAAGGACATGAGCTCTTGCTTGTTCTCATATTGCATACCATTTTTGTATTCTTCATGTGGCAGAATACCCCACAGATTTTCCATTGGATTCAGATCAGGGCTTCTGGCCGGCCAAGCAAGCAGTTTTACGAAATTAGCATCAAACCATGATTTTGAAGTTTGGGAAACATGTACTGAGGCATTGTCCTGCTGGAAGAAATAGTCTCCACTCGTTATTAACGGTGCTTCTGGTAAAATATTATCTCCCAATACATCAACATAACTTTCAGAATTCATTCTACCCTGCACAAAAACAATTGGAGTAGTTCCACCTGTTGCGAAACCTCCCCAGACCATTACGGAGCCACCTCCAAATGCACGCTTTGAGAAAATTTCTCTTTCTCTACGGAGATCATACCAGAAGTATAGCGAAAACCATCTGGTCTATCCAAATTAAGCTTTTTCTCATCGGAAAAGACAACATCATCCCACTTTTTCCCCATAGTAATGTATTTTTTGGCAAATTCCACTCTCAGTCTCTTATGAACTTTTGTAATAGGCGGTCATGACATATGTTTACCATAGCGAACCTTTTTTTCTTTTTGTAAAACACGTCGAACAGTTCGAGCACTGCATTCTAAGTTCAATTCATGTTTTATTTCTGTTAACGTTTGTTTTTTGTAGCAAGCTTGCCTTATTATCATTCTTTTCTCCCGTACAGAAACAGAAGATGACCTACCTGTATGTCTTTACCGTCCATATTTACCGGGATTTTTAAGATAATTGTAAATATTAAAAAAGAAAATTAAAAAAAAAATCATTAAATGGTTAATTACTCATAAATTCATCCTTTTTTTTCATTCTGATATAACGTTTTCTTTGTTTGCAATATATTTTTTTAATTTGTCATACATATAAAAATGTAAATTTTATATGCACAGTATAGAATTGCGGAACAAAAAGTGAGCTTATAGGTAATAAAGTTTATAGATCTATAAAAGAAAAAAAAATAACTTTCAGTGTTTCATACCCTATTGAAGTGAAGTTGCTAGAATGGAAATACAAACAAGTGGGTAAGTGTGATCGAAGATCGCACAAAGGATTTCGTTTAATATTCCTTTCAAAACACTTTATCTTTTCTTTAATAAATCCAAATAAATTTCATTTTCCAGAAAAAAAAATTGTATGAGATAGACATGCTTTTTATAAAGTAAAAATTTACCGGTCTATTTTTCTCGTTTTTTTCGAAAATCTGAACCGGTCCGATAGCGAGCTAAGCCCGCTATTATACCTTGTCATAATAATATCTGTCATGTGGACTAAATGCGATATTAAAATAAATAAATAAATACATTTCAAAATTAAAGATGTTGTATACAGACCTTCAAAATGTTAAAATATGCCAATATTTCCATAATCGGGTTTTTATCATGATTTAATACGTTCCTCAAAATCATATGACGTTATAATCACTTGTTGACGTCATATCTACTTGCTTTCTCTATTACTCATATTGATACTCTCGTTGTATTATTCTCAAACATTTGAAAAAGTCCGTTAAACTTCCAATAGGACGTCAGATTAATTTTATTTTTAATTCTCTATTGACTTCATATTAACCTGCTTTTTGTACTTACACATACTCATACTCCTTGTATTATTGAGAAATGTTTGAAAATTTCCGTTTTATTACCAAATATGACGTCATATTAATCTTTTTTCAATTGGTGAAACTTTTTATTTCATTTTCATTTTTCACGTGGAAATCTTTCAATAGAAAATTAATTATTGTAGAAATTTTTTTATTGTGGATTTTTAATTGTTGGCAACTGCTATAACGAAAAATTTAATAGGAAAAGGCTGTTAGATTGGATTTTTATCTCTCTATATTAAAATAATACGATTTTTTAAAATTTTATAATTTTCAGCTTCATAGTAGGTATTCAGCCATAAGTACACAAAATTTCAAGTCTGTGAGTTATATAGTTTCTGATAACCGGCTCTGTGACGGACAGACTACGTAGCGGGACTAATAGGGTTTCGTGAGATGAACGAAACCCTAAAAAATGATATGATAAATAATTAGATAATAGATAACGGTGATATAAAAATATAAAAATTCTGATAATAATAAAAGATGATGATTCCAAAAGCAAGTAAACATTTTAAAAATCAATAATTCACAAACAAATGATGATACAGAAAGGTCCCGTTTTCAATATTTAAATGCAAATACTTTCGGTCAAATCAAGTTCTTATCAACATCTTAACTTTTGAATACCGATAGCTACAGTCATAAATATGATGTCTAAATTAGAGTGGAAATACCCTACTTTATGAATCCGTTCACAGCGCCTCCTAGCGGCAAAGTATGGAGTTAGCGTGCGATTCGTAAATTTAAAAAACCGATTTTAACATTATATTAACTTCTTGTTTAATTTTATTCATACCAATTTATTCGCAAAATTTCAATTTAATTTGAGTCAGAATTTATCTTTATAATATAAAAAGCTGTGAGCAGTTACGTATGCTTATACTTTTAAAATAACCCGCACTTGGAGTTATAATTGCTTATAGCTTATTAAAAAATTAAATTACTGGGAAATGCATGTAACTGACCAAGAAAATTGAATAAATTACCAAATTTTTTTTAAATGGAGAAATCCCCTTTTCCTGATTAAAAGTGCCTGAATATTGCAATAGAAACAAGAATCTGTATGTTCATTTGGTTCTCAAAGCTCAAATATAAGTTCGTTCTTTAAGGTAAGTTTTCTCTCAAAGATAAATTTGAAAAAGAAACAAAGTATCAGTATTTGACTATATTACTGACCAATTAACGATATTTTTGAGACCCAATAGTTGACCAGTTCTTAAAAACTATAGAAATAGTTTTTTTTTCGAGAAATATATTTATTTACATAAAACCAATTTAAATAAACTGCATACTTCAATTAATGAAACATCCTAACTGAATTTATCTTCATGCAATAAGACTAAACTGAACCTCTTATAAAACTTTTGCTAATACTGCCAGCTGCCAGCTACATTCTCAAAGCTATTAGAACGTTAACATCCAAGCACATGTTTAGTTGTAACCAGAGTTGGACAAAATGCATAGAAAAACCATTTTCGATACAAAATACATTGGTTTTAATAGCTAAAATACAAAATACTTTTTAAAAGTAAAAAAAGAAAAAAAAAAGAAATACAAAATACATTTAAGATACAAAACACATTTGAAAAATTATTGTACATAAATTGCACTACGCAAACGCAAAGTGCTTTTTTCAAGAACTAATTAAACTTTTCGAAAGTATATATTTTCAATGATATTTTCTTTTAATTGTTCATTTTTTTTTATATATAATGTACGCCGTTTAATAAATTTAAACCCAAGGGTCTCCCACCTATGTATCGTTCTCAGATATGTTTTAAACAATCATTCCAATTGTGAATAAATCACTGCATTGAAAATATTAAACATTCATAACATATTGAAAATCTTCTTCATTTATGTTATAAAATTGTATTTATATATGTACATGCCATATTTGTAAATTTCTGCTGAAGTAATTAATTGTAAATTAAGTGGCTAGTTAATGTTTCTAAGAATAGATACATAAATACAAAATACATTGCTTTTAATACATAAAATAGAAAATAATTTTCAAAAGTAAAAAAAAAAAAAAATGAAATACAAAATACGTTTAAAATACAAAACAGAATTTGAAAATTTAAACATTATTGTGTATGAAATGCACTACGCAAATGCAAAGTGCTTTTTGAAAACGGATTAAACTTTTCGAAATTATATAGTTTTAAGGTTAAAAAACAAAACTGATATAAGAAAAAAAAAAAACAGTCCATAAAATAACACATTTTACAAAGTAAACAAAGTATTTTTACATATATGAAAGTTTTTATGGGTATAATTCAGCTTCATTTAAAGCATGTAGATTAAAGCTTTATTAAAAATTAAAATAATCTAGAGTGCAAAATTATGATTGGCCTACAAAAGAACTAATAATTTCTTTAACTCAGAATCGTCCAATTTCTTTTTGAAGAATTTATAATGCTCGCAGAGGAAAACAGTCATTCATTCGACCGGAGCACTCGACGGCAGATTCGTATTAAACTTATAGAAAAGTCTCCTCATTGCAAGGATAAGTGCAACAATTTCAAATCAATCGATTTATCAGCTAAAGATTGCAATATTTCAAGTTTTACAGATTTTGAGAGCTTGATAAGGATGGCGCGCAGTCGTTATATGTGAATCAGTCATCATTTGCTGCAACAATTTAAAGAAAAATTTAGAACAAACACCATAGTGTGTAGAAACCCAATAAATGGAAGTACCACAATACAGAATGATATTGTCTTTTAAATGTTTTTTTTGTCTTTTATACAATACACATCTTTTTAATAAATTAAAACACAACGGTATGCATCGCTTTCAGGTATGTTTTGAATAATCCCTTCAATTGTGAATAAATCACTGCATTGAAATTATTAAACATTCATAACATATTGAACATCTTCATCTTTTATATTATAAAATTGTATTTAAATGTATACATATACCATGTTTCTAAAATTCGGCTAATATAATTAATTGTAAATTAAAAGTGACTAGTTAATATTTTCTAAGAATAGATACACTATTATCTTAAATAATAATTTTCTTGATATATTTTTCGAATAATTTAAAAGCGGAATATTAAATATACATTTGATATTCGGCATACATTTAATACAGTATATGACATACATTTATTCATGTACATTTAATATTAAATACACATTTAGCCGAATATTAAATATACATTTTGAAACTTTGTACAATGAACATTGATCTCGGTTTTTAAACTGTTAATGTATGATAAGTACATAGTTAATAATGAATAAATGCCTTAGATTATCGGTTATAAGCCATACAACATAATGATTTAATAATATTTTTGATTTTATTTTAAACAAACATACGCGTATATACCCACATATGAATAATCATATCTTCTTTGTAAGGTGGGTATGAGTTTGTGATTAACTAAATTGATAATATGTATGTATGTATATATTAATAGCTTAAAATTTCCTTCTGAGAAAACTACATTTTCGTTTTAGCCGGAAACTTGAAAAAGGACCGAAATTCGTGTTTTATACTATTGGCATTCTGCTTTAACCTTTCCATTATCACCAATACACATTGTTTTGAAATATTTACGATCTAATATTGCGAACTGCATATTATCACAATTAAATATTACTCTTTTGGTACCTTTTCATCGGGAGCTTCAGAAGTATTAGATATCTCTTCACGAGTCTTTTCAGTAGCTAAACTGCATTACACTTATCACCAATAGACATTGTTTTGAAATATTTACGATCTAATTTTGCGTTACTGCATATTATCAAAATTAAATATTACTCTTTTGGTACCTTTTCATCGGGAGCTTCAGAAGTATTAGATATCTCTTCACGAGTCTTTTCAGTAGCTAAACTGCATTACATTTATCACCAATAGACATTGTTTTGAAATATTTACGATCTAATATTGCGAACTGCATATTATCACAAGTAAATATTACTCTTTTGGTACCTTTTCATCGGGAGCTTCAGAAGTATTAGATATCTCTTCACGAGTCTTTTCAGTAGCTAAACTGCATTACATTTATCACCAATAGACATTGTTTTGAAATATTTACGATCTAATATTGCGTTACCGCATATTATCACAATTAAATATTACTCTTTTGGTACCTTTTCATCGGGAGCTTCAGAAGTATTAGATATCTCTTCACGAGTCTTTTCAGTAGCTAAACTGCATTACAATTATCACCAATAGACATTGTTTTGAAATATTTACGATCTAATATTGCGTACTGCATATTATCACAATTAAATATTACTCTTTTGGTACCTTTTCATCGGGAGCTTCAGAAGTATTAGATATCTCTTCACGAGTCTTTTCAGTAGCTAAACTGCATTACATTTATCACCAATAGACATTGTTTTGAAATATTTACGATCTAATATTGCGAACTGCGTATTACTCTTTTGGTACCTTTTCATCGGGAGCTTCAGAAGTATTAGATATCTCTTCAAGAGTCTTTTCAGTAGCTAAACTGCATAACATTTATCACCAATAGACATTGTTTTGAAATATTTACGATCTAATATTGCGTACTGCATATTATCACAAATAAATATTACTCTTTTGGTGCCTTTTCAGCGGGAGCTTCAGAAGTATTAGATATCTCTTCACGAGTCTTTTCAGTAGCTAAACTGCATTACATTTATCACCAATACACATTGTTTTGAAATATTTACGATCTAATATTGCGAACTGCATATTATCACAATTAAATATTACTCTTTTGGTACCTTTTCATCGGGAGCTTCAGAAGTATTAGATATCTCTTCACGAGTCTTTTCAGTAGCTAAACTGCATTACATTTATCACCAATATATATTGTTTTGAAATATTTACGATCTAATATTGCGTTACTGCATATTATCACAATTAAATATTACTCTTTTGGTACCTTTTCATCGGGAGCTTCAGAAGTATTAGATATCTCTTCACGAGTCTTTTCAGTAGCTAAACTGCATTACAATTATCACCAATAGACATTGTTTTGAAATATTTACGATCTAATATTGCGTACTGCATATTATCACAATTAAATATTACTCTTTTGGTACCTTTTCATCGGGAGCTTCAGAAGTATTAGATATCTCTTCACGAGTCTTTTCAGTAGCTAAACTGCATTACATTTATCACCAATAGACATTGTTTTGAAATATTTACGATCTAATATTGCATTACCGCATATTATCACAATTAAATATTACTCTTTTGGTACCTTTTCATCGGGAGCTTCAGAAGTATTAGATATCTCTTCACGAGTCTTTTCAGTAGCTAAACTGCATTACAATTATCACCAATAGACATTGTTTTGAAATATTTACGATCTAATATTGCGAACTGCATATTATCACAAGTAAATATTACTCTTTTGGTACCTTTTCATCGGGAGCTTCAGAAGTATTAGATATCTCTTCACGAGTCTTTTCAGTAGCTAAACTGCATTACATTTATCACCAATAGACATTGTTTTGAAATATTTACGATCTAATATTGCGTTACCGCATATTATCACAATTAAATATTACTCTTTTGGTACCTTTTCATCGGGAGCTTCAGAAGTATTAGATATCTCTTCACGAGTCTTTTCAGTAGCTAAACTGCATTACAATTATCACCAATAGACATTGTTTTGAAATATTTACGATCTAATATTGCGTACTGCATATTATCACAATTAAATATTACTCTTTTGGTACCTTTTCATCGGGAGCTTCAGAAGTATTAGATATCTCTTCACGAGTCTTTTCAGTAGCTAAACTGCATTACATTTATCACCAATAGACATTGTTTTGAAATATTTACGATCTAATATTGCGAACTGCGTATTACTCTTTTGGTACCTTTTCATCGGGAGCTTCAGAAGTATTAGATATCTCTTCAAGAGTCTTTTCAGTAGCTAAACTGCATAACATTTATCACCAATAGACATTGTTTTGAAATATTTACGATCTAATATTGCGTACTGCATATTATCACAAATAAATATTACTCTTTTGGTGCCTTTTCATCGGGAGCTTCAGAAGTATTAGATATCTCTTCACGAGTCTTTTCAGTAGCTAAACTGCATTACATTTATCACCAATACACATTGTTTTGAAATATTTACGATCTAATATTGCGAACTGCATATTATCACAATTAAATATTACTCTTTTGGTACCTTTTCATCGGGAGCTTCAGAAGTATTAGATATCTCTTCACGAGTCTTTTCAGTAGCTAAACTGCATTACATTTATCACCAATATATATTGTTTTGAAATATTTACGATCTAATATTGCGTTACTGCATATTATCACAATTAAATATTACTCTTTTGGTACCTTTTCATCGGGAGCTTCAGAAGTATTAGATATCTCTTCACGAGTCTTTTCAGTAGCTAAACTGCATTACAATTATCACCAATAGACATTGTTTTGAAATATTTACGATCTAATATTGCGTACTGCATATTATCACAATTAAATATTACTCTTTTGGTACCTTTTCATCGGGAGCTTCAGAAGTATTAGATATCTCTTCACGAGTCTTTTCAGTAGCTAAACTGCATTACATTTATCACCAATAGACATTGTTTTGAAATATTTACGTTCTAATATTGCATTACCGCATATTATCACAATTAAATATTACTCTTTTGGTACCTTTTCATCGGGAGCTTCAGAAGTATTAGATATCTCTTCACGAGTCTTTTCAGTAGCTAAACTGCATTACAATTATCACCAATAGACATTGTTTTGAAATATTTACGATCTAATATTGTGTACTGCATATTATCACAATTAAATATTACTCTTTTGGTACCTTTTCATCGGGAGCTTCAGAAGTATTAGATATCTCTTCACGAGTCTTTTCAGTAGCTAAACTGCATTACATTTATCACCAATAGACATTGTTTTGAAATATTTACGATCTAATATTGCGAACTGCGTATTACTCTTTTGGTACCTTTTCATCGGGAGCTTCAGAAGTATTAGATATCTCTTCAAGAGTCTTTTCAGTAGTTAAACTGCATTACATTTATCACCAATAGACATTGTTTTGAAATATTTACGATCTAATATTGCGTACTGCATATTATCACAAATAAATATTACTCTTTTGGTGCCTTTTCATCGGGAGCTTCATAAGTATTAGATATCTCTTCACGAGTCTTTTCAGTAGCTAAACTGCATTACATTTATCACCAATAGACATTGTTTTGAAATATTTACGATCTAATATTGCGTACTGCATATTATCACAATTAAATATTACTCTTTTGGTACCTTTTCATCGGGAGCTTCAGAAGTATTAGATATCTCTTCACGAGTCTTTTCAGTAGCTAAACTGCATTACATTTATCACCAATAGACATTGTTTTGAAATATTTACGATCTAATATTGCGTACTGCATATTATCACAAATAAATATTACTCTTTTGGTGCCTTTTCATCGGGAGCTTCAGAAGTATTAGATATCTCTTCACGAGTCTTTTCAGTAGCTAAACTGCATTACATTTATCACCAATAGACATTGTTTTGAAATATTTACGATCTAATATTGCGTACTGCATATTATCACGAATAAATATTACTCTTTTGGTGCCTTTTCATCGGGAGCTTCAGAAGTATTAGATATCTCTTCACGAGTCTTTTCAGTAGCTAAACTGCATTACATTTATCACCAATAGATATTGTTTTGAAATATTTACGATCTAATATTGCGTACTGCATATTATTACAATTAAATATTACTCTTTTGGTACCTTTTTATCGGGAGCTTCAAAAGTATTAGACATCTCTTCACGAGTCTTTTCAGTAGCTAAACTGCATTACATTTCTAATTTATAATTTAAAAATGACGCAAGCAAAACTTTAAAAATCCTTCCTGCTTATCACATGGCATTTTTTTGGAATTTCCATGACAATGTTAAGAATAAAACTATTTTTATAACTATTCAGGAAAAATGCTTCTGCAGAAGCTTAACATCCTATTTGTTAACATCTTTTATTGTAGCAATAGTTGGAAATGTGTATTTATATTATCTTCCAGAAGCTAATTCGAAGAAAGGCAAAAAAAACTTCTTAATAACACCATGAAATTAATAAATGCTAAAGTCGTTTCGAAAGAACTTTGCCTTTTTTCATCACGCGCAAAGAAGACAGACTACCACTTTGAAGGCAGGAGCAAGACATAATATTTGAGTCTTGTTCCTACTTCAGTGTGGTAGTACGTGTGATCGTTGCGTCTAATGAAGAAATATAAACTTCTTTCGAAAGGTCTTGTGTATTTCTTAATTTTATGGAGTTATTAAGAAGATTTTTGCCTTTATTGTATCACAGCAGTTGTTCAACATTTAAATACACAAAATAGACAGGCGTATATTTTCCTGCTGCGATTCGCTGACCTGCTGTTTAAACATGACAGTTCGAAAATTGGAGAAATGTGTTTTGAGTATTTTGAAAATACAAAATATTTTGAAAAGACATTACAAAATACATTACCAAAATGCTTTCATTTTACCAGTTTAAAATACAAAACAGAAACACAAATGTATTTGGAAAATGTATTTCAAATACATGCATTTACGGTATTGCCCAAATCTGATTACAACAATAACGGGTAAAAATGCATTTTTTTCCCGATGGTAGTATATTTCTAACAAACAACCGAAGTTAGAATACATACTTATTCTTGTTTTCTGCTGTTTTGTGTCTTACTGGCCAATTATTTGTGTACTCACGATATTTCAAAATGAATCAGCTCACCTCTTGTGAACGCACGTATTTTTAGCAGTTGTACAGAAATAATAATAATGTTTAGAATAAAATGAGCACAAATGCGTTCTTGGTGCAAATGTAAGAAACATGGTGCATTTCGTTTAACTTATAAAACAAAGAAGGTGTTTATTGTTATTATCATAATTATTATCTCAAATAATTATCATGTCAAAATAATGTTCTTTCATGTTTAATATCAAACAAGACATTTAAAATATTTGCTGTAAAGAAAAAAGAGCGACTTTAATTGTATTAAAAACAATGTTAGTTTTCTAGAGGAAAATAAATATTTATGATGATGAAAAAGGATCCAGTCTTCATTTGAATTTCTTCCTAAAGTATTTTAAATGACTCATCTTAATGTTTCACATTCGATGTAACATATATGTATGCATGAAAGTAAAAAAAACACCAGGACTCTTTCTTAAAATAGAACTAATTAATTAACATGATGAAACATACATAACATACCTTACAAAAAAATAATAATGTTACACCTCTTCTAATTCATTTATACACAGGAAAATGTACAACATCTTTCCTTAGTTAGTTAAATAAATATTCCTTTAACATAAACAGGTCGGTTTGCACCTTATGTATTTATTCATAAACCGTGCGCTATCAGATAAAGTATAAAATACTTTTGAAACTATATCCTCTAGCATTAATTCAAAGATCTTGCCAGGAAGTATACTTATTTCGCTAACCATCCATCTCATGCACTTAAATTACTCTCCAGTTTTGGCGAAATTGTGTAAGATCCGAATGCCGCCAAGTTCAACGGAAATAATTTCCAGCATTTTTAGTAGTTACCGCTTGTGTGTGTTCAGAGAAAATTATAGATTTTATTTGCGAAATTAAAGTATTATTAATCGATTTTATTCAAAAGGGATTGTTCAGTAGATACTCATAAACTTGAAATGATGCACTTCTGTCTTGCTTGGTAATAAAAAGAAAAGAAAAAAATATTAACGCAGATCTATTGATAAAATGTTTTGAAGCTTGCAATCATGAAACGGTAATTTGTTTATTATGATATATTTATCTGTAATTATGTATTTTAGAAGTAGATCTGATAATGATTTAGATTTCATGGAAGATATTTAAAATATTTTTCCATTTTAATATATTTCCATTTTAATATTTTTCCAAGCTATGATTTTTATTACAATGTATAACCATCAATGTTTTTTTTTTTTTAAATATTTGTAAATTTGAGTGTATTAATTTCTGAAGGTTTTTAATCAAATTGTCGGGCAAATTTTGCTCTTATTTTCGTTAAATGTCTTTCATTTAACGAAATACGATGTATTTCATTTAACTTTCATTTCTGTCTTTCATTCAAATATATCTTTCATTTAACGACTTTGCCATAAGAACAAAATGGCAAATTTTGTTCTTATTTTCGTTAAATGTCTTTCTCTTGTGAATTAATTTTACTGCTGCGTGTGTATTCAAGGTACATCAGGAATTTTAGATTTATTTGTATTATTCCCAACCACGTGCATTTACGGATAAATGGTAAAACAATCGAATAATCCATATGACATCTATAATAATTACAATGTATGAATTCATATCCTTAAAAATAGCTTGTGTGAGTATCAATATTTTTAAAAATATTTGTAAATTTGAGTGTATTAATTTCTGAAGGTTTTTAATCAAATTGTCTGGCAAATTTTGACCTCATTTTCGTTAAATGTCTTTCTCTTGTGAATTAATTTTACTGCTGCGTCTGCATTCAAGGCACAGCAGGAACTTCAGATTTATTTGGATTATTTCCAACCACGTGCATTTACGGATAAATGATAAAACAATCGAATAATCCATATGACATCTATAATAACCACAATGTATCAATTCAAATCTTTAAAAATAGCTTGTGTGAGCATCAATGTTTTTTAAATATTTGTAAATTTGAGTATATTAATTTCTGAAGGTTTTTAATCAAGTTGTCTGGCAAATTTTGATCTTATTTTCATTACATGTCTTTCTCTTGTGAATTAATTTTACTACTGCGTGTGCAATGCAGGGCACAGCAGGAACTTGGTTGTAAAAATGGTTGTAAATAATGTGAAATACGCATTCAAAATAAATAAATAAATATATATATAAAATTAAAAAAAATAAATCCGATCGATGGCTAATATAACTTAAGGTCTTAATATAAGATCTATTTAAGTAAAAGAAAAAACGATAGGTGCTGTTTTAATTCGTATAAAGTCATTTACTTATTTTTTGGTATGATACTTTGTAAAAGTTCAAGCATAACGCGCATGCATATTTTGTATAAATATGTTTTTGTAATATTAATTGTTAATAAATAAGGTGATTATATCTACGTATATAAATATATATGAGTACAATTTTCGATTTTCTCTGATTCTCTTGTGCTTTGTTTTCTTTTATTCTTTCCATGCATTATATCGGCAATGACAGACAATTCTTGATAATTTTGCCAGTCTGTTATATGAAATGATGCCTTTTTTTTTTTTTTTTTTTTTTTTTTGCGACATGTGGTGTTCTGCCGACTGACGATTAGATATCCACATGTTGCTTTGTTTTCTTAAAATTTCTATCGTTATTTGATATGTATATTCCATTTGTTATTCCGATTTATACTTCGATAATATTTATTTCAATTTAACTTTCTTCAAATGTCATTAAATATGTTTTTGTTCCCTATTATATTGAAATTAAATTAATAATATGCATTTAAATTTTACATTTTTGAATAGAAACATACCTTCCAGATTGAGATTTTTTTCTTTTCTTCCGTTTTGAAGATGTTAATATTTTCCTATCTATTGTTCCGTAGAGTATAATTTCTTCTTTGTCTTCTACATTTCGGGGGAAAACATACTTACATATAATAAGTATATAATACTCTTTATAATATCTATCACTGAAATAAGTCATAAATGCGGACTTATAAAATAAAATTAAGTAATATGCATTTAAATCTAAACATTTTTAATAGAAATCTACCTCCGATATTGAAATACTTTTTTTTAATCTGCATGATACTCACCATTTTTCTATTCGTTGTTCTTTGGCAAAAGATATAATTTTTTTCTTTGTCTTCTGCATAGTATCAAGTAGTATTAATCCGAATCTACAAATAATTTTGAAGAAACCTACCTCCGATATTGAAATGCTTTTCTTTTCTTTTTTCTTAAAGCTCGTTTACTTTCTAATCAATGTTCCTTAAAAAGAAAGGGTTATAATGTTTTCTTCTACTTCTGGTTTTCGGAAGGACATGTATTTTATAATTTTGCTTTATAATATCTACCCCTGAAATAAAAATCCACGAATGCAGAATTATAAAATTAAACTAAGTAGTATTAATCTGAATCTACAAATTATTTTGAAGAAACCTACCTCCGACATTGAAATGCTTTTCTTTTCTTTTTTCTTAAAGCTCGTTTACTTTCTAATCAATGTTCCTTAAAAAGAAAGGGTTATAATGTTTTCTTCTACTTCTGGTTTTCGGAAGGACATGTATTTTTAAATTTTGCTTTATAATATCTACCCCTGAAATAAAAAGCCACGAATGCAGAATTATAAAATTAAACTAAGTAGTATTAATCTGAATCTACAAATAATTTTGAAGAAACCTACCCCCGATATTGAAATACTTTTTTTTAATCTGCATGATACTCACCATTTTTCTATTCGTTGTTCTTTGGCAAAAGATATAATTTTTTTCTTTGTCTTCTGCATTTCGGAGAGACTTATATTTTAAAATTTTGCTTTATAATATCTATCCCTGAAATAAAAAGCCATGAATGCAGAATTATAAAATTAAACTAAGTAGTATTAATCTGAATCTACGAATAATTTTGAAGAAACCTACCTCCGACATTGAAATGCTTTTCTTTTCTTTTTTCTTAAAGCTCGTTTACTTTCTAATCAATGTTCCTTAAAAAGAAAGGGTTATAATGTTTTCTTCTACTTCTGGTTTTCGGAAGGACATGTATTTTATAATTTTGCTTTATAATATCTACCCCTGAAATAAAAAGCCACGAATGCAGAATTATAAAATTAAACTAAGTAGTATTAATCTGAATCTACAAATTATTTTGAAGAAACCTACCTCTGACATTGAAATGCTTTTCTTTTCTTTTTTCTTAAAGCTCGTTTACTTTCTAATCAATGTTCTTTAAAAAGAAAGGGTTATAATGTTTTCTTCTACTTCTGGTTTTCGGAAGGACATGTATTTTTAAATTTTGCTTTATAATATCTACCCCTGAAATAAAAAGCCACGAATGCAGAATTATAAAATTAAACTAAGTAGTATTAATCTGAATCTACAAATCATTTTGAAGAAACCTACCTCCAATTTTGATATACTTTTCTTTTCTTTTTTCTTAAAGTTCATTTACTTTCTAATCAATATTCCTTAAAAAGAAAGGTTATAATGTTTTTTTCTACTTCTGGTTTTCGGAGGGATATACTAAAATTTTGCTTTATAATATCTGTACCTGAAATAAAAAGTCATGAATTAAGAATTGTAAAATTAAATTAAACACTATGCATTTAAATTAAAAAGTAATGGTTGGAAACTTACCTTCGATAGTGGAATACTTCTATTTTTCTAGGAATACTTTTACTTTTCTACTCTCTTCACATTCATCATCTTTACTTTACATCTGTCATACCCTGGAAAAAGCATATAATTTCTTCTTTATCTTCTGCGTATCGAAGGGACATATATTTAAAATTGTCCTTTATAATATCTGTACCTGAAATAAAAAGCCATCAATTAAGAATTGTAAAATTAAATTAAACAGTATGCATATAAATTTAAAATTAATGTTTTGATACCTACCTTCAATATTAAAATACTTTTATTTTTACACTCTCTTCATGTTCATCATATTTACTTTACATGCATTACCCTGGAAAAAGTATAAAATTTCTTCTTTGTCTTCTGCATATCGAAGTTCATACATTTAAATTTTTTCTTTATGATATATATCCCTGAAATAAAAAGTCAAGAATTAAGAATTGTAAAATTAAATTAAACAGTATGCATTTAAATTAAAAAGTAATGGTTGGAAACTTACCTTCAATAGTGGAATACTTCTATTTTTCTAGGAATACTTTTACTTTTCTACTCTCTTCATGTTGATCATCTTTACTTTAAATCTGTTTTACCCTGGAAAAAGTATATAATTTTTTCTTTATCTTCTGCGAATCGTGAAAAAAAAATTATGTATTTTTCTTAAATACAGAAAAAAAAATTCTTATATATTTTTCGTAAATACATTTATACTTTATTTTACTATTACATTTCAAATGTATGGGAATGAAAACTGCTTTTTTTTTTTTTTTTTTTTTTTACCACTACAATTTACATCTTAGCAAGCGAATCTCCTTCCTTAAACTGTCAAACATACCTTTCTCTTCAATTTCTCACTTGTCTCTATTCAAAATTATCCTATTTTTACTCTATTCTATTATAATAATGATAATAATCAACATCTTTCAACGTTAACTTTCTATTGGTTAGACTCCAATTTCGAATTGGCTGTTGAAGTTGATAGTTCAACCCTTTGCTTCTTTTACTCAGAATGCATTTTTTTTTTTTCCTGTTAATCCTAGTATAAGCAAGCCTCCTCAAATTTGCACTTTTTGCTATTTTTTTAAAACTTTTTTCACATGGCTCTGTCATGGTGTGCTATACTATTACTCATATACAGGGAGTGGAATTGTTTTCAACTGGGAATCCCCTTGAAACGATAAACTGTTTCGCTGTTTCTGCGTATCGAAGGGACATATATTTAAAATTGTTCTTTATAATATCTGTCCCTGAAATAAAAAGTCATCAATTAAGAATTGTAAAATTAAATTAAACAGTATGAATATAAATTTAAAATTAATGTTTTGATACTTACCTTCAATATTAAAATAATTTTACTCTTACATTCTCTGCATGTTCATCATATTTACTTTACATGCATTACCCTGGAAAAAGCATATAATTTCTTCTTTATCTTCTGCGTATCGAAGGGACATATATTTAAAATTGTTCTTTATAATATCTGAAATAAAAAGTCATGAATTAAGAATTGTAAAATTAAATTAAACAGTATGCATTTAAATTAAAAAGTAATGGTTGGAAACTTACCTTCGATAATGGAATACTTCTATTTTTCTAGGAATACATTTACTTTTCTACTCTCTTCATGTTCATCATCTTTACTTTACATGCAGACCTGCCAAGTCTCTGGCTTTTTGGATACCAGTAATTTATTACAGAAAATGTTGTTTTATTTCATCAGATCATTTTGCGATCTAAGAGAACAACATTTTCTCTAAAAAATTACTGGTGTTCAAAAATCCGGAGACTTGGCATCTCTGTACACGTGTTATACCCTGGCAAAAGCATATAATTTCTTCTTTATCTTCTGCGTATCGAAGGGACATATATTTAAAATTGTTCTTTATAATATCTGTACCTGAAATAAAAAGTCATCAATTGTAAGTAATGTAAGAATTGTAAAATTTAATTAAACAGTATACATATAAATTTAAAATTAATGTTTTGATACCTACCTTAAATATTAAAATACTTTTATTTTTACACTCTCTTCATGTTCATCATATTTACTTTACATGCATTACCCTGGAAAAAGTATAAAATATCTTCTTTGTTTTCTGGGTATCGAAGGGACATATATTTAAAAATTTTCTTTATAATATCTATCCCTGAAATAAAAAGTCAAGAATTAAGAATTGTAAAATTAATTTAAACAGTATATGTATCTCAATTAAAATTAATGTTTTGAAACCTACCTTGGATGTTGAAGTTTTTTCTACTCTCTTTATGTTCATCATCTTTACTTTATACACCCATTGTACCCTGGAAAGTATATAATTTCTTCTTTGTCTTCTGTCTATCGAAGGGAGATATATTTTAAAATTTTCTTTCTGATATCTATCCCTGAATTAAAAAGTTCTGAATTAAAAATTGTAAAATTAAACAGTATGCATTTAAATTTAAAATTAAAGTTTGGAAACCTTCCTTTGATATCGAAATTTTTTTTATTTTTCTATTCTCTTCATGTTTGTCATCTTTACTTTACATCCATTATACTCTGGATAAAGTAATTTCTTTTTTGTCTTCTGCGTATCGAAGGGACAAATATTTTAAAATTTTCTTTATAATACATATCCCAGAAATAAAAAGTCATGAATTAAGACTTGTAAAATTAAATTAAACAGTATATGCATTTGAATTTAAAATTAATGTTCTGATACCTACCTTCGATATTAAAATAATATTTTTTTTCCACTCGCTTCATGTTCATTATATTTAATTTAGATACATTATACCCTGGAAAAGTATACAATTTCTTCTTTGTCTTCTGCGTATTGAAAGGACATATATTTCAAAATTTTCTTTATAATATTTATCCCTGAAAAAAAGAGACATGAATTTAGAATTGTAAAATTAAATTAAACAGTATATGCATTTGAATTTAAAATTAATGTTTTGAAACCAACCATTGATATTGAAATTTTTTTCAACTCTCTTCATGTTCATCATCTTTACTTTATACACCCATTATACCCTGGAAAAGTATATAATTTCTTCTTTGTCTTCTGCGTATCGAAGGGAGATATATTTAAAATTTTTCTTTATAATATCTAACCCTGAAGTAAAAAGTTCTGAACTAAGAATTGTAAAATTAAACAGTTTGCATTTAGATTTAAAATTAATGTTTTGAAAACTTCCTTCGATATAATTTTCAGAAAAAGTATTCCGGGTCACGTGACGGCATGTATGCCAATGGAGAATAGGGATTCATTGCAAAACGCGCCAGAATTTGGAGGCAAAGTGGTTTCCGCTAAGAAATGGCGCGAAAGAAGTGACGAGAATATTCTATAATGTTTGATAAAATAGCTGTGACCCAGAGGGTTTTAAGCTAACTGATCGTTAGTTACTGGTTTGAGAATATGGAATGATTTTTACGTTTATGAAAAGGAAAAAAAAAAGAAAAAGAAAATAATAAAAATGGTTTATCAAAAATTGGATCAAAGCCAGAATGGAAAATAAAATGTTTTGCATTTTAATAAGAAAAAGATTTTATGATTTTGAGAGTTACTTTTAATATCTGAAATTATTAAAATAAATACAGTCTTTTTAGGAATTTAGAAATATAAAAGGAAAGGATGCAGGTTTTTAAAGGAATGAATAATAGGAAGCATTTATAATTTAAAGATAACGACGCCATTTATGCAACAAGAATTATAAAATACTATGCAAAGCCTGAAATTATTGCATAGAATTTCGTATGCAAAAATTTTTCTTTCTCTTCTTTCTTGATCATCTCTCTCTCTCTCTCTCTCTCTTTTTTTTTTTTTTTTTTTTTTTTTTTTGTGCTATTTCCTTATATCCATTACTTTTTTCTCCAGAGGATATGTTTCTTCCCCAGTTTTTTTTCTTTTTTTTTTTGTGCTGAAGGAATAAATATTTTAAACTTTTATTAAATTAGTCAATGAATGTCCCCGAATGTTAGTCCCTGAATGTTTGTATTATTGTTTAGAAACAAGGTTATTTTTCTTATTCCCTTTTTTTCTACTTTCATGTCCGTCTTAAAAACAAACAAGAATAAAAAATCACGCATCAGGTATAGATTATGAAATACTTTCCGAGACCAACAGAATATTATTAAGAATTGACAAACAATGTATATATGTGAAGTTTCAACCTGAAAAGTACATATTTACACTTTGATTTTTGTTTTGTCAGAATATACTTTTTAAAACAATTATATTTTAATGTCTGCTTCTGAAATAAAAAACCATAAATGCACCCATGATTATAAAGTAGTACGCATTTAAGCCAGAAATTATTGCATGGAATTCCGTATGAAATTTTTTTTCTTCTTCCTTTCATCTCTTTCTCTCTCTCTCTCTTTTTTTTTTTTTTTTTTTTTTTTTTTTTTTTTTTTTTTTGGGGGGGGGGGGGGGTGTACTATTGCCTTATATCTATTATTTTTTGCCAGAGGGTAATGTTTCTTTCCCGAGATTTTTTTGTTTCAAAGGAATAAATACTTTAAACTTATATTAAATTATATATATTTCTTTTAAATGCTGAAAGGTGTAAATTAACAACATAATAAATACATAGTAAAATAACTTTTATTAGGTTGTTTGACAAGTTTCGGCTCATTCCGAGCCATTTTCAAAAACAAATGAGAATATTCCATAATTGCACGGTCTTTATACTATCATTTAATTTTCATGTAATTTTTTAAAAATTACACACGTTATCTTTTATTTTTACTTGTTTGTTTATTTTCATATCCCTAATCATGGGTAACTCGAGACACAATTTCGGTAAGTTAAAAGATGCCGCATCGTTACATATTGTATTTTTGCGTGTTAGTATGGCTATGGTATCTCTTATTATGCATGTATAGTATAGACTGGAGGGAAAAAATATTTTGTTTAATTATATATTTTGTATCATATTTTTATATTAGATTAGTCAATATGCCCTGAATTCTGAAATTATTGTTTAGAAACATGGATGTTCTTCTTATTCCCCCCCCCCCCACCTAGTTCCAACCTGAAATATTATTTTCGTTGTAGTTGGAGGTCAAAGGTGATAATTTTTCTCCAACACGGTGAAAAGTATCTACGCCAGAATTCGAACCTGGGACCTTGGCTATACATGCCAATGCTCTAACCATAAAAACAGTATGACTCAGACAAACAGCATGACTCAGTGTTGCTCAGACAATATCCGACCTGATACAATTCACTCACATGTTTGTGTAATCGGATCTGCCATTTCGGCAGCGTTTTACGAATGCTCAATTAAGTACACATGAAGCTCCACCATACACCATGGATAACAATTCTATTGAATATACATACGAAGTTTCAACCTGAAATATTATATTCGTTATAATCGGAGGTATAGCCAAGGTCCCAAATTCGAATTCTGGCCTAGATACTTTTCATTCTGTTGGAGAAAAATTATCAACTTTGACCTCGAACTCCAACTAATATACCTATATACTACAACTAATATACCAACTAAAATACAACTAACTATAAATGCCCATGAAAGAATGTCCCAGTTTCAATGATATATTACAGCAGTTTAATTTAGACTATTTACAACAAATCATATATCAGATTGAAGGTAAACTAACCTAGTTTTTCTTACAAATGTTCAATATGTGCCCCTTTAGTTATAAGGCACACATTCAACCTAAAATCCAATTCTTCCCATACTTCGATTAAAAAGTCCCGAGTAATGGAAATCCTAGCTTCTTCAATTCTGTGTCTCAATTCTGCAAATCATTAGGTAGCGGCGGCACGTAGATACGAACTTTTATAAAACCCCAAAGGAAAAAATCGCATGGCGTTATGTCAGGTGAACGTGGAGGCCAGCGAAAAAGTGCTCTGTCGTCTAGACCATTACCACCAATCCAACGGTCAGGGTCGAAGTTCACCCTTAATTCACTAAAGGCGATCAACACTCTACAACGCTTACAGTTGATACTATTAAAATTTATAACTGGGACATTTTTTATGGCTTTTATGGACACCCTGTATTATTAATAAATTTAATTTTTTCATTGAATGAAAAGAAATATCTAAATAAGTAATTTAAATAAAATGCATCGCAAGCGATTCTCTCCCATAGACCATAATGTAACGAAATTCTTTTGTGTGTCCCTATAAACGAACTATAAATGCTACATACTTTATTTTGAATAGTGATCATGCTATATTGAACTTTATTAACATAAAAAAAATACATATATATTTAAAGCAGTTAGAGCACGGAAAGACGGCCAGACATGTCAGTCAAACCGAATTCATAAACACTTAGAACGTTGAAAAGTGTTAAAAACGTTCTACGTCAATTTCTGCGTTTATGAATTACATTTAGTTAAATTTATTTTATGTACCCATCCCGAAAGATAAATCTATTATAAATGATACGATAATGTTTATCTAAGTTTACTAAAGCTATAAGATTATGCTTTTCCTTTTGTAAATTAATTGTCGAATTAAATATGAAACTCACATTCTAGCCAATAAATTTAACTTTAATTCAGCTAAATATTTATCTTGTCATTTGTAGTATTTATTAAAACAACATATGAGTATTATGTAAAAAAGTTATTAGAAATTGTTTGAGTACATTATACTGTTAGACTTACCAATGTTGAAATCTTTACATGCAATTAATTAGCTTAAAGAATTGTCGTGAGAGCTGCTTTTATAATAATTATTATTTAATATAGATTGCTTTGATCATTTAACATAGTGAAAAGAATAAAAAGCTTTGAGCCACAAATTTGATTTATATACGGATGTCTCAATAAAATAACAGGAATTATTGACTGTTGTAACTGTTGCATAATTATCTTTCGTTGACTGTATACTGTATTTATGGATTAGTTATTCTATTAGTAAGGATTGTTGTGAATTTCTAATAATGAGAAAATATTAGCGTATTGCTGTCATACATTGTTGATTGTATACAACAATGAGAATTAGTTATCACGTTACTAAGGTTTGTTGCGATTTTATAATAATAAATGCATTGTTGTCATACATTTTTGAAGAAACAAAAGAGGTATATCTCTGCCATATATGTATATGGTTAAAAAAAAACAACAACAACAGGAAAATGAAATTTATATAAGATCTAGAATTTGTTTTTGTTTTATCTCAGTTATGTAGCAAAATTTCATTTTGGAAGCTTTTTAAAAAGATTTATTCAGCATTAGGATTTGTTAGCTCACCTTACAACTATTGTACATACATTGTAATTTTTTCACATTTATATATTTTACTTTCTTCTATGTATATAAGAAAAAAGTACTGGATTCAAGAAAATTTTCAATTCGGGTTTTTGATGGATTTACACATTTTGAGGGTGTTCTTTATATGGTACAACTATTTTGCAATCGATATCTGTCGATATGTGTGTGTGTTACACAAATTTTGTGGACACTTTAATTCATGAACACTCTAAATAAGAAAGAGTGACTATTCACTCCGGAGGAGTGGATATTCACTCTATCGCAGAGTCAAAATTTGCCCAACCTCTTTAGAGTGACTTCACTCTAGGAAAAAGTGAAATTCTAGACTCCCTGAAAGAGTGAATACTCACTCTTTCAGGAGTGAGTTTTTTCACCCCTGATAGGAGTAAATAGTCACTCTTTCAGGAGTGACTAAAATTCTTGAATAAAAAAGAGAAACTCATTTTTACACACGCTTGTTCGTAGGCGGTCACCCTCCCAAGTAGTAACCGAGCTCGTTGCTGCTTGACTTCTGCGCTTGGACGAGAACTGGTACCTACAGCTTACTACAGCCGCTTACAATTAAAAAAAAGCTCTTATTACATTATTTTGGCTTTGTTTCTTTTGTGATATTCGAACACACTTATTAAATTTGTGTAGAAATCATAAATATTTATGGTGTTTCTCAACTGTGTAAATAAGAAACTGAAACCTTCTTTTTGTATCATATAATACAGAGACTGTTCGCACATTTTTTAGACAAATTTGATAAATTATTTAAAAAAATGGAATTCTTTTAGAGGAAAAAATTCTGACAACAACTTATTATGTGTAATTTATATTATCGTCTGATACTTTCAAATTTATTCTTATTTCAAGATTGCGCATGCTAAAAAAGCTGTGAATGGGAAGATGCGTTTGCGTTTTTTTTTTTCTTCTTCCGAACAGAAGTATGCTAATTCCACAGTCTAAAATGATTGCAAAGCGCATAATATAAAAACTTCTTAGTGCGAAATAAACATAACAATTGATTGGAAAGTGCTATTCCAAAAATCAGTACATATACATAGTAAAAAGATACCAGATGAAAAAAAAACAAGGAAAAAAAGAGCCCATTTCAAGGCGGAAAACGAAGTTTCAAGTAAGGATTTATGACTATCGCAAATTTATCTTACATCGAAAACATCCATCGATATCCATCGAAAGCATTATGCAGAATTAGAATCAAGAAACAAGATTATCATACAGATTATTTCAGAAAGCAATATTCATATTTTAAACGTTAAAAACAACAACGCCGAAATCGTCTAAAAAATGTGCGAACACCCGTCTGTACATTTCCGCTATGACAAAAATTCCGTTACAACAAAGCAGTTATTTTTCGTTAAAAGTAATTCTTAATACTGTCTTCAATACTCTTAAAATGAAATGCATTCATTTTCTTTTAATAAATTGAAGTTGAAGTTCTCAAAAGAGGGAATTTTCTTCCCTCAAATTTACTTTTCAAAACTAATTTTTAGGGGGAAAATTTCAGTCAGGGTAAAAAACGTTTTTTTTTCTTAAATTATAGCTGTTAAATTTTTCCTAAGATTATTTCCGACACATTTATACTCTTTTTTTTTCTATAATAAATGTTATAAAATCAGTGATTAAATGCAACGTTTTTCATTTCTCTTATGTTAATTTCAAACGTGCTAAAAATAACAGAAAATTTAATCTGTATAGTTATATTTTGTTTATATTCATAAAGAGGTTAGAAATGATATAAAATATGTAGAATAGGTTATTTAAATAAAGAGGAAAATAATTAGCATTCAGAGATATTAAATTTCTGTTTATAAAATAGAAGCAAAATTCTGTTGCAGCTAAGCATAAATTTACTTCAAATATTTGTTTTCCCTGCACTTTTCTTAGCATTGACAAATCCTGCAATTTGTAAAGCATAAAATATATTTCCTATCCATAATTCTATCGATTCATTTATTATTTCAATGCCTTTTTCAGTTTTTTTTTAAAATCGTGCTACTATATATAAAGGATTTCATTTTAGGCCTTTCGTTTCGATAACGGAGATTACTCGGATTCTCATCCGTGAGCTGGCGCCATCTTGTGATTTTATCGGAAAAAACTGTTTACCTCACTCTTCAACGGAGTGAAATATCTCACTCTTGTCAACGGAGTGAACAGTCACTCTCGACAACGGAGTGAGATATTTCACTCTTTTCTAGAGAGTGGAAAGTTCCACTCTTTAAAGAGTGCATATTTATAAAATTCACTCCTAAAAGAGTGAAAATGCCTCTCACTCTTCCAAAGAGTCAACTTCTCACTCCTTCCAATTTTAGAGTGAACTAATGCACGGAATCCCATGAAATTTCATATTTAGTTGAGATAAATTGCTGCTGATATATTTCTCTGGTTTAATATCGCCCAAAAAGGGGCGCTTTTATGTCGTACTTTTCTTGATAAACGTAATAATTCTATGAGGTGGCACTGTTTGAAACCTTCACTGCAAAAAAAAAAAAAAGTGTTGATTTTACAGTGTAATACTGGCGTCTCAGCTGCAAGTATTATACCATAAAATTAACAGTAATAAACAGTAAAATAAGCAGTAATACGTTACCGCTCATTATAAAATCAACACTTTTCTTTCATTTTTTTTTTCAGTGCAATTTGTAAAATGCGTATTATTAAAAACTATGCTGATTCAATTTCTGTTTTGATTAATCAACAGGGGGAGTTGCTATGTTATACTTTTTGTTATGAACATCACAGTTTTGTATTTGAAGAAGTTCTTTATATAAATAAACATATATATAAAAGATGTTGGAATTTAATTTTGGAGTTGAGTATCCGATTAGGATCACGGTTGTGCTATGTTTTTTTTTCTCTTTTAGTTCAAAAGTGATTAGTATAACTACATGTTAAACGCAAAGAAATGTACTATAATTTAAGGAGCCCTTTGCAAGACAACAAGAACAAGGCAAGCGAAAAATGGAGTTATCAGCTACAAAGCTTTTAAATTTACTTTCGATATTTTAATTTAGAATATAACTTCTTTGCACACATTCCTATTAAGAAGAGTTTATAAAGTGCAACACAAGAGTTTTCAAAATATGAAATCATCTTAGCCTTATTTTTTTTTTTTTTTTTTTTTTTTTTTAACAGTCAAAAATACAAGAACCACCTGTTACTAGAATCGGGAAACTGAGACACGTGAGAGTTGAAAAAAGTTTTTACAAGCCATGACTGTTCGAATACGAAATAGAGCCCGAGGAATAGCAAGGTAGGTCAACAAGCCCTCTTTTTACACGGTTTACCAGGAATCAAGGTAACTCTACTTGCCTTGTTATTGCAGAGGCCCCCTCAATTTATATTAAAAATTGTTAGTGTGTAGCTGTGTTATTTAATTAATATAGTAGAATGAAATAGAAAGATATTTGGTGATGACCACAACCAAGGGTCAATAAGTGCACTTACCAGATTGCTACTGGCTACCAAAATATTTTAAGTGCCGACTGCATTTTCAAAATCAATTCATTAACTGGGTGAATAAGAGTTAAAATAATACATGATATATCATTACTACTAGATGGAACCCGTCAAAATTTGACGGCAAAAAACTTGATAGTACCATAAAAATAAAATTCATAGCTGCTTTAAAATGTTTGAAACTTTTGCAGAATAATTCAAATAAATAAAAAACCCACTTTGAATTAAAGCTAGGTTGAAGAACAGCAATTGGCTAAGTTTCACTGGCACATGTACTCGCGGAATTTCTTTCATCTGACACATTTAGCGCTGTTGTGCAAGTAAAGGGTAAGTGCCCCCTTGGGGAGGGGGAAATGGCGGGATGGACCAAGGAGATGCATAACATGAATAAGCAGTCAAAGACCTTTCAAACGATATGTAACATGAGGGGTGTGTGCAAAATTTTAAAAAGTACCCCCTTGGGGGGGGTAAAGTAGGGGGTGGACACGGAACATACATAATATGATTAAGTGGTCACAGACCTTTCCAACGATATATAACATGAGGGTTGTGTGCAAAATTTAGAAAAGTACCTCTTTGGGGGGGGGGGGGCAAAGCGGGGAGATGGACATCAGAGATATGCATATGATTAAGTAGTCACAGACCTTTCCAACGATATATGACATGAGGGTTGTCTGCAAAATTTAGAAAAGTACCCCCTTGGTTGAGGGGGGGGTGCAAAGTGGGGAAATGGACATTGGAGATATGCATATGATTAAGCAGTCACAGACCTTTCCAACGATATATGACATGAGGGTTGTCTGCAAAATTTAGAAAAGTACCCCCTTGGGGGAGGGGGGGGCAAAGTGGGGAGATGGACATTGGAGATGCATAATATCATTAAGCGGTCGCAGACCTTTCCAACAATATATGACATGAGGGGTGTCAACAAAATTTAGAAAATTGCCCCCCTTAAGGGGGGGTGGGAAGTGGCGGGATGGACCCCGGAGATGCATAACATGAATAAGCAGTCAAAGACCTTTCCAACAATACGTAACATGAAGGGATTGTACAAAATTTACAAAAGTACCCCTTGGGGGGGGGCAAAGTGGACACCGAAGATGCATAATATGATTAAGCGGTCACAGACCTTTTTAATGATATATAACATGAGTGGTATGTGCAAAATTTAGAAAAGTGCCCCAATTGGCGGGGGGGGGGGGGGATGGACCACACAGATGCATAACATGAAAAGGCAGTCACAGGCCTTTCGAACGATATATCATATGAGTGGTGTCAACAAAGAAAAGTCTCGCCCCGTGTAGGCAAAACATACTCCCCCCCGCCGCCATAATTATTGATGCGGACTCATTTTTTAAATTCGTTCGCACCCCTCTTCTCCCGCAAAATGTTGAGAATTTTAAAAACTCCACTTACGAATTTTTTTATACCAAAAGCACTTATGTCCGTCGTCTGCATGCAGAGTTTTGTGCTTACAGACGCCAGACACAACAACACACACACAGACAGACGTTTACCGACATTAATAGTATAGATGATACTCAGTGCCTACACATTTCACCCTTTATAATTCAGCCAATGAGTTGACGATTGTTTATTTCCAGAAACTAAACAATAATTCTTTAGGATGAATTTTGTTTGTTTGATACACCGTGGCAGAATGCGTGCAATGCAGCAACAGGCGTCACAAACTTTTTAGGGCACCTGCAGACTAAAAACATATAATCAATCTTCGCGGAAAAAAAATCCTAGATTTCGTCAAATGATCACGGGAAAAACACTAATTTCATCAAAGGATCATGTAAAACGTGAATTTTGTTAAAAGGCCACAGAAAAACGCGATTTACACAAAAGATGAGCAAATTTTGTCAAAGAATCGCAAAACAGGAAATTTCACCCAAAGATAGCGCTTTCTTGCCAAACTTCGTCTAAAAATTGCGGAATAAAATGTATTTTATCAAAAAATCGCTGGAAAACGCACATTTCGTTAAAGTATCGCGAGAAAAATGCGAATTTCTTCAAAGATTGCTGAAAAAACGCGAATTTCATCGAAGGATTGCTGAAAATTCATGAATCTTATCAAAAGGCAGCAGAGAAAATGTGATTATTATCAAAGCATTGCGAAAAAAGAAAATTTCGTCTAAGGATCACAAAAAAACGCAAATTTCATAAAAGAATCGTGGAAAATAACGCAAATTTCGTGAAAAAAAAAAAAAATCGCAGAAAAAACACAAATTTCGTCAAATTATCGCTGAAAAAAAAACACGAATTACGTCATAGGATAGCTGAAAAAATTATGAATCTCGACAAAAAAAAGATACAGAAAAAAATGCGAATTTCATTAAAGAATCACGAAAAAAAATGCGAATTTTGTTAAAGGATTGCGCAAAGAATGTGAATTTTTTGAAATGTTCGTGTGAAAAATGAAACTGTCTGTTCTGTAGTAAAAACAGCACACACACAAACATCTATACAAACCTCAATACACACAAACATATTATAGGCAGGGCTTGAAATTCAATTTTTCCAAAGACGGGAGTCTCCCTACCAATATTTTTAAATGGAGGGGAGTTGTAATGTTTGGGAGGGAGAAAAAAAAATCTTTAAACCCCACTATTCTTTTACGTGCTATTTAAAGAATTACATTAATGCAGGCATGACAAAATACCATTGAAAAAATTAAGTCAACTGAGAATGATTATGTAAAATGTTTATTTTTATTATAAAAAAGGGAAGAAAGTTAAGTTTTATATATGCAGTGTATTTTTCAAGTTCCATTAAATGTGTTAGGGACCCTTAACAATTAGGTTGTTAAATAAATTTCTGACTTTAGATTTTACTTGATTGAGATTCACCGATCGATCGTGGAAAAGACGCAAAGTTCATCAATCTGTCGCAGAAAAAACGCTAAGTTCGTCGATCTGTCACCAAAAAACGCAAAGTTCGTTGATCAGTCGTGGGAAAAAAGCAAATTTCGTCGATCGATTGCAGAATAAACACAAAGTTCGTCGATCTGTCATCAAAAAACGCAAGGATCGTCAATCAGTCGCTTAAAAAACGCAATGTTCGTCTATCTGTCGCAGAAAAAACACAAAGTTCGTTGATCAGTCGCAGAAAAAAATGCAACGTTCGTCGATCAGTTGCGGAAGAAAGCAAATTTCGTCGATCGATTGCGGAATAAATGCAAAGTTCGTCGATCAGTCAGGGAAGAAAGAAAAATTTCGTCGATCGATTGCGGAATAAACGCAAAGTTCGTCGATATGTCCCCAAAAAACGCAAGGTTCGTCGATCAGTCGCTTAAAAAACGCAATGTTCGTCGATCTGTCGCAGAAAAAACTCAAAGTTCGTTGATCTGTCACGGAAAAAACCACAAAGTTCGTCGATCAGTCGCGGAAAAAACACAAAGTCCGTCAATCAGTTGCGGGGAAAAAAATTCACAAAATTTATCGTTCGGTTGCAGGTAAATTAAATAATGCAAATTTCTCCAAAAATGCTGAAATTTTTTGGACGGGAGGCTCCTGCTCATGATCTTTTTTGGGCGGGATTTCAAAATTTTCCGCGTGAATCCCGCCCTGAAATTCAAGCCCTGATAGGTATAGTTTTAATCTGAAATAATATACTGAACTTGAACTAACTTTTGAAAAATCGGGTTAACCCAAATCCAACTTGCAGAAATCTACACTCAGTCTGAAATCGACTCGAACCATAAAGACAGTTAACCCAACTTGCAACAAAAATAATTATTTTCTGTGAATTTTCTGATTTTTTCTTTTCTCAGAAATGCTGTAGTCATTTTGTCCCCCAATTTTGCCCTTTACAATTCAGCCAATTAGTGGAGGGGGCCAAAGGAGCGTTCCTTATCATAAACGAAAGATGAGATACGTTCGTTTGATGTCGTCGTTGAAAATTTATGGATTTCTATTATTAAAGTAATTTTTTCATTTTACTGTATTTATTTTCTTTTTGTGTTGTATGTATTTTGCTACTTTGAATTTTTTTAAACTAACCCCCTTTTTTTTTTTTTTGGAGAGTGAGAGAGAGAGATTTAGTAATTTGGTGACACGAAGTTCAGCAAATTCTTAAAATCCACAAATCGTTTCCAATGTAAACAATGAAATTTACAATTAAGTTGCAAGTGCAAAATTTCAGTTTTTTAAAATTTTCATGTCATTCTGTACACATTTTAATATGTCATTCTGATCATTATACATATTTAGTTATGCATTATTAATTATTTACTTGACCTTTACTTTTAATATTTTAAATATTTCAAACTTACAGCTGAATGTAATTATTAAAACAACATTTGAAATACTGCATTCGAAAAATGAAATTTCAGCTTAGAAACTCGACAATTAAAAAATTTAAAGTAGAAAAGTACTTATGATATAAAAAGAAGAAAAAAAAATACACCAGAATTTATCTGTATTACGAAAGCGGGAGAAATGATTTTCTGTGCTATACGAAAAGATATCCAAATAACTCAATCATGAACATAGAAATAGGTATTGGTTTTTATGTTCAGGTGCACTCAATCCAAACTTGAAACTTTTAAAACGGTCATTGAATGAATGAAATTCATCTCCGCCTTTCACATCCAGAAAACTTGCTGTGTCGCCAATTATGTTTATATTATATATATATATATAAATAATAATTCAGGCACTTTTCCGTTATACGGACACCATTGTCGCCAAACATACATACATACATACATTTTGGCATAGTATCCGTATAACAGAAAAGTACTAAAGTTCATGGTTTAAAATCACAATAAAATATCATGAAATTTATTGATTAGTTGTGGGAAAATATCGGGGAAATAATGTGTTTTTCGTGAATTTTTTGTTTTGTTAACAATGTGGTTAGAGAGACAGGGAAAAATCCAGAAAACTTGCTGTGTCGCCAATTATGTTTATATTTTATATATATATATATATATAAATAATAATTCAGGCACTTTTCCGTTATACGTACACCATTGTCGCCAAACATACATACATACATTTACATACATACATACATACATTTTGGCATAGTGTCCGTATAACAGAAAAGTACTAAAGTTCATGGTTTAAAATCGCAATAAAATATCATGAAATTTATTGATTAGTTGTGGGAAAATATCGGGGAAATAATGTGTTTTTGTGAAATTTTTTGTTTTGTGTTGTTGTGTTTAATTGTAAGCATTCATTATAATTTTCAGTGCATTATTAAATTGAAATTTTTGTTTAAAATATGTAAACAAAAC